>CAEMYA010000499.1:236233-282739 GCA_903131615.1 Diplodus sargus
TATTATCCGGAATTAGTTGACTTTGTTAGAAAAACTGCCTGGAAACCTGAAAGTTTTTACAGTTGTACAACTTAGACACATATAGGAGACATGTTTAGTTTACTCACAGTCATTAGTTCACAAGTTCTCAAGTTAAGTGATACATAAAATAACATGAATATATGACGAAGCATCCTTTAATTTAGATTTCTTAACCATCAAGTTCCTCTTGAAGAGTCAATATAATCATCCAACTTGCTGCTAATTACTTTGTTCCAGTATAAAAACATTATTTCTATAATTTCACCTAATTGTAAAAATGTAATTGGGTCAAGATTCAATAATAACCTTCATCATAGTTAGCAACGTCTTCATTATTGTACAAAAAAGCCAAAAGAAAGGTCTCTGGAGAGTTTTAACAATGCATGCTGGGAAGTCTGCCCCTCTCTTCCCTCACATAAACTTAACATAATGAGTATAATGTGTATAACATGAACACTTTACTGTATTATTAAAACATAAAATAATTAATTAACAAGCCCTTAAAAGTTTAATTTAATCTACAGGTTAACAGCTCATCTAAACAAGATAAATAAACAAACTCTCTTGTTGTTTTCATGACTGAATAAACAAACTGAGTTTAAAGGACGGCACTGTTTATGTGGCGGACCCTGCCACCTCTCTAGCTTCAAACAGTGTTTCTGGGGACCTTGTTTTCCTCTGAGAGCAGCTCGTTTACTCACTGATGGAAAAGATAAATATTACTGAGTTTGATTTATTACCTCAATATTACCTGAGTTGGAATTTCTTCTCTAAAACTTTATAATGCCGCTTTAACACATTTTGTTTTCCATTCATAACTTTCTTGGGAGTCACCACGAGAACAGAAGTTTGTACAAATGATGACAAGATGTGATCGAACCGGACTGGATGAAGGTCAGACGTGACAAATAATGATTGTTGTGCGTTCGTGGACCTAAAAATCCGCTCGACCTTTCAGAATGAATGAAGCCGAACATCACGAAGTCAGTCTGCTCAGTCTGATCAGTTTCTAGACAAACATATATTTGTAAGTGTTATGATACGAGCACTGATTATGCGTCTCTGTCAGATGATATTATTCTCCTCTGAGAACAGATTGTTTAATCAGTAATGGAGAAAAGAAAACTGTGACCTCATTGATATTGTAAGTATTAAAAATATTTTGCAAGCCCACATAGTGCTCCTTTAAAACATTGTGGTGAGCATTTACAAAAGTGCTTCTGAGGAGATTTCAAAATATCAACATATATATTGTGTATTACAATGTTATTTTAAGGCTAATCGTCTAAACTGAGCAGGTTCTTCCTCCCAAACTGACATCAGGGAGTGAATAGGACCACTAACCAGATGTTTTCTCCGTGCCACACCAACCTGTCGATGTAATGATCAAACAAACAAAGAGGAAGAAGAAGAAGAAGAAGAAGCAGGGCATCGACGTGCACAACATGAGCAGTCCTTTATTGGGCTTAGCAAAGGCAGATTCAACGGCAGCTTTCGATCACAGTTTTCTTGTTGTTACACTGACAGATGAGAAACACTTCTGAAGGGAAGGGATCAGCGAGGCTTCACCGAGGTGAGACAGATTACTGCAGACAGCTAAATATTGATTCGATCATCCTCTGACATTTGGACACAGTGAGAACGGTTTGATTCTCAGAGAGCTTATAGAAATGTGACCTAAAAACAAAAGACTGTTTTCAGCTTGTTTGTCTAAAGATGAATGTGACGATGAAGAAGAAACAGGAATATTTATTATTGTTGTGGTTGAGAAGAATCTTGAAGGAATCATCAAGAACGAAAATCTTCTTAAAAGCGGTCGTTTTTTTTCTTGGCAGGCTGTCGGTGAGACTAGAAGAACGTCCTGCAGGAGAAGAGAGAAGAATTAAGATGTGCAGAAGTTAAACCGGCTGTAAACTTTATTAACTGGACAGCTGAGAAACATTTGCTCTCTCCACTCACTGCACATGAAACACAACAGACCAACACACATGCAGCTGAGCTCTTCTTTTTTTTTAAAACACAGAGTTTAAAGGCGTAATTTGTAAGAAATGGCCAGAATTCAAAGGTCGCTCCAAAACAAAAAGAAGGCAGAATAACCTCTTAGTGCTGCCATCTGTGTTTCATATTTGTGCTGAATTTGTATGTAGTTTTTTGGGCGGGGTGTTAAAGAAGCTTGAATTCAGAAGGTGCACACTTCTATTTTATTACTTTTTAAGGAAAATAGGTGAAAAAAAATACTTTCTTGACATTTTCTTGACTTTTACATCTCCTCACTGAAACTACAGAGGCTATAAGGTAATCAGCGAGAGAATGGGCTGGAGCTAGCCAGTTAGCATGCTAACTTCAGTAGATCTCATATTTAATGCAACACAGTACAAAGACGCCTTTGACAAAACATCTAAGCTGTTGTTTCTGGCCTTTATTTCACAAATTCCTCCTTTAAAAATTGTACTTTTCTTGAATGAGAAATAAAGAAAAACCCACTTTTTTGGCATTTTTAAACCCCATCATGTCAACATTAACAAAACTCTGCCCGTATCATACAGATATTAACTGCAGCAGAGCAGAAATCCTTGTTACGCTGCTACTCAGTGTCACTTAGTGTCTGTATGTCAGAACATGTCACAGTCCCGAGCAGCAACATCAATCAGAACAACTGCTGAAGGCTGGCAAGTCCGTGACCCGGTGATGCAGGACAGCACCGCAGAGGCCACGTGTGTTTATATATACGGCTCACTGGGTCGGGCTCTGGCAGATATACGGTGGCGTGGGTCACTGAACGCATTCGTTTTAAAAAATGTCTCCACTCGAAAAGCACGGCCGTGTCGTTGTGAGCATTCGGCAATAATGAATCATCGCCTCGAGCTTTTCCTGGAAGTACTGCAGTGAAACGTACATCTGACTGTTTGACAACAGAGGGGGCATAAATACCAAAATACAGTTTGCTTTCTTCTGATCGACAGGGAGACTGTTAACATGCGCTCAAGACAAACAAGCCGCCACACCAAACCTCCTCTATGAGACGTGCAGTGAAGAAGAAGAGGAGGTTTGAAGACTAAGTGGATTACCAGGACGAGGGTGAGGTGGGAGGAGGACAGGGGAGGGCTAGTGCTGAAGGAGGTAGCCGTGTCTGTACAGTGTCGCACTGCCTTCAAACACCTTTCTGTTCAAAGTGGGACTGACTGATGCTGACTTAGGGCTGCGTACACATGCACACACACACACAGACACACGAGCCACACTGTCACATCTGGAACATTTAAATAACAGAACATGTGATGTGATGTTATGAAACATAAAGCATTCGGAGGGATGCTTACACTTCATCTTCGTACTCTTTCGGAGGGGAAACGGCAATCACGACATCAATCCAGTCCTGAAGGTTTAAACAAAACACTTACTTTCAATTTGCACTCGGTTGAATCAATAAACAATATGAACCTCGAGCAACCTGATTGAATCTGCAAGTAAAAGTGTGACAACAACAATCAATCAGGGTCGATGAGGTTCAACTCAACCAGGGTAAATAATAAACATCTTCAGTGCTGATCTGAGTCGTACCCCGCCGCTGCTCCAGGCTCGAGCCAGAGAGTTCTGTCCCTCGTCCAACGTGGCATCGATCAGGATCTTCCCATTCACAGCCATGAGTTCATCCCCGGATACGATGCCACCTGCTCTCACACACACACACACACACACACACACACACACACACACACACACACACTGAATGTAACATCTGCACGAAGAGGCACTCAAGCATTTTAAAATCTGTATCGACTCAAGTCGGCTTTAAACATGTTGTCCTCATTACCGCTATTCTGATATTGTTTAAAATGAACTGTACTGACCTACAAATCACCATGGAAACAATATTGACAGAGTAATAATAAAGTGCAGATTCAGGCGTTCTGTAGACTTAATGAGCATAATGAAGCACTTTGCATTCACAAGGCTTCTGTGCCTCCACAGCAGAGCGAATATTTTGAATATGAAATGTTTCTGCAGTGCAAATATGGCATCTATGATTCTGCTGAAATGTCAGAATTTTTATAATGAGGATAAGAATTAATTAACAGTTTATTAAGCAAATGTAGCCAAAATAAAATGGTCCTCCAATAAATCCTGCTGTAAAAAGCCTCAATCTGTTGTTTTTCTGAAACCGGTTTAAAGATGTTTATGGTGCTGAGTGAATTGTTCAGCTTTATACACAAAGTTTAAAAAGTCCTGAAAGACACAGAGTTTAAGAAGCTCTCTATGCAAAACTGTTGGAGCTAATTCAAGTAAATGTGAAGTAAAAGTATTTCTGATTCTGATTCTGTATTTAAGAAATGCTACTTGCCTTTTCTTGATCTATAAAGGGCTTGAGACGAAGTTCTGTCATTAAGTTTAATTTCAAAACACACAAAAATTGAACTGACCGTGTTTATCTGCAGCTCCACCTTCATACACTGAAGACACCACCAACTTTCCCAGCGGAGAGTCTGCACCTCCCTCCAGAGCGATGTCGAGCTGCCCAGCCTAACAAACAGTCAACAAAAACAATCAAACGCTGGTAGTTCACTTTAAAAGTGACGGTTCCTCTAATCAGTGAACATATCTGGAGTGTGAGTCGTCTGTTGGCGGTCTGTACCTTTTTAATTCTCAGCAGTCTCACATCTCGCCCGTCTATCTGGTCTGCAGAGAACTATCAACAAAGAAAGAATTAAAGGACAAATAGTAAAACACACAAAACAAAGCAAAGCAAAACACTGCAGCTGCAAAATTAAGATTAAGATTAACTGTTCTACGGTTGTTAACTTCAGATTAGTTATTATTGTTCTTCTTCAGGAGAAACAAACGAGAAATCTGTGTTTAATCACACAGAGGATAATCTAATTAGCCTAATTTACTGTATATAGGCAGCTAGTTTTCCTGCTAGAAGACAGATTATTTAGCTATAAACAAATAAGCAAGTCTTGCTTAACCTCTCTCCTTAATCTGTGTTATTGTAGTAATGTCAGTTTTAATGCATGATTGGAATAACAACAACAACTTGTTTTGTAGCCTTTAGAAACATCAGATCGGTTCATGTTTTTGTTAGCAGGAGCTGCGACCTGTTGGCTGTTGTACATCTGAAACTTCTAACACGATCAGGATACAATACCATGGAGTGGGGATCAAACTCTTCCTCGTATTTCTGAAATCCCTGAAAGAGAATCAACATGCAGTTCATTGAAAACAGATCAATACATCAATAGAGAGTCAACAACCAGGGCACAAAAATGTCACATCAAAAAGACGGAGCCAGATTTCCTTTGACAACCACTTTCTTTGTTAGTGTTTTTAATTCCAGCCTGAATAATGAGTAACCATGGTGACACTCTGAGTCACTAAGTCAGAAAGCACAGATGCTTTTAAAGCCTTGTACTTTAATTCAATTCACCCACAAATAACAACTCCTCCCCAATGTTGACGGCTATTTAATTTCAGGGCAAATGAAAGTGAACAAAGCCTCTCACAGAAAAAGGACATCACATTTTCCCAGAGAACATTTTTCTTCCTGCAAAGTAAACACATTAATCTAGCTGTTCATTTCCTGTTGTTGTTGTGCAGACGCTCATCCGTAGACATAAAAAATGAACTCATTTGTAATATATGTGTTTTTATTTAATCGTGGCTTGAGGCAGAAATTGGAAAACATTATTAGTGACGTGGTATTTTAGTCCGACAGATACATTAAATCAAATGAGACTGATGTTCTTTGTGACAGACAAGACGACCGGCTTCAACGAGCCTTTAAAAACAAACAGAAACAATCTGCTGCCGGCATGGATCAAAACCAATAACAGCAATAAAAACCACAACATGTGCATTCCAACACTATATGTTCACAGCTCGACTGTGCGGCTCCACATCGATCAAAGTGCAGTCATGCATTAGTGAAGTGATGCAGACAACAAGAGGGAGGAGATAATGAAAAAATAAAGGAAGCGGCTCCAGTCGAGCGTGAGGACACCTGATGTGTGACCACAGATACATAAAGGGCAGAAAGAAACAGGAGGAAAAGGCACTCAGGAGTAACAGTGATCTAAGGGAGGTGGCGATAGGTATGGATTACTTGTCGTTTGGTGTTTGATTTAAACGACGAGTTGAAAGGAACCATCCGTTTCAGCATTTCCGGAGGCTGAAACACAAGAACGGGTATCAGCTCTTAGTGGACGCGTAAAAAAAACCAAACCTACAAAAACAAGCGTATGAATGATTTATAACATTCCTTCCTGTTCTCCTGAGAAACACATTTCACATCCAGCTGCAGAGGTAATACATTAACTGAAGGAAGAAGAGGTGTGTAGTTCTGCCGCTGTGCTCCCCAGGTGTGAATGTGTGGCTCTAATAAAGTGATAAGGTTGTTGGAAAAGCGCTCCCTCCAAAACCAATTCAGTTTGAGGAGTAAGCTACGAGTCCAGATTCATTAAAGCTTCCCGACAGGAGTGAGAAATAGCTCCCCGTGTGATGTAATAACCACTGATTGTCTTTGTGTGAAACAGCTGGAGAATCTGGAAGGCTCGTAAAAAAGAGGCAGCGATGAATCACTGAGATGAAGGCAAACGGTGTGAGATGTCTGAGTGCTTTACGTGTTTCATACCAAGACGTCAGAACGGAGAGCAGATCTGTGCAGGTCTGGTCGGTGGGTCTGGGACTGGGGCAGCATGACGGGTTTGGACATGACAGGGGCCATCTGACGCCTCTGGTTGGGGGGACTAGGAGCTAGTTGCTATTGGGGGGGGAAAGACCATGTTTCCATGCTAGAGCTGAGTACAGGTTTGTATAAACAGGATGCTCATTCGTTCAATTATTTCACAATAAAAGCATCCTGGACGTGATCGCATGCAAAAACAGAAGCAGACTCACCAAAGGAGAGCTTGAACTGGAAATTCGACTGGCATGTGAGGTATTTCTCATTACCTGAACCACAGTAAAATAAAATTAATCATAAAAGCCCCCCCTGGCACAGACGGCACTGCAGATATCACAGCATGGTGGAGGCTTCAGAGGCAAATCGATGCACAACCAAGGAGAAAATGCATTGACGAGCACGCAACCAGAAGCACACAACACATTCCTCCACTGAGCTTTAAGATGCTGCTTCCATCCCCACCACACATCATGCATCACTCCACTCAGTTTAACAAACCCAAAGCCACAAGAAGACATCAATAACAACACACTGCATCCCTGAGTACATTTCCCCTCTGCACAGAAGAAAACTGTAAATCAATGACGGCCCACCTCGGTCATGCTAATACCCTGTATCGCTTTCTGGTCATGCATAAAACATCCCAACATACAGAACTGGACATGCACATGAATCTACGCATTAGAGAGAATCGAGTCCTGCAGCCTTGAAGAAGATTTAACCTCTGCGACTCTCTATATATTCTCTGGTCAGGTAATAACTTCCTGTCGTGCTGTATTCTGAATCTACTAGGATCCAACGGGAATAAGGGACAAATAAAGTACCCTTGAATCTTAATAAGGAAAAGGAAAAGCCACTCAGACATGTCATCTCTCACGTGAGAACCTCTAACCTTCGGACTGGAGGGGTAGGACATTTCACTGGCGTTAGACGAGTAAATTCCTCCTCTCGGGAGGTAGCCGCCTGACTCCCACTCGCTCCTGTGATCCGGAGGACTGGGAGGGTGTTGGAGGTGATGGTGATGATGCTGGCGGTGCCCGCTGAGGGGTCCGACTCGATCCTCCGAGTGTTGCGGGGGTGGGGGCGGAGGTGGAGGCGGTGGGGGCGGCGGAGGAGGAGGTGGCGGCGGAGGAGGCCGCGGAGCAGGCTGGGGGGAGGAAGGAGGCCAAGACGACTGAGGTGGAGGAGGGTAGTTGGAGGAAGGTGGGCGAGCAGGTTGGGAAGGGTGAGGGTGAGGGTGGGGCTGAGGGTGAGGTTGGGGCTGAGGGTGAGGGTGAGGCCTGCGCCCCTTGTTGTTCGAGGTAGACGGGCCAGAAGGAGGTTTTCGAGCAGTGGGTGGAGAAGGAGGGCGCCGCTGTGGGGGCGCTCGAGAGGAAGGAGGGGAGTAGTTGGGTATGGTAGGGTGCAGCTTGGGTGAGGGTGGAGGAAGAGGCAAGGGAGGGGGAGGCTGGGTATTGCTTGGCTGGGTGGGGGCCAGTCTCTTCAGAGGGCCCCTCAGGCTCTGATCCACCTCATCCAGGTTAATGTCGTCCAGATCTGTGGTGGCGAGGTGGAGGCCGCCAGCGAAGCGCTTCACCTTGGGCTCAGCGGCAGGAGAGCGCGGCGGGGAGAGCTTGAAGTCACAAGGACACGGAAAATAAATTGTTTCACCTCAAGCGTCAATTCTCAAGAACACACCTGCAAAGTCAGTGAAGGTGCTAACGATGCACAAAAACACAAATAAATACAGGCAGACTGTTGTCCTGCGTTCCCTGATACTTTTACGGTTAGCTGAAGTTCATTTATGGCCAAAATGTGGTTTTTTTTGTGGCATTTAAGAATTCATCCTCAAAAAAATCTACATTGTTAGACCTCTGATATCTCTCTAGTATATATAGATCTAACTTAACTTGCTGAAAACGTTGTTTTTAGTGGTATAAGCCAATTTCTAGCACAAAAACCCACTATTGCCTCGCTATATGCCGTATATATATATCATAAAATAGAGCATTCAAAGTGAAATAAGCAACAAAACATCACACATCTTGGTTTTTGGTGAACTGTAATGACTGGGAAGAACATCATTTAAGTGTTATGATGGTGACAGAAACAACCGGCGACCAAATAAAGTCAGGAGGAGTTCAATGACACAAACATTATCAAAGAGCTCTGAGTGCAGAGAGGTTTCAACAGAGGAGGTCTCACTCTGTACCTCTGGGGATTCGTTCTCCACGCAGGAGATCTGCTCCAACCGAGTCTGACAAAGACGCTCCACCCAGTGCTGCACTTTCTCCGACTCCTCTAGGTCTTCTCTCTCCGTCTCTGAGACCTGGTATGAACCCAGGGCCACGCAGCATCAGACAGCAAGGAATTTAGTGCAACACGGTTACATTCAGTTAAAACTTGCCATAAAGTTCTTTATACACTCCAACGTCTCTTCTCGTACCTCCTGAACCAGCCGGTTGATCTTCAGTTGCTTCTCTCGTTCGTACATCTCTTCTTTCTCCTTGGCGAGTTTCAGCTCGAACTCCATCTCCTTCTTGTTTTTTCTCTGCTCCTGCAGCGTGTCCGTGTTGGAAGTTTTCTTCTTTTTCTTCTTCTTTTCTCCTTTCTGGGATGTCACCGATAAGTCAAAATAAAAAGCAACATCTGCCACATCGTGCCACACACGGCATGGCATGCAGAAACAGCCAGCGACACCACACCGTTTATAAGTGATAAAACCACAGCAAACTACTTTGTGAATTATGAATATGAAACCACGCCTTTGTCATGATGATATAACAACCAGTTAAACACCAGAAACTCCACTACACCACGCAGAAGTCAGGCCGCTGACAGTACCTTACGGATTGACGGCAGTTTCCCTTCATATCGATAAAACCAGCCAAATGCTGAGGATGGAGATGAACGTTGTTGAAAAGTATGCAACAATAAATCTCAGCACACTTCAAACTTTCCCATGTGAACAAAGAAAGACAATCCACTCAGAGTCACAACACGGCAATCAAAACAGAAATGGAAGAAAATAGATTTAGTTTGTTTTGCAAACTTCTCTTGAAAACCAAATGATGCAAACTGTATTTTAACAGATGCAGAAATGGCTGTCAAAGGAAATCTTGCACTTGTCTGTGAATACGACGGTCTGCACGAACATCCCGTTACCACAGCTGTGACAGTGACAGCTGAGACTCACTTCTTCATCCTGCTCTTCCTCCTCGTCTTCCTCTGCCAAGGAGCTGGTTTCACCTTCTTAGAGGAGAGGCCGTAAAAAGCAGCACAGCACACAGGAGTGACAGAAAGAGAGACAGAGCATGCGTGAAACAGGAAGTACGGTTGAACCCAGGAAAGGGTTACCTCTACAACTCGTTTGAGAAGAAAAGGGAAATAGAGGATTCATGCACTTCAGGGTCAAGTTTCTTTCAGGTGTCCTTACGAGAACTCTTGGCCTTTGGAGGCGGGCTGGTCTTCTTCTCAGGCGGGGCTGGCGATGGGCTCTTTGGACTGTGGGGACTCTTGGGCCGGTCTTTGGCTCCCCAGTCCTCCTCCCACTCTCTGTTGTGCTTCATCTCCGCAGCCTCAATCCTGAGGAGGACGACAAAACAAGTGAGATACTCCATACATGCCAAAACAATACTGAAATGGCACTTTTTATGGACATTTAAAGGTCGAGTGTGTCAGATTTAGAGGGATCTATTGGCAGAAGTTGAATATGATATTCACTATTAAGTTTTGAATTGTTGTGTTTTTGTTACCTTATGATGAGCCTTTCATAGCTACAGATCGAGATGTTTCTACAGTAGCCAAGATTGGACAAAACTTGGCTCGAGAGAAGACCTTTCACGTTTTTAGCAGCCCGCGCGAGGCGAGGATCATTTTATTGCTTGTAACCTGAAACCTCATCGCTACACAACACTAACTCCGACACAGTGGACCTTTTTAAAAACCCAAAACTTGTTGTATACTTCTCCATCTCCTTCTTATAGCGCTCCTCTTCCTCTGCAGCCTTCTGAGAGATCTCCATCTGTCTCCTGTTATAAACATGACACAAACAAAAAATGTATTTCTGTACACACAACATACTGCAGCACAGTGCTATAAATACAGAATATATGACTTTAATTCAGTATGTAGCAGCTGGTATGAGTGTCAGTCCTCCAGCACGTGCTGTGCAGTCGCATCAATCATTCAAAAATATCACCGGCATCAAAGCATTGAGAGCGTATCCTCTGAATTTACAAACGCGTGACAAGAATGTGCCAACGATAAATATATGATGTAACTACAGAGCAATATAAGTGGTCGTTGGTTGGATGGAAAATCATTTCAAGTGCTATTTGCTGTCTTTGTCCCTGATATATGTAAATGTATGCTTGTGAGGCATTTACCTAGCTGACAGGGAAATGATGGAATTTACAGCGGACTGTTTTTTGTGTTTCGTGTTTCCCTGTTTGTGTTGTGGTTCACACAGGTCACACGCTGCCCTGAATGCATTTGAGGTGTGTGAATTCAGTGTGACAGGAGAGGTTTGATCCACAAAAGGAAAAGAAAAGGAAGGAGGCCATTGTGAATACATAATTCAGCACCGACTGACAGATGATATTGGCGGCTGAATGCAGAGGGAGGCTGCTTCTAAAATGTCAATCAGCTGGTATTCACCAAGCCGATTATTGGCTGTTGGGTCAAATAGTTTTTTCGTCTTGAGGGAAAATCAATTTCAGCTGTGTCCTGCAAAGACAGCAACGCTCTCGGTATAATCAGAAAGACGGAACCTTCCAGCTTGAAGGGCATAAAGACCTGGTGGACGCAGGCGGGGCACCATTTATGTTGTGATGTACCAATATGTCCAACAAATCTCCTTGGAAAAAAGGCTTGCTTCGGTCAGCTGGAGGTGAAACTACTTGTGAGCTGCATTCACACACATTTTCTGTATTGTATGTGTGTGTGTTGTGTGTGTGTTTGATATCCACTTGCACTCCGCTTGTCAGTTTTAAATAGAAACTCTATTCATATCATCAAATGATGCACTTCAAAATTGGGTCAAACGCTGTCTAAACATAAGTGATCCCAAAAATAGGGTTTGTGTTTGTGTGATAAGATGTGATTTGAGGGTTGTATCACAATATTTTTCTGAGCTACATTAGACCAAATTCTAAATTTACAGATGAATATACCTCCCATACATCACGACAAAGACTCTGTTTATGCAGATCAAGACAGATGCCATTCTTCTACCAAACAACAGAGACAGGAGGATAGTTGATGTTTTGTTCTGTTCACTCACTGCCTCTCCTTCTCCTGCTGCTCTTTAATGATTTTGTTGGTCTCCATTGCCACCCTCTTCTGATGCATCAGCTCCTGCCTGTCCAGCTCTCTGCGGGCCTCCGCTGCCAGCCGCTCCTCATCTGTCATGAACAGATCGCTGCCCTGCGAGTGTGACAGCAGCAAGAGACGTTAATCAGGCAAGGACATATCGGGGGTCCTCAAAATTTTGGCTCTGGTGACCGGAGACAAAGAGAGACGTGTAGATGGGTATTTTCTATTGCTAGTATAAAGACATGTAATGTAATTTTCCTTGAATAGCAATAATCTGATAATGTGGACGTGCTGCAGTCAAAACGGCAAATTGAAGACACACAAACAGACACAGACACAAATAAATGCTTTAGACAGGCACCAAGGAAACACGGTAAATAAGACGGGACTGCTTGTCTCAGTTACACGGGCGTCGTCGCTCAGTCCTGCAGAAAACAACCTGCCGAGTGACTTCACCGATGATTGATGCTGCTCCTGCAGACAGCCGGGCTGAAGCACAGACGAGGTAATGTGATGTCTCCTAAACATCTGTGCCGTTCAGGAATACCAATTGGATGAGGTAGAACAGTTTCACTCTCTGGGTGCCTTCAGAGGTAATCAAGCAGATTTTATCCCCATCCTTGATTACATGTTATTCTGTGAACTATTCAATCGACTACTTTAATTTCACCCCCAGGAAACTCTCAGGCTGACTAGGGATGAAGTCAAGATGGCAGCCTGGCACCACTTCTATCTGCTTGAACATCTCAATTCAGAGTAAATTAACAGATAAACTCACGCAGACATCTGTCATATATAAATATCATTTGAGACTTTAATATCCCCAATAAGATCTGAGACAGACTAATATCCCAGAAACTTGGGTAAATAATTACATCAGCACGTGTCATGACATACACAGATGCACTTATTTATCTTAAAGTCTGTGGTGTTTATTGTCTATTCTTAATTCAACATACTCACAGGAATAAAGAGTTATGTAAGAGAAAATCCCAGTTATGAGTTGAGCAAAAGAGGACACACTGTAGGATTGAATGTTTCATATATTATAATTAATTTCTATTAAACATAATGCAGCTAGTTGTACTTACAGCTCCTGTCAGGACAGTAATAGTCAGACTCCTGCTGCTCTTCAGGACTTTCACAGCCTGCAAAGATAATAAAAGAAGACTTAAAATAATGATCTCACTCGTTAAAGGTAAAATTAAGGGTTATATGTTAACAGTTTTTGTGTGAGGTAGACGTGTATGTGTGAAATCAACACCAACTCCTGGTAAATAATGCAGGCTTTTATTTTCTCCATCAGCCACTTTGGCGATTAACCAACAGGCCATGAGGGACGTTTTCTACTGCAGAAACCATTTTGGCTGGTTAAAAGCTAATTTGGCTTTGGATCTGCGGCTCAGTGAGTCAAACACTGAACAAACACTGCCAGTGATGAGACGTTTAAATTCTACTGGAATCACAAGCACAGTTAGAAACAGATGCTCTCGTTGTGCCGTGGGTGCTTTGGATGAAAGCGACAAAATGTACACAACTGTTTATTGATATAAGATTAAGAAAGGCTGATGAACATTGGACTGAAGCTGACAAATAATCTAAATGAGCATAATTCACCTCTTTGTGGTGCATGTTGGTGAAATCCACTCCGTTCACCTCTACGATCTGGTCGCCAATCTACGTTTTGGAATAAAGACACAGAAGCAGTTCACAGCAGGCCGATATGTAAAGACTCAGAATTTCACAGGGGTGTTTCTGGTCACTTTGAGCGATCACCTCGAGTCCGACTTCCGCAGAGAGAGAGCCGGGCTTGACGTTGCTGATGTAGATGCCGGGTTTCTGTGTCGGACCACTGGAGATGCTGATGCCCATCCCCTTGGAGCCCACCAGACTGAGGAAAACCTTCTTCTCCTTGATTTCTTTACCTCCAATGGACGCCAAGCCTGCGATGCTGCTTTTCTTCTCCTGCAGACAGAAAGAAATATTCGATAAACGGTTGGCTGAGGTGCTAAAACACCTAAGAAAGAAGGTAAATCCGTCTCTTACCCCTGACTCGGACACAAACTGGTCGACAAACTGCCACTTGAGAGGTTCATCTGATGAGCTGGAGAAGTGAAGGTGATCCAATAAGAACACAGGTGATCTCTGCATGTCACATCAAACAGCAGCTCGTTAACGATCTTACCTTTTCACTGGGATCATCCCCACGTCTGCACAGACAGAAAAAAACAAAACAGATTAAAGTAATTAATGATTCCGCTGCTGTTAAACAACTTTCATGCTCATCAGTCATTCAGCTGTTGTCGGAGAGTGAGTTTGTGTTTGACGTACGTCGGACTTTAAGTGACACGATCTTCTTGGTCTTGATGAGACTGATGACCTCCTCGTGGATGCAGGAGGAGATGGAGTATCCGTTGATGCGCACAATCTCATCACCAACCTACACATCAGCACAGGACGGAAAATCATGGATGACGCCTTCACTTTTAATATAAATCAAGATCACAGATGATTTTATTGCCGCTCCAACAACTTACACCCCCGACTGCTGAACACACCAGCTACAGTATGATTCATTGATCAATGTGACCGATTTATGTTTTGATTTAAGTCAGCCTTGTCCGGTTTTAAACTACATTTCAAAGCCTAATTGAGGACGGAGGCTGGAAATTAGCATAAGATAAACAGCTCTTATATTACAGCTGTTGTATTGCTTCTCTGCATGTAATATAAACTAATAAATAAACACCACGACCTCCTTGATTGTGTTTTTGTTTATGCAATATATAATAAAGTATTGTTAATTTATTACTTTACTTTATTCCACTTGTAAAGCTGCCATGTTTTCAGATACAACCAGCCAGCAAAGAGCCAAAGCAATCTTTCTGTCTCATCTATATTAAAGCATCGATCTAAAAATGTACTTCTTCTTTCATGACAGAGGTTTCTTTTATTTAAAGCCCAAACACTGTGCAAAAAACATGGTGCTTTACTCCACCTAGTGGACGCTGGTATCATAACACAAACACTGAGACACATGGCCACAGAAAACCATGACAGTTTCACTGACGCTACAGACAATCAGTCTCTCGAATAGTCCTTAATTTTTATGAAAATATTGATAAAATTACATTTAATATTTAAGATATTCAAGATTTTCATCTACACACGTTTATTTTATAAGTGATTGCAAAAAGTAATGACATCATTCATTAAAACTAGTTTTAATTACTCTACATATCAAGTCCACATTTCAAAAGTAGTTTCGATAAATGAAAAAAAGTAGAATTCATGACAGTTAACTCTCAGGTAAACGTACCTGGAGATCAACATTTTCAGCCTGACTGTCTTTGACAATCTGTGATATATAGAGACCGCAGCCGAACTCCAGCCCGCCCCGGACGCTCAGACCCAGTCCATCTCGGTGTGTTCGATCCAAACGCACCTCTTTCAGCTTCCTGCACCACCGAGAGAGAGAGAGAGAGAGAGGAAGATGTACAACAGGATGTGTGAGACAGGTAAACTCTACAGAGGGAGAAGACAAATAGCTTCAGTGTGAAAACAAAGAAAAATCCTGACAAGCACAGAGGAACATTATGGTGTAATTACATCCTCTTTGTTGGTTGTTTTCATTACGTAGGCACATACATTATGTGATACAAACCAGACGTACACCAGTACTAGAAACTCGAGTCTATGCTGGACTCACCGTGACCTCTTCGGGGTGAGCAGGTCGTACTCCACCTGGTGTTTGAGTGGGATGAGAGGTCGGATGGCGTCGAACAGCGGCAGGCGCTTCGGTTCGTTGATAACCAGCTTCAAATCCCCAACGAGCACCCGCAGATCCATCGACCTGAGAGAGGAGACGGGGACGAATAGTGTAAGTTTAGTAAAAAATGTGATATGCAGAAACTTCTACATTCTGGGGAAATACAATATATGTTCCCTCTTACTTTTACAACTACTAAATTAGATTTTAGAGATACTGAACATCATATTAGCTTTAGATTTACCATCTTTCCTTCACGATTGAAAAGAGGACAAGAACAGCAATTAAAGCAGCACAGTCAAAGCGACGGCATAAAATCTGTCCACCTGGCCTCCTGCTTGAATTATTAATAGGCGCCGTTTGGAGGATGAACATAGAAAAAAAAAAGCTTTTGTGGCTAACTGGCCAGGCTTGTCGGAGCACAGTGGAAACTGATCAGAGGCTTAACCAGCAGGGCCACAGCGCTCTGCCTCTGTACAAAGATTAATTGAAACCTAGACCTGTAGCCCCCTCGGTCCGACCCAACCCCCCTCTCCCCCTCGCTCCCCCGGCTCTCTGAGACCAGGCTGTTATCAGAAACCATGACCGAGCACACAGGTGAGGTTAAACTGGAGCTTTGAGTGCATCAGCATGACACTGCGAGAGCTTTTAAAAACTAAAAACATGAAAAAGTTCAAATCTAGCGAGCAATTAGTGAAAAAAAAGCATGTGGGAATCATTTCACCTGCAAATAACACAGAACAAGAGGTAAATACAGCAACACTGGAGGCAAATGAGAATAAAATTAGCCTTTTAACTAAGATTGAACATATTCAGATGCATAAAAAATACTGAATGTCACACGTTGAGTGTTGTGAGTTACACTTTATCAGTTCTGGTTGCAAGCAGTGATTACTGAAGGGCACAATCTTTCTTTCTCTTCAAGACAAAAACAAAACAGAACAGAAAAAGCAACTTGACACACGCTACTCACTGGTGATACATGCGGAGGACATCGTACAGGTAATCCTTCTCTGCTTCATTCTCAATCAGCAGCTCCACCTGCAAGAAAGGACAAACATACGGTGCCATCCGTCTTCTCGCTGTAGGAACACATCAGCCCACTGACACACACTGAACCTCTCTCCTGTGGTCCTGTCAGCACCATCGGGGGGGTGAACCACCACCTGTGTGTGTCTGTCTGTATGTGTGTGTGGGAGTCATACAAACCTGACGCCGGTTCAGCTGCAGCAGGATGGGTTTGAGGAAACGCTTCGGCCAATCACTGATGTAACACATTTCGCTATCCTATCGTAAAACGTTCCAACCCAACCTCAGAAACTTTGGTTTACTTAATCAGAGCGATGGTTAAATTCAAGCTGTCGGGATGACGAGCCTCCGGAGACTGAAGCAGGTCGTAACGGACGGCTCTTCTCTAACTATCAAACCGCTGGGAGGGAATAACGGCAGTACAGCTGAGGAGAGGCTGCAGCGGGAAGGTCAGCAGTGTCGTCTTACATCTCACCACACTAACAGAGGTTAATATTCACGCCCAACATTCACACGCTCCATCTTAGACGGCTCAAAGATCAGAGAGCAAAACACGCAAACACATTCAGACAACTTTGTATCATCGTAAGCAAGGATTAGACTTCCTTCTACAACATATTCTGGCCTTTCTTTCATTTTGTTCATGAGACATATTACATTATTAATTAGTTAGGACTGTTTCTAAGCACACAAATATTATCTTAAAATCTTATTTTGTTAATAAGCTTTAACAAAGGCTGTTTACTTTGAATTTTATACTGAAGAATCAAACTGACATCCTACTTATAACATTAACAAGATGCATCATTTCTTTCCTGTACTTCTAAGACTAATAAAGAAAGCAAAGGAAAAAATAAAACGCATCTTCGGTTTTTAAGCAGATTAATATTCCTGGATTTAAAGCAGAGCTCACCTGAAACTCATTATTATAATAGTGTACGTGTAAACTGCGTGGACCCTGCAGGGTGGTTGCTGTGAGGGTGTGTGTGTGTGTGTGTGTGTGTGTGTGTATGTGTGTGTCATGGTGTTTACGACGGTGATAAATTTCTCTCGCTCAGGGAAGTGAGACTCAGTCGGCCTCCACCTGCAGACTTTGGCACCATAAAACCAACCCGGCAGGTGATAATCGATCAGTCAGACGCCCATTTTAAAAAGAGCACAGAAGATTTTTCTCCACAGAATGAGACACTATAAGCTAGAACCTTTGATATCCACCTTTAAATGACAAAAATAAAATAGAAAAAGAGTTCTTCTTCTCAACCAAACAGAGATACGTGACGAGGACGATGTTCCTGAATAGAAACAAAGCCTCATTGTGCCATGTTGGCCCCTCTGCCTCTAATTAAAAACAGTAAATTGCCACATTTCTTCTGCTCAGCTGCTCATGTCTGACATTAACCCAGTGCTGAGATGCCCTTTTGAAGAGCCTCCAGAATGGGATCCTGCCCAACTGCATGCAGCACAGATGGCCGTGTGGTGATCCCGACATGCTCCGGGGCTGAAAAACACTCTGAAACATATCATGTTCCCTTTTGTTGTGTTTTACTCGTTAGGTACCTTTGTGCCAACGCCAACCACAACAACATGGCATCATTTGTGCTCAATTCATGGAGCCACATCTCATAGAAACACTAACATTTGTTTCATCAGCTGCATGATGTTTACCTGAGAGGTAACAGGTGAGACACATACAGGAAGGAAATCATCCAATATGGCTGCTGAGAACTGACTTTTAAGATATATATCGTAGCTGAAACTCAACTAGTCTGCCTGTAATTTCCATCTAACTGATTAAAAACACTGTGAAATTCATTTTACACCAGACAATCAAAGAAAAATGTTCATTTCAGGTCAATTAAAACCCTTAAATCTATTAACAACAAATAAATAACTAGTTTACAAGAGTGATAAATTATATCTTAACCCCTAAATTATGTTTGACTTATTTGATTTTTCCTCTCAGACACGGACTTTTAAAAATAAAGGTGTTTTTTAACTGTTTCTGTCTCGTGAGGCCTGCAGCACGTCTGCGTAACACCCCGCTGAAAGATAACGTTACACCTGAGTGACAGCCAGGTAGAGAACGAGCTCTTTTATTAAGATATTTAATCAAATATCCGAACAAATAACAGGTCTGTGTCTCACCTTGTGCCTAAACTCCCGAGCAACTTTCCTCTCCATCGTTGAGCGACGCGGCAGCAAACAGACCGACGTGAGAACCAGCAGCCGGAGAAGTTTGACAGGACCGGAGAGACCGTGCGTCAAGGTGCGCGTACAGACACAAGAGCTTCCGGTGGAGATTTTCATAGTAAGAGGACAAAAATCGTTTTGATAGTGTACATCTACGAAAACATTTTGTGTGATGATCTTAATTGTTTCACTTTGTTGTACTTCATGTCCAATTTAGGCATTTTAATCATGATTTTTCTTCGTCAGGAACCTACTGAATCTCAGGAAAACAGAATGCATGAGTGGGATAGCTTAAAAGCAGAATATCCGTTTTTGAGAATCATAGTGTTTGTTTTTTTATGCAAAAGAAAGAGGTTGTTTTTGTTTAATAATATGATTTGTTTATTATATAATCTAGATTTTTTTTTAAAATAAGTTGTTTATTATTAATTTAAATTCACTTTCAATTCATTTTTTTTGATTGTTTACAGAAATTTGATATTTTTATTTATACCTCCTGTTATTTTATTTTTTTTTACTCTTCTTACTATTTTTTCACATTCATTTATTTTAATTTCCTCTTTGTTAAAATGTGCTTGGAAATACTTAAAACTGTGTTCAACAAGCCTGTTCTTTACACACACAAAAAAACACACACACAAAATAACATTTAGGCATTTATTTTGAAGGGATACACCTTTCCCGTTTGTTTCCGTCGACAGTTGGTGCTTTCCCCATCGTTCATGTTTTATATTAATTATAAGTAATTTAGGCACTTAGTTGAAATATAAATGATCTCTATTATATTACAGATACACATTTTAAGACACAGAAAAACTGCTGGTCGCACAAAAGGAAATAGAGTTTGCCTGAATATCGTTAATAATGGTCGCATCTCACTGTAAATGCAAAAAGAACATCTCACTCTTTCATTTATCTCAACTGCCACAAAGATAACATGACAGATTATGTTGTTATTGGCTTGTTTCGTGAACCCTCCACTACCCGCAGTAGCGCATCCCGCCGCTAGGTGGCAGAATAACACATTTCGCTCCAGTTTCCCACGAAGAAGAAGAAAAGGAGGCGTCAACTTCCGGGTTTTAAACAGCTTTGTAGCAACGAACATCACAACTTCTGCTGCGACCGAAGAGCTGTAAGTGTTAACTGTGACTGTCACTGTGTGATAATGTGTTAGTTTGTCACCGGAGATAAATGTACAGAATATAACTTGTTGTTCTTGTATGTGCTGACTTTATGTTCGCTAAATCTGAAGTTTCTCCATCAGCAAATCTTTAAGTTATATCATGAAAGACAGACAAACGTTATTTTTGCTTTACAACCAAACATGACGTGCTCGTTTTGATTCCCTCATTAAGTTAAGTTGATTTTAATAAATCTGGCTGAACTGTGTTGTCCTCCAGCTGATTAATATGTGTCCAAAAGCGTTAAAATGTAAAATATAAACTCCTAAACACAAGCTCCCCCTGGCGTCAAGCTCCAAGTTTCTTATTGAGTATTAAACATTTTACAGCGTTAGCTCACCTGTACAGACCATTTAACTCATGTCACAACACCTCTGCATTGTTAATATTCAAATTCCAGCTTGAAGGTTTTTTAAAATTATTAGATTATATGATTATATATGTGTAAAACTACACATTATTGACTTGTTTACATTTCAGTAAGATGATCTGGACTGTTATAGTGAGAAACAGGGATGACTCTTAAAGAAATTACTGGTCTTGGATGTAACTTGTGAGCTTGTCGGCTGTCATATGTGCACCAACTGTTCTCTTTAACGCTGATGAGGCCACTAATTTTGTCGCTTTTCTTTTCTTCCAGTGTTTTGTCTGGGATGGGATCCCCAACAAAAGATGCAACGCCACACAGGTAAGAACGTGTAGTGGGAACACATTTTTTTTGTGGTCTCATGAGAGAAATGCAGCTGTAACACAGAGCGTGTCCATTGTGAGAGAGGAGGGGTGTAATGCTTTTAACTGTAATCCTCCTTATTGATGCTCAGGATTATTTTATCAGTCTGGTCTCCCACTGTTAAAGTCTTATCCCACATGGTCTTACTCCTTAAGTAGGTTTAACTGCCTGGCTAGTCATTCATTTAACTTCTTGCCACTTATAAAATTTGCAGCTTACTTGTACTGAACAAGCACAGGCAAAAATGTCATGTTATCATATTAAAGTTATGCCAGACAATATAGTTACGTGGCCAGAGCAAACACATTATCACCATTATTTAGTCTTTATCTTAATGTAAGATGCGTTTATCCCCACAGGACCAACACTCGTACCCCGGGTCGAGAACCTGACTCCCCACTTCCCCCGATCCACGAGCGGCTGGGGTACCTGCGTCCCTCCAGGGAGCTGCTGGAGTACTACAGAAAGAAGATCGCCCAGTTTGACGGGGAACATGAGGAGCTGCTGCAGATGCTGGAGAAGTACAAAGGCATCACAGATGACCAGGTGAGACACAGCCATATGTAACGCTGCTTTTCATCTACGCCACAGTATATTCACCTGATCTAACCTGTCTTCTCTCCGTCCTGGATATCTTTCCAGCATAAACTGCAGTGGGAGGTACGCCAGCGTGAGGGGGAGATTGCGGAGCTGCAGAACGCTCTGAGTGACATGCAGATCTACCTCTTCCAAGAGAGGGAACAGTCTCTGCGGCTGTATGCAGAAAATGACAGACTAAAGATCAGGTAGGTGCACGGTTGTTAATGAAAACACAAGACCACATACAGACTGTTTTTACAGACAGAGATCAACCTTATAGCCTAAACACGTGTGAGTGTGCAGTTATTCTTACCTATCAGCACTTCTGTATATAAAACTATACACCAATCATTGTTGTGCAGAGAATTAGAAGACAGGAAGAAAATCCAGCATCTTCTGGCCCTGGTGGGTCCTGATACAGGAGAGATCACATACTTCCACCGTGAACCTCCTCACAAGGTACAAGTTTAATTCATCATGTAAACATGTTTCGCTCTGACTGCTGCTCAAAGTGATGCCACAATTTCTTAAATTAAAGGTTTGCATGCGTGCATTAGTGACCGAGTCGTGTTTTATAGATATAGATTAGTTTATTCATTGCATTTCTCTTTAGTGAATTAATCTGTACTGGCAAAGAGGGCTTCTAGAAAATGAAGTTGAAAATGTTGTTAAGAAATTCTATATGTGACGTCATATTTCAGGTGACTGTCTCACAGAGGAGCGCTGAGTCCACACTGGATGATAATCTCAATCTGAGGCCAACGAAGATAAAACCAGCTGCGACCAGGAAAGGTTGGAAAACACTTTTACAAATGCTTTTTTTCCTGATGTAATATTTAAAGTTTGCCTATAGTTTAAGAAAGATGTGAATGTGATTAGTTAACTCGACACAAACTGTTTACATTTTGATTTCATGTCTGTGTGAGCAGAGAGTGGCAGGAGAACAAAATCAGTAGACGGAGTAAATGGAGAGAGTCTGGAACAATACAAGAGCGATAAACAGACTTTGCTGCTACAGGTACATCTAAGGTGTTCACTTCCTGAATGCAGTCAGATTGGATTATGTGCTATCGTCTTTTAGAAACGCATCTTCACTCAATACTAGCATTTCTCCTGTCGCCATGATTTTGGCCATGAGATGACCAGGCTTTTATTTGTGTGGCTCTTGTGTTCAGGTGGAGGCCCTGCAGGCTCAGATGGAGGAACAAACCCGTCTGGCCAAAGAGCAGGTCGAGTCTCTGCTGGACGATCGACGGATAAAAACAGAAGAGGCTCAGGCACAACAGCGCAGAGATCAGGAGCGAATCACTGCACTGAATGACAAGTGAGTCTCCATTTTTAGTTGTTCACTCCTAATAGACGATCTACAGCTGAAACATGCTTTTTTAACACTTTTCATATTGGTACAATCAATAACTTTCACTTTCTCTCTTATTTGACACCTCAGGCTCCAACGAACTCAGAACCTGTTGTATGGGAGCACCAAAGATTTCCTACAGCTAAAGTTTGAAACACGGGCTCATGAGAAAAGCTGGATGGCGGAGAAGGACCGGCTGCTGAGGGATCTGGACTCCTGCCACAACCGTCTGAGGAAGGCGGGTCCTGCCGGTACAGAGCCGGGCCGAACATGGCAGCCCAGCAGCAGCACAGCGCTGCTCCTTTCTAAGCCTCAGCCAGAGTTTCAACAATCAAATAAAGAGGAGCTAAAGGTAAAAATTCAAATAAACATTTTAAAAAATGTTTGATATAATATCAAATATCTTTTTTCTTTGGAGTGTTTGTTGCTGTTTTTTAATGCACCTTTCTAAATGTCTCTGTTTGATCAGGCAATGCAGGAGGATCTGAAGCAAGCCCACCGTCTGGCAGAGATGTACAGGGAGCAGTGTATCACTCTGGAGACAGAACTGTCACAAATCAGAGAAGAAGGGGACGTAGGCAGGGAAATATTTAAGGTAACACTGTTGTACTGGTGCTTATGTCTATAAAATCATCATACACTTGTGTGTATTTTATGGCAATCTCCAATTTCATTGTCACTGTGATTTTGGACTGAATAAACCTTTGTGTGCAGGAGCGTTCAGACAAAATGGCCAAGCGTCTTCAGCTGATGACTCAGCGTTATGAGGCGCTGGAGAAGAGGAGGGCGATGGAGGTGGAGGGCTTCAAGACGGACCTGAAACACCTCAGACAGAAATTCAAAGATGTAGAAAAACAACTCGTCAAGGTAAAACAAAAATGTGTCTATTAATGTCTTTTCCCCAATTTAGTTTTCTTTAATATAAGAAAATTATATGTTGTCGTTGTTGACACACAACACGTTTGTTTCAAGATGTTTTCTTAAACGTTTTTGTCTTACTGAAATCATTTCTTTAGCTTTTCATACTGCTGATATGGGAGCTTACATTAAAACTGTCTCACCTGGTGTCTGTGTGTCTACCGCTTCAGGCTACTCTGAATATTGGGCCAAACCAGGACTTAGCCATCCTGCACGAGGTACGTCAAACCAACGCCAGAACAAAGAAGGTCCAGGGTGAGCTGATGACGCTGAAGGCAAAGATCTACGGGCTGGAAAATGAGCTGAGGTTTAGTTGAGGACTGGACTGTGATGACAATCTGTGTAATATATGAAGTGTTCGTGCCACTACGTGTACTGAAACTTAGACTGAATGTTATTTCTATTTTGTACTTTGGACTAATAAAAATGATTTGCTACAAGGTTTTTAAATGAATGATCAGTGATTATTTTACAGAATGAATTTGCAAGCAGCAACAGGCTTTTTCACAGCAGGCATTTTGATTTGTCATAGCTGGCAAAGCTCAGGTGTTACTAACATAAACGATGCCTCAGATCTGTTCAGGATATGACAGTGTGACGGTGAGCAGGACCCTCAAACTGAAGCAGTTCAATTCTAAATTCAGCCTTAGTTATGTTTATTTTTTACACCTGTGCTAGATGGTAAGAAATACAGACTCTTAGTGCTGCATGTCAGATATTTATAGAAGCTACACAGCATAAAAATGACTTAATGTAATTATTCTTGTATTATAATTATTATTATGTAATGAAATCCATGTGCCTCCTACCTGCATAGGTTTACAGATTAGTAGAATTAGATTACGGAATAGTACATATCTACAACTTACATATTATACATAACAAAGAAACTATTTCATATTTAGTTTATTTTCAGTATAATTTCCAAAACTGTAGGTCAACCACTACACACTCCAATAACCGAAAAGGAATTCGATCATAGAAAACAAAAACACAGAGATAATAATTAATTGGTAAGACAAAACAAATAATTGATATAGAACAGAAGCGTATTGCATTCACATGAAAAACAAAAAAAAATTGTGTTTTTTTAGTATTTTTTTTCTGATTTTCTGACCATTTTTTTTCTTCCTGTTTTTCTGACTAATTTTTTTCTGTTTTTCAGAGTAATTTTTTTTCTGAATTATGGAGATACTTTGAACTCCCGCTAGAACTTCCAACCTGCAAGTGACTCACATGGACATATAGTGACTCCTGCTCTCGATTTCAAATGCATCATATTGTATCCGTGGAGCCATATCTGTCCAACTGATCCTGGAGAAACATTGCTATGTCTAGCAGATCTGAATGGGCTTTCCTTCTGAACAACCGCAAAGTCCTCAGGTGCCTGTCGACAAACCAATACCATCTATATGACTTAAAGACAGGACTATCTCCCAGTGTCTTAAACCCAGATCAAAGTAAAACTTGATCAAACTAAACAAGCCGGTCATGTTTGTTTCCATTAAATCGAGAAATGAAAGCGCCTGTTGTTTCAAATGCTCTCTAAACTCCGAAAAAATAAATAAATCAGAAAATCATTAAAAAATGACTCCAAAAAACAAACCAAAAAATAAATTACTCAGAAAAACAAACCAATTTTTTTTTCAAGTGAATGCAATATGCTTCCGTAATATAGGAATTTATATTTAAATATCTAAAATCATGAAGAAGGAGAGTAAACAGACAATCATGTGCTCTAGAAATTATTACAAAACATAAAAAGATTTTTTTTTTTATTAAGATTAAAAACATTTAAAAAAATAATAAACAGAGATTAGTTGTCACATTTTATGAAGAAACAGTCCTTAAAGTTTAAGTTTCATTTCTACTGAACACTTCAGCGTTTCCGGTAAACAACATGACGTAGTAAAGTACCTGCCAGTTGTCTCGGGCGCATGCGCAGTCGCTGTCATC
Organism: Diplodus sargus; assembly: GCA_903131615.1. Classification (NCBI taxonomy): domain Eukaryota; kingdom Metazoa; phylum Chordata; class Actinopteri; order Spariformes; family Sparidae; genus Diplodus; species Diplodus sargus. Next base: position 261,938 of record CAEMYA010000499.1, read on the forward strand.
GGCGTGCGCGGCGCTGTTCTGTGTGTTGAATGATGGCAGCCACACAGCCGCAGGGACACACAGCCGAGTATTGACTCTCTCCGTCCTGAGACACCATGACCCACTTCTCCTGTCGTCACAGCGGCTCGGTGGACAGTTACTGTTAGCTCGGCTGAAGCTAGCTCGGCTCCGTCCGCCATTGTTTTCTTGTTTACCCGCCGGTTTGAACACAAACACACACACACAGAGTGAAATGCAGAGGCTCAGTCCTGTGAGAAGTGGCTGGCAGCTGCTGAAATCCTGCTGTGAAGGAGCAGCCAAACAAGTAAACACCTCGACTCCGACCTCACGAAACTACAGCCATGTAAGTAGAAAGCTTTACTCAGACTTTGAAGGTGTAACTTTGGTCTTTTATCAGCTGTCTGTTGCATTTAACTGCCATTTTAACGTCGAAAAGGGGGGAGAAATGTATCAGCAGCAGAGGGGAACACTAAGCTAATCACAGATTAAAATGGTCACAGTTGTTACTATTATCTCCTCCATCTCCAATAAAACTGTGCTGTCATTCATGTTCTGTGGGGACAAAGTCCCACTCAGTCCCCCTGTGAGTAACACAGATAATCAGTGAAGTTAATGATCTTGTTTTTTTTATTCTACATGCTCCATCTTTGTGTCCTCAGCTCCCTCCTCCTCCTCCTCAGGGCCACAAGTCCTTCGGGCTCCTCTTCGACATCGATGGGGTGCTGGTCCGGGGCAGGACGCCCATCCCCGAGGCCAAGCAGTGCTTCAGGAACCTGGTTGATGGCAACGGGAGATACAAGGTGCCCGTGGTGTTCGTCACCAACGCTGGGAACTGCATGAGGCAGACCAAAGCTGAGCATCTGTCCCATCTGCTGGATGTGGAGGTAACCTGAACATCTTCATTCATTTTAACTGCTTTGTTTGTTCTGTGTTTTAAAGTCTTTCTCTCTGCACTGTCTTTATCTCAGGTGTCTCCAGACCAGGTGATGCTGTCCCACAGTCCTTTGCGAATGTTTACCCAGTTCCATAAAAAGCGCGTGCTGGTGTCTGGACAGGGTCCTGTGGAGGAGGTCGCTCACAAGTATCCTTGTTTTTTTGGATTTAAGTCTGGTTGCTGCACTCCCGCTCGATGTTGACCTTTTTAAAAGTGTGCGTGTTCTGTGTATTCAGTGTATTTTTGTTCATGTTCCACTTTGTTATCAGTGTTTAATCTTTGTACCCTTTGTTCCCTGTGCTGCCTGACCGTCTCAGTGAGGTCATTTTACAGATTTCCTGTTTTTTCTTTGGAGGGAATGTTTGGAGTTTTTTCCAAGTCACTATGTGGATATTTGAAGGCTTTCTTTCCCATGTTAACCTAGTGGTTAATGCAGGAAACACATCATCCCAGCAGTAGTTTTTTAAATCGTGCGTGTGGTTTGTGGCTCAGCCGTGTTTTACTTTAACACACCGACTTCAGCCTGGGCTTTCAGGATGTCGTCACCATCGATATGCTCAGAGAAGCATATCCTCTTCTCGATGTCGTAGACCACAACAGAAGGCCCAAAGACAGTGTAAGTTCTATTGCTTAGGCTGGTTTATGTTCAGGTACGGATGAGTTATACACCTTACAAACTGTGTATAATGTCTTACAGATTCCTCCCTCCAAAGGCTTACGGCCAATCGATGGTATGTTTCCACACACATTCAACATTGTAGGAAAAAGTGAAATGCCTAAAAGTTTAATAACCATTTATAATTAACACTTTTATGGTGTCGATTTCCTTCTTCACCTGCTTCCTCCTGCAGCTGTCATCTTATTCGGCGAGCCAATCAGATGGGAGACCAACCTCCAGCTCATTGTCGACATACTCCTGACAAACGGGAACCCGGATAACTCCTGGAGTTCGATGCAGTACCCTCACATCCCGGTCCTGGCCTGCAACATGGACCTGCTGTGGATGGCTGAAGCCAAGAATCCCAGGTACAGTATGTGTTTGTGTCTTACTGAAATGAATGTCACAGACGGAGACATTAATAAAGTTTTGATTATACCAAATGTTCCTGTCTCTCAGGTTTGGACACGGAATGTTCCTGGTGTGCCTGGAGAGCCTGTACAAGAAGGTCACAGGCTACGATCTGAAGTACGAGGCTCTGATCGGTAAACCCAGCGTGGTGACTTATAACTACGCGGAGCTGCTGGTCAGACAGCAGGCGGAGAGACTTGGCTGGACCACACCTGTGAAGAGGCTGTATGCTATAGGGTGAGTGACACAGGAAAATCATCTTTACTATTTTATGTAGGAATAATATTGAGCTCTTAAATGTTGGATCGTTTCCAAATATCGCTCTCCGTGATTAATAAAAGATGCAGATCGGCCGATCCAAAATTCTGTCTAACACCGAAGTTTTAATGTGAACTTAAAGCTCCTTTCAAAGTGTTTTCACCCCGTCTCCTTTTATAGTGATAATCCCATGGCTGACATATACGGCGCCAACCTCTACAACCGCTACCTCCAGGCTTCTCGCCACACCAAGGCCCAGATTCAGGCTAAGAGTGGGGGAGGAGGTGCAGACCCCCTGGCAGAAACTGTCGACGACGTCCCTAAAATGACATCAGCAGAACTAGGCGGAGCGTCGAGCACCTACGGGGCGGAGGAGGACCTCCCCGAGGGCTGCAGCTCCATCCTGGTGTGCACAGGCGTGTACAGCAGGGACCAGCAGGAGCTGCCGTCAGACCCGACGCAGACCGTCACCGAGCAGCGCATCTTCCACGGCCACAGGGACTTTCGCTTTGACCCCAGCCTCACGCAGCCGTCCGTCATCGTGCAGGATGTGAAGGAAGCAGTGGAGCTGGTGTTTGAGCAGGAGGGCTGGCCTCTGCAGTAGGACGAGCAGGATCGAGTCACATCTCACAACTGTCGAGTTAACAGCTCTTATCTGCAGGTAGAAGAAGTTTTGTAGGTGTATTTTTCTCTAATCTACGCTCCTGATTATCGCAGGGGAGATGTAGCTGTTACTGTGGCTAGTTCTTAGAGAATTAAGTGCCATACAACCCACAGCAAAACGCAACAATATAGGTTTTAACATTAAATACCGGAAAGTTACACGCATTTTAAGTCTGCTATGTATCGTAGTGTGTCACCGACCGCTGCTGCAGTATTTTCTTTGTGTAGTTATCAAAACCAACGCACACATACCATCATTTCTAGTAGCTCTACCTACTGTATATGAAGAGTTTATTAGCAAAAACAGATTAAAGCCAGTTTTAATGATTTTCTTTCAACTACACAATAAAAAAAAATATATTTTAGATATCTTCCTGAATCCACACAACAGTTTGACTGATTTTTTTTCCCTTTGGATTTATTTTAAATTGTCCACACAAACAGAGACTGTTTTTGCAAATTAACCCTTCATATACAATATATGACAAACATTTCTGTCCAGCTCAAGTTTAGTTTCACACTTTGCACAACACTCTACCAAACTGGATCACCTTGCCTTTCCAAACCCCCCCTCCCCTCCAGCAGGTCTTAACTGGACCAGTTCTTGCTCTTGTTTGTTTTTACTGCTGTCATATTTCAGGTTGATTTGTTCTTAAGCTTGGGCGAATGTGTAACCATTAATGCTGAGGAGATTAAGTTGCCAGGTTTCACTTTAGTACCTCACCAGTTTGGATTCTAGCCACATTTTAAGAGTAATCTTATTTAGTACTTTGTGTGAAATTACCAGTCGAGGCGAGAAAGGTGCTATTTTCTTGTTAAGTGGTTTTTACTTGTGTAAATCACATGAATTTGTGTGAAGAGAGTCTGTATTGGAGGTTTTTGTGGGAGAAATAAAAAAAAGTACAGCTGCAGCACCAGTGAAAGTTTCATATAGTGCTGTTTTTTTTAAACTATGAATGATTTGTAGTTGATGTCACGTTGAAGTTGTGTACTTGAGAAGACATAATGAATGAAAGAACGATTAAAAAAAGGATGAGAGACACAAAAAGTTGTTTGTCAAGTGAAAACATTCTGTGTATTGTCCTACAGGCTTAGTACAAAGTCCTCCAGCAGAGGTGTGGTCTGCAGCGGTGGAGTCATTATCACATCCAGCAGCAGTCATCCTCGGAAGGATATTACAAAATACATTTGATAAGCAGCCGCCATTTAAAACCTGTGACTGACACTATTATAGCTGTATAAATAAAAGTCAAAACATATACAAAATTTACATCCACACACACACAATGCGACATGTTTAGTTTCCCCTAAAACAAACCCTTGCAACCCCCCCACACACACACACTCACACACACTCGAGGCTGCCACCACCATTTTCCAAACAAAACTTTACCAACACGTCCATCTGCTCAGCAGCCACACTTCTTATCCGAGGACGCATTTCCGAAGACCGGATGGGAGCTGTTATTCAGCATGAACTGAGGCGAGTCTTGTGAGGCCTCGTCTGTGATGGTCATGCCGTTGCGTGCCAGCAGCTCTCGGGCCATGAGGCTGAAGGCGGCGTCCACGTTCTGGGCCTCCTTGGCTGATGTTTCCAGAGCAGCCAGCACACCGTTGTTTTCTGCCAGAGTGCACGCGTCCTCGAACAACACCTGCCTCTGAGCGTGGAGGTCCGACTTGTTACCTGCAGCGACGAGCAGGACAGCAAGTGTTTACAAGAGGAGTGGAGAAGATGTCTGTGCAGTTATCACGTCTATCAAATATTAGGAAATTGTGAACAATGCCACAAAGTGACACAATTAAATGTTATCATAACATTTGTATAATTTTCCATTTACAACGATAAAACACAAAAAGCAGCTCGAAAAGCTGAAACCAGATAGTAACTTATTTTAGTTAATAGATTGTTTACATGTTTTCACATAAAGACACTCTATTGGTGTGAGCTTATCCTGTCACAATAACCAATAAACTACCAGCTATGACAGACTTGTGATATTTGAACACCATGCTGAGACTTAAACTGTAAAAACTAGAAGCCAGTGAGCAGAAAAGTTCAAATAGTTAAAAGTTAAAGTCCAGCTTCTGTCGCCCCAAAGAGCATTAGTTAAATGAAACCCACCCAAAATATACTGTATTCTATTTCAAACCATCTAATTTAAGTTTGTGTTGGTCCTTTACTTGCTTAACATACAAAGCAACTTGTCTTCATTCTGCTCACCAATGAGAATCAATACCACGCTGGCAGCTCCAAACTGCTCCACCTCCCTGATCCAGTGGGAAACAGATTCGAATGTGGTGCGGCGTGTGATGTCGTAGGCCACCATGGCGCCGTGGGCACTGCGGTAGTAGCTCTGAGTTATGGTGCGGAAGCGCTCCTGTCCTGCCGTGTCCCACACCTGCATCTGCAACAACAAAACAACACAAATCCTCCTGTTGTGACTTAAACGCAGCGTGTATTGTCCCTCAATTGACATAAAACAAAAGATTGGGATCATGGGAGTTGCTGTCTTAACATTTAAACAACAAATGAAACCCACAGTTGCTTTGAATTTAATTCCTCCGAGTTTAAGATAATGCAAGTACACAACTCAACAGTATACACGATAAAGTCTTTTTTAGACCTTTTAATGCAGAAAAATGTTTTTAAATGCTTGCAAAATGTGGGTCAAGTATCTCTAATCTGAATGAGTCTGTTTAAGCTAGTCACACATGCTGCGAAGTCTTAAAGTCATCAGTCATTTTGGAGCAATGCTTGTGTGTAGACATGCATAGAGTTCACAAATTAACACACCCAGAAAGCTAACACACACACACACACACACACTGACGATATCATTTGCCACTCCTCCTTTTCTAAAAGCAAAAAAATGATTAACTGAAGCAAGCAAAGGATTGTTTACTTTAAGACAAGAGTAAGTACGCAGGCAGATCCTACTTCTCCATGTTTCTGTTCATATATAAAATACACCCATGATAAAAATTGATTGTGCATTGTGTGATAAAACCTGCAGTGAGTCACTTACCTTCACCTTCTTGCCGTCGATGTCCAGGGTACGAACAGTAAAGTCCACCCCGATGGTGTTTTGCTGCTTCTCAATGAAAATGCCAGACTTGAACCTCTGGACCACGCAGGTCTTCCCCACATCCGAGTCCCCGACCAGGATGATTTTAAACAGAAAGTCGAAGGAGTCCTCGATCTCAGGTCCTGCAGACTGCATGGTGTCGGGAGGAATATATACACAAAAACAAACACGCTGAGGCTGAGCACCTGATCCAAGAGCTCCGAGCCTCTATGTAACAGAACTGGTTTCTTCCAAGTTGTGTCAATAATAACTGAGTGTATTTACAAAAAACATCAGTCACATCCTCGTCAGAAAAAAAAGGTCAAATCAGGTTTACACCCGCAGGAGTGTAACAGTCCACATGTGAGCCGGAGGAGGACAGAATTCTACTTTTAAATCCCGTTTCTTCTGTCATGGTAACCTCATGCACAGACTCAGAAACAACGCCCAGATCAACTTAATTATCCCATTGTAGATGATTAACATTCCTTATTTCCCCAGACAAGTAGAATCAGCATCCAGAAGTCTTGTTTCTTCATCCTGCACTTGTTTCTACATCGACCACATTCTTGAAAACACAAGTGTAGTCTGTAACTGCCCTTTGGACTGTCGCTCTCTCTGCCCTGTAGATCTCTCTCCCTTTCTCTCTCTCTCTCCCCCCTCACTTTCATTCTGAGATATTATAGACACGCCTCTTACCTGTCTCGGTAGGTGTGTTCTCCAGCCGCCAGCCCACCTGCACCACTGCATCTTGGGATATGGATTTTCTGCTCAGGCTCTGTTAACAGGACACAACACCTAGAGGAGACAAATAAACCTCAATGAAGTATCTGGATGTAACAGGGTTGATCAGTTTACACATAATGAGCTATCGTCGGTTTATCTGGTTGAGACTCACCATTTCACCAAGTAGCAGGTACACAGAGAGGCAAAGTGCTGGAGGCTGACTTTGAACACAATCTTTTTTTGCTAACAAGGCTCAGTGTGTAAATACCCTGAAGCAGACAAGCTTAAACATCTCCTGCAATTAAACCCACAGAATGTAAACACTCATCTTCGTCTTAACAGCTGTCCTTTGGACCCCAGAATGTTTTGTTTTTGTCAAATTTTTAAAAAAATGCCCTACATTATCAGCCCCCTCACTCCTGACTCCTGTCAAGTAACACATTCCTCAGCAGACAATAACAGCAAGAGGTCGAGCGCAGAACAAGCAAGTGGAAAACACAACAGAGAAATCCAGAGGAGGGAGTTAAAGACGGGTTAATCGAGCATAAAAAAGTGAAATCATTTTACCTCAGGCAGCATACATTGGTTTCACAGTGAGATGTTACAACAGAATGAACATACTGCTCTGAATCTGAATCAGCTTCTCTCTCTCTCCCTCTCTCTCTCTCTCTCCACCCCCTCACTCGTTTCTGTCGTCATCTCAGCCCACAGAAGAACAAGGCACAGCTGGACACGGAACAATGTGTGAGTGTGAGGGGCACTTGACCGAGCCGGGTCTATCTTTGGCTCTGACCACCGACCAGCCTCTTTCTGTGTTGTGGCTGATGCCTCGTTAAGTACAATGAAATGTGGTTTTGTTGACCACTTAGTGGTGGCACACTAATAAAAGCACGAGAGGAAAAACAACTTTGATTATGCCTCTTTTATCCGAATAGCAAAGAGTTTAAATGTACAGGATGACACAAAATAGACTTAAGCCTTTTAAATATCAGCCAACATTAATGCTATGGAGTGGAAGCAGACTTATGAATCAGTACAAATTCTACACATCTTTGAAAAATCATATAAAAGATCTGAATCCCAAACTAATTTGAGCTAGTGCATCATTACAGAATCCTCTAGTGTACAACTAAATACAACAATCCAAAATATGGACACGGTAGCCTCTCTTAATTAACACATTCATATACAACAGAACAGAAATAATTGTGTGATTCAGCAGAGTCTCAGTTCAGGAGCTGCGGTTGTGTGGATGAGTCGTGGTGAGATCATAGTTGAGCCGTAGCTAAGCTATCGTATCACAGTCACAGGTGTCAGTCTGCTGTGTCATCTCCTCTGCAGCGACGGTCCTGCACTCGCAGAGTTTCTCAGTCTAGAAGCCGTGCCGAGGCGTTGCTGGCATTTTCCTTGTCTCTGAGGTTTCTTGCCAGACGTCTTATTCAAGGATGTTTCTGGAGGAGGTACGTGAATCGGTTTCCATGGGATCGGATTGTAGAAGCTGGGTGATGGGTAGGATTTGTCATAGGGGCCTGGAAGACATCAAACCAATACAATATTAATACATCACAAATAACAGGGAGATGCATGAAACTAACACGCAACAATCACATTTGATGGAGTCTAAAAACAGCATGACAACAGTTACATTGCTACGCTTTCTAGATGACAATTATATGGTGTCAGTTAATCCGAAGCAATAAAATAAGATAATCTTTTATTAACACAATTATAAGAAATAATAGTTTAAGCTAAATAAGTAAATAAAATGGAATAAATAAATAAGTAAAAACAGACAATGGTTGAATTTACATTATAAAACATAATGATTACTCATATTGCACGAGTGATTTCTCAGATTGAAACAAAGCTGATCATTCCCAGATGACTGAAATGACGTTACCTGTTTGGTAACAAGGTGATTTGGGACTGGATCTGCTTTTCTCATTGGCTTTTGACAGCCATTCCTTAAACTTCTCCTGTGCCCTCCTGTGGCGCTCTTTCTCCTGCTCCTCCTTCAGGGCCGCTTCCTCCTGTCAAGGAAAAAAAAAGACCTTATAGTTAACCAACAGTTTATTTAAAATATTTTCATTAAAAACAGAATAACATCAAAAGATCCACATTACTTTCTCCTTCTGTTCCGCGTCTATTTTTTCTTGGTTCTTCTTCTGCAGCCAGTTTTTGTACTTTTCCTGAGCTTTCCGTTCAGTCTCCCTCTGTTTTTCCTGCTGCCGATGTATTTCTTCTTCCTCTTTGCACTGTTTTACAAGTTGCTCGTGCTTCTCCTGGGTTTGCAAGAAGAAAACAAATAGAAGACATGTCAACGTTGGGTTAGTGTGATATTACTGTGTAATTAAACTAAATTCAGACTATACAGTAAAACTACTACAATGCTTTGTGTGGTTTTAAGTTGCAGTTGCACACCAACCTGTTCTCTTTTCATATTCAGCCACACTTGGATCTTCTCTTCCATGACCATCTTCTTCTCTTCCCGCAGCCGTTCTTCTTGTTCTTTTTTTTCCTTTAGTAGCCGCTCCTAATTCAAAGAAAAGAACATGTTCTCTTAAGAGATTCACACAGTGTGTAATAACAAAGTATGTTTATGAGTGAATATGATGAGTTCTACACAAAAAGCAAAGGAAAACAAGTAGTTCTGTGTTTAGCCTGACTTTTATCAACTGATTTTGGACAACAGGGTTAATAGTTAAACTGTAAAAATGTTCTGTCTCCATTTGTTTGATAGCCACAAACAATAGTATCAATATGAATATCGACCAATATGTGGCTATCAGACTTTTGCACTCCCTGACATTTGTATCGCTCAAGGCATCGCCCCCAAAATTTCAGTATCGCTCTGGCAGAAACATCGGTGAAGTGAGATGTCTGCACAGAGCCTAGAGGATACTAAATAACAACAGTAGTCATGTAGTGAAATAAATATTAATTATCTTGCCTCCTCTGCTCTCTTCTCCAATCTGCGCCGGTCTTCTTTGGCTTTGTTCACCAGCCACACTTCCCATGCAGAGAGAGTCGGTGAGCCTGCAGCCTCCACAGCTGCATTCAACATCTGAGAGGAAGGTGTTCTCGGTAGCTCACATCTACAACAAAAATAGATCTATAAGTATACATGTTTGACTGAATCATGCACTCCATGGTCTCTTCCTCGGTTCAGAGAGGATCTTCAGCAGTACCTGACTGGCGAATCGCTGAGTCTGGAGTTGTCGCTGTGCCTGGGTGAAGCCTGCTGAGCTGGACTGAGGTCCAGGTCGTCATCGCTGTCAAAGCTGTCATGATATATGGGAGAAAGCAGAGAAAAGGTGTCTTCGTCATCCGACAGCACGCCGTCGTCCGAGCCCTTGGCTGTGCGGAAGTCCTGCCGCTGGCTTATTTTAACGGGAGTCGAGCTGAAGTCTTTGGACGCAGATGCGGGACAGTTGGGCAGCCTCCGTCCAGACATGACCAGCCGATGTCTGCTTCAACAAACACAACGTCGACACATGAAGAATGTTCTCCACGGGTTGTGTCTGTTAACTACCGCCACGTCAACTTCTCAGCGAGGCTCAATAAACAACCAGCTGATGTTTAAATGCTCCTGCGAACAGCTTGTTTTCACGGTTAGCAAAGTGGAGCTAACGTTAGCACACAATGGTAACGGACAGTTAGCCGTAGTTAGCTAACTTTTCTAATGTGCAACGGAGGTTTAAAGTTAAATATGAGCTACCTTTATAAGTGTGCAGTGTTTCTAGCTAACTCTGGAATAACTGTGAACATTTAGTTTATTACCTTCGCCCGTTTACTTGACGAAAAGTCTCGCTATTGTGCTCGTCTCTCTTCCGAAAACTCCAACCGAGCGTTGACTTTGTTTTCCCATGATGCACCACGCCCCACGCCCAACAGGACGCTGTAACTATGGTGACGCGTGACGCTTTGACGTTCGTCTCTTTAACTGATCCTGAGTCAGTTTTCATCCCACGTGTCCACATCTGTCCTGTTGTAATTCGTTATTTAACTCACTTTATTCCTTGTTTTAATCATGTGTAATGTTGTTTCTTTATATTATACATTTGTAAACAGATTGATTGAAATTGTACCACCAATTAGGAATATTTTCAATGACTTTACAGCAGAACTGTAGCCAGGATTTTAGGGTCACAGGGTAACAATTCACATAAAATCACAGAACTCACAATAACACACAGAATAAAAACAGACACAAGAAAGGTTAAAAAAAAAGAAAAGAAAAAGGAATATAGCACAATATTTTCAATATATAAATAGAATGAAACTCGACAATTAATCTAAAATGTGCAAAATAAGAACACGTGGGTAACACCTTATAATAACCATCAGTAATAAATGGTAACTTTATAGTTTCTGTGTACTTTATCGCCAAGTGTTACTAATAAAATAAGTATAATGTGGGTCAAAGAAAACTCCATTATGACTGAGTGATTAAGTTTAATATAAGGCAAGACAAATATAATTCATCTTCACTTAAGATATTTTAATAATAAGAGTTTTCAACAGTGCGCATTTAGGTTTTGTAAATATGTTTTTTAAGGAAACAGAGAAAAATGTAACTTTTTAGGATGATCCAGCTACTTATCTGGGGTTACATGTGTTGTGATATCTATGCAGATTCTTTAAAATTGTTGTTATTGTGGTGGAAAACCACGATCCAGACCTTTCTGACAGAACCTGACTGGCCTTTTTTCGGTCCACCAGCTCTGACCCAGCTGGATTTAACCTGCCGACTCGCTCCACCTCACTCCCAGTTAACGTTATCAGTCTAATTACCAGCAGGAATCCACAAACACTCGTACACTGAAGAGCTGCCCTCACAGAGACATGTGGCATTTTGTGAGTGATTGTCATCACATGCAGCTCTTATTACTTTTTGTCTTGTTTCATGTCTTTTAATGCTGAATCCTGTTGCTGAGTCAACGTGGTGTGTTCTTGATTTATTGATTAGTTTATGACTTTGTCTACTGCAAACAACTACTGAGTTTCATATCAACAGGATTTCTTTAAATTAAAGTTCACATTCAAGTGTCAAGAGTGCAGAACTACATCACTGTACAGCTGTGTCAGTGATAGAAGAAGTACTCATATCTCTGAAGTAAAAGTTATAATATCACAGTGTACAAATACTCAGAAGTTAATGGAGGCAATTACAATTTTAGTAAAGTAAAGTAAATACGTTTTAGTATCAAATATAATAATATATAAGTGTCAAAACTTGCGATACGATGTCTTATTTCAGATTAAAGTTCATTATATATTAATACTATACTAAATTATTAATTAATGTGTAGGCACCACTATAATGATGTGGCTGAAAAAGGTGGGGTTGATTTGAATTGTTTTTAAATACTGTTGAGTACCTTAATGTTTAATTATTGATAATCATTTATTTGTATATGTTTGTTTTAACTGATAATCATTGTGGATCTACAAAGTACATAGTAATTAAAGCTGTTAAATAGCCTAAATGCAGTGGAGTAACAAGTTAAATATTTGTCTAAAAAAGTATTAATAAAATGGAAATATAAAAGTCAATAAAGAATAATTACAGTACAGTTCTGAGTAAATGTACGTGGTTGCTTCCCAGCTCTGCTCTCTGTCAGTCATTAATGAAACAAACAACGACCACACGTCTGCATCTTGTCTGTAATTAGAAATATTTCTGGGCTGCTCTCTACATCGCTCCCATCCGTCACTCCTGCTGCATTCATGGGTCATCGTGCGTCAGATCCCTGTGAGGCGGCCACAGTTCTGAGTAACATCATGACACATGAGGATAATCAGCCAGCAGCACGTGCAGAATGCAGGTAGGTGTGTCTGATCCTACGTGTCTCCAGTCCGGCGCCACAGTCGCACCAAAGTGAGGGATTCCAGCTCTGGTCCTATCCTCAAAGGGCATTCAGCGCTCCATGTGGTCCAGCTCAGACTGCATCCAACCAGACCAACCAACCGAGCAGCCAGCTCGCTGGCCAGGTGGGATGGTGACAGGGGACCCTCAGAGACTGCCGCAGGGCAGAAGCGGTGCTCGTCGACTCTCCCGGACCCCTCGTCCTGAGCAGGGACCGCAGAAGAAGTCCCGCAAGAAGCTCCAAGTGATCATCTGCGTGCTGCTTGTTGAGCTGTTTGAAAGATTCACTTTCTTTGGGATTGTATGCAACATGATTCTCTTCTGCACGATGAAGCTGGGCTACGATAACTACCTGGCTGCGACAGTCAACCTGTGTTTTGTGGGGGCCAGCACACTGACCCCGGTTCTGGTTGGGTGGTTCGCAGAGACCTGCCTGGGGAGGACCAAGGTGCTCTACCTGTGTGCTTTCCTTCATTTCTTTGGTAAGAAACCAACCTGTTTCTCTGATGTCAGGGAATTCGAAACTCTTTTCAAACTGAAGCTACTTTTTAAGTTGGATGTTTCTTCTCACTTTTCCTTGATTCACCTCATTTTTGCTTCTCGAAAAACTATTTCCAGTTGTTGTAACTGTACTTTAAGGCCACTTTAAAAAACAAGACACTTATCTGATTTGTGTGAAATATACAAGGTACAACCATCTGACATATTCTGAATCTTTAACCTTGAGTGTGAGCTCATTTCAACAGCATAAATCTGTCTAAGTGCTGAGTCACGGCTCTGCTTCCCTGAAGTCACACTCCTGTCTGAAATCTTGCTGCAACCCTGTCATCACACCTCTGTAGGCACCGCCATGCTGCCCGTGGTGGCGTTCACGTTCGAAGATTTCTACATCGACAATCATCAGATGATGCACCAGCTGGAGCCTCGGGAGCAGCAGATCTTGTTCTACATTGGGCTCCTGGCGGCTGTTCTGGGCATCGGCGGTGTCCGGGCCATCCTCTGCCCGATGGGAGCTTACAGCCTGCAGAGCTACAACCAGCACCAGCTCCTGTCCTTCTTCAACTGGTGAGACAATAATCAGACTACAAACAGTCCAAAGATAGAGTTACATGATCAGAGGCATCCTGTGAATGCCTGTAAAACATGTCATGAGATAGTTGTTTAGTTATTTTGATCTGGACTCCAATGGTGGACACACGGTGCGTTCACTGTGCTCATGAAACGAAGGATTTATATCTATATTTTTCTTTATGTTTAGGTTCTACTGGCTGGTCAACTTGAACTCCACTGTAGTGTTTCTGGGTATCGCTTACATCCAGCAGTCTGTGGGCAAAAACCTGGGCTTCCTTATCCCCTTCACCTCTGTGCTGCTGGCTCTGATAGCCATACACATGATGCGGAACAAACTCACCTATAAACCCAAGAAAGGTAATACAGTTAAAAAGAAGGACTTGTAAATAAAACTCGTAAAGAACTTCACCAAATAAAGACTTCTTGTTTTCTGTCACAGGTGGATCATTACTGACCACACTGGGAGTTTTCCTGAACTCTCTCAGGATGTGCTGCCTCCACTACCGGCACCTGAGTGGAGATGTGGCCTCTTGGCTTGACCGGGCGAAAGAGCACAACGGTGGTCGTTACAGTGAAACACACGTGGAGAACGTGAAAGTCCTGGCGAAGCTCTTCCCTCTTTACGGGCTTCAGCTGCTGTACCGAGCCTGCATCACACAGGCAGGTCACTGGGGATATAATAGGTGTTTATCATAAAGCATGAAAAAAGGGATCATCCCCCGTGTTAAGAACGTGTTTCCTACAGATTCCCTCGGGTTACTACATACAGACGATGAACTCAAACCTCCATCTGAGCAACCTGCTGTTGCCCATCGGCACCATGAATGTGATCAGCATCCTGCCTCTGCTGCTCTTGGCCCCGGTGATCGAGTGTGTGACGACCTGCTACCTCTCCATGGAGAAAACTCCTCTGGCACCTGCAAAAGTCATCAGTGAGTATTTCTGTGCGCACACGGACAAAGCAGACGTCATGTTCTCGTCTTCAGCTAAACATCCCTGTGTCTCTCTCCGCTCTTCTGCCTCTTTTCCTGCTGTGATTGTTCTGCAGCCCCCTCTCTCATCACCCCTCCCTGTACATCCTCCCCCTACAGCTCTGGGCCACGCGTGTGCCACTCTGTCGGTGCTGGTGGCGGGTTTGTCCGAGCTGCAGAGGAAGGCTTACCCTCTGGTGGAGCAGACTCTGTCTGGACAGGTTCTGCAGGTGTCGTCCATGCCGTGTTTCCATCTGGCCCCTCAGTACATCCTGCTCGGTCTGGCAGAGGCTCTCGTCACCCCGGCATGTGAGTGACAGACTTAAAGGGACAGTTCGCCCCAAAGTCAAAAATACATGTTTCCTTTTACCTGCAGGGTTGTTTGTCCTTCCAGATTGTTTTGGTGTGAGTCGCTGAGTTTTAGAGATAATTATTCTAGATATCTCTGCTCTCTTACAAATATAATGGAACTCGACAGCATTTACTTTTTACCAGAATACTCAAGTTAATCGCAGTTGATAACAGACCTTGTGAGCAGTTTCACGGAGGCGATACTTAATTTCAGTATCACTGTGCAGAAGGAAGCGTACATCTACTCGTGGATGAGAGGCTAGCTAACCCAGCTAACATTAGCTCAGCCGAAGAGGACACATTAATGTTTGTATCCTCGCGCTGTTGCAAGCACGAGGATGACGTCCATGTTTCCCTCTGGGTGGTGATGCAGTGTAGTGCGGTGGAAAGAAAATAGTTCCTGAATGAATCTCCTCACTAGGTCTGTAAATGAAGTGACTGAATCATTCTGGATAAAGATATTGTTGGAAATAGCACCACAGGTACAAAATATATATATTTTGAATGACACATAACAAAGGTGTCAAACTTGGTATTTGTCATCATTCACTCCGTCTCACGTGTTGTCCTGTATTAACCAAATAATCAGCAGAGAAGATGATTAAACATTTCTGCTGCCACTTCCTCTCCTGCAGGTTCCCTCATATCCTTCCAGCTGACCCCGAGTCACATCAGAGGGATCTCCCTGCACTTCCTCACTCTGTCCTACGGAGGGGGCTGTTTCCTGGGAGCCTTCATCGTTCAGCTGGTTTACTTCATCTCTGGAGGTAAAAATATATTCAGATACTGGATTGCATGTTTTCCTCTAAAGACGAATGACACTGGAGTGTGTTTGTAAACCAAACAATATTTGGCTGGAGATTTGATCACAGTGACATTTCGTCACAGGTAACTTCTACCCAAACACGCTGCATGATGGGAATCTGGAGAGGTTCTTCTTCCTCCTGGCCACACTGATGGCTGTAAATACCCTCGTGTGTTGGAGAGTGTCTTACAGGTAAAGTATTATCTCTAACTACCTCGACGATGAGGACGATTACATTACAAATAGATTATTAATTATGCAAAATGAACACTATTATGTATGGATTGCAACACAGGACCATTTACAGTCCATCACAGGTGCTTTTCTGCACCTGGTGAAGATATTTTATGGAAAAGAACAGCAGATTTAAGCAAGCATGTGTCCGACCCACAGCTGGATTTATGAAATTGATTTGTGACAAATGTATCCTCTCTGTTTCGTTACGAACGTCATGACTTGATTTGTTGTGATGCTGATGTTGTCCAGGTACATCGACCTGAGTGTTCAGGGGAAAGGACTGACCATCAGCCCTCTGACTGAGAAGCTGCTGCACTACAAAGCCTGTCTGCGCTTCTACGACACCGTGGATCGCTCCTACACAAACGCCTCCATCGAGTCTATTTTATGACCGTCTTCATGATCATGTTCTGTCAGTGGCGCTGGCGCTGCATGTTTCTGTGTCAAACAATCTCAGCCGGGCTGAACTGTATAAATGAAATACTGTAGATGGAATGTACATAATGTTCAAGTGTCATAATGTGATATCAGAATCATGTCCATTATTATATGTCAGCAAAAATTGAGACTGTTATTTTACTTTTGTGAGCATGAATTATTCAGTTTTCAGATTTGAAAGTCCAGTTTGTAAGAAAGATAATTTTTGAGTCATATTCACAACTCGTCATTGTACTTTTGGTCAGCCGTATTGATGTCCCTTTAAATTTGCAATCAAACCTACAAAATAAATATGTAAATAAAAGCACTGTAATCAAATAAAATTATTTAAAAAGTATTTATCATTAGTAAAGCATGGCCTTTTATTTGACTATATTCAGTGGAGGCAGAGTCGGTCTGTTTGATGGTTGAATTTTCATATTAAAAATTCATGCAGCTGAAGGAAATACATACAGGTCCATTTCAACAGTGTGAGCATTTTGGGACTCACATTGGTGTTCGTTGGATGAAAAGATCGATTCCACTCTCATGTCTCCTCTGGTTGCCTGGCAACCTCACAGGGATGTTTCAAGTCCAGGAAGTCACTTCAGTTTGGCAGAAAGAAAGGAATGTCTGACAGTGTCTCCTCTCATACCAATTACCACTGAAGTGACTGGTCCAATGACAGATGAGTCCAGAGGTTCCAGTTAGGAAACTTTACTGATGAAAAGCTTACAAATAAGAAAGGACAGAAACAGGCACAACTAAACTATATTAATAACTGATAGAGATGCACCGATTCAGTTTTTTCCGATCCAATCCCGATACCGATACCTGGACTGAGCGTATCGGCCGATACCCGATACTGATCCGATACCGCACCAGACTTTCCTAACGAAGACAAAATAATCAAACAGTTACCGAACATTGTAAACATGTGTAACATTAATAGTAATAGTAATAATAAAAATAATAATAATTATAATAATAATAATAATAATAATAATACATTTAATTTATATAGCACCTGTCAGAGTACGCAAGGACACATGTAACAAAGAGGAACCATCAAAACAACGAATGAATGTAGCGCCTGTCAGTCAGCACGGAGGGAACACTAGCACAGAAGTCAGTAGCACTGTCTGTAAACAAACTAGCGTCTGGAGGCTCCGTGCACACAGTGGGGGCATCCCACAGAGAGATCTCATCTCATCTCTCATCGCTGTGAGCCGGGGAGACCGCAGCAGCAGAGGAGGAGTCAAAGCAGCCCGGCGGTGAATAACCCTGAGGTTGTGGTGGAGGGAGGACCAACGGAGCAACGATGGACAGCCCACATAGTACTGAGTGCGTCGGTTTGAAAGTTAGCATTGCTAGGCTAACAACTGATGGCGGGGCTAACAGCTAATCAGCGGAGAAATGTGACATGAGTAAGTATAACGTCCTGCAAACAGGAATGCAAAATAAAACATAGCAGCTGAACCTGAGAATAACCTAATAAAGAGTTGGTCAAACAACAACTAGTGCTCTTCGAGCATGCGACACGCTGTCGCTGACGAATAACGTAGGATGTGCTGCGACGGCGGAAAACCAAAAAACTGGATCGACCTGTGAATCTGTTTAATTTTACCAATCCCCGATCCAGCCGTTTTGTCAATATCAGGGCCGATATCCGATCTTAATATCGGATCGGTGCACCCCTAATAACAGACTAGAGCTACTAACACTGCAAAGGATGCACACAACAGTAGATACAAGGCATCAGCGCAGCTGAACACAGCGTGGCACAGTTGACATGCTCCGACAATATGAATCAATCAAGAGACTTTCTTTCACTGTTATGTTCTTATAACATGGTCACACTGTGATACATGGGGATTGCTGTATGTTGCTAAATAGAAGTTAAGGTGCCTTTAAGAGACTGTGTGATTATTATAGAATGCGACATTACGTGTAATGCGTGGGCATGGAAAACAAGGAAGTGTTGATCTACACATGAGACTGGAGTAAAGGGCAGTGTATGTTCTGAAGTAAAACGTGTGTGCGTGTCAGTCTTTCACACATAACATTTAGCGACAAGGATGGCTGGATTTAGCCTTCCCCCACCCGAAGTGTTTCTCGCAGTGCCCGGGGAACCCCCAGTGCCATGGACACGGTGGCTGACAGGTTTTAATGCCTATGTTGATGCGCTCGGATTCTCTAACGACGAGCTTCCCGACAAGCGAAAGACCGCTATCCTCGTCCACTGCCTTGGTACCGAGGGCCAGCGTGTTCTTGGAGCGCTCGGCTCAGCATCAACTTTCGAGGCTACAGTCAAGCTGCTGACGGACCATTTCTCTGGGAAACATTGTGTCCTGATACGGCGGTACAGACTCAGGAAGCGCCACCAACGACCCGGCGAGTCCATACAGACTTTTGTAGCTGATCTACGTGAGCTGGCACGAGCCTGTGAGTATGGA
Organism: Diplodus sargus; assembly: GCA_903131615.1. Taxonomy (NCBI): domain Eukaryota; kingdom Metazoa; phylum Chordata; class Actinopteri; order Spariformes; family Sparidae; genus Diplodus; species Diplodus sargus. Next base: position 280,830 of record CAEMYA010000499.1, read on the forward strand.
GCGTTGCATGACCAAATGATCAGAGACCAACTGATAAAAGGCACGTCATGTGACACGACACGAGAAAAACTACTTTTGGAACCTGATGATTTCACACTGACTGATGCAATAAAAATAGCATTGCAAGTGGAATGTGCTCTAGAATGCTCTACTCTGCTGACCAGCCCCGCTCACCGCACAGTGCGCAGGGCGCACTGCAGCGCGCAGAAACGTCACGGTTTTCCCCGTCCACTGATAGCGATGACAGCCTGCCTGTGCAACAAATGAATAGACAGCGCCCCACTGTGGGCCCCAGACGCAATTGCGGCAACTGTGGATCCAATTCTCATGCTACAAGAGCATCACAGTGCCCTACCTGTGGACAGGTTTGCAGAAACTGTTCTAAAGTAAACCATTTCGCTAAAGTCTGTCGTTCAGCTCCAACCAATGAGCACAGGCTTCCCCAGTCCACTTCCGAATACACAGAAATTAATAATATCCGTTCTACAGGAGTATCATTCAAAACTTGAACAGTGCAGCTGGGGGAGGTAAGCGTGCCACTCATCCTGGATACTGCGGCTGCAGCATCGCTCCTCAATTTGGCCACATACAGGAAATTCTTTTCCTGCATGCCACTGGGACCCCCATCCACAAGCTTGCGGGGATATGCAAATTCTGTCATTGAGATAGTGGGCACCATTGACCTGCCTGTACGCTATGGTACGACGCTCCTTCCCTCCTTCCCTTTTCATGTGGCACAGCGGGGAACCAACCTTCTTGGCCTTGATCTCTTCATTGCACTGGGCTTCTCTCTGATGGACAATAGTGGAAGAGCTACATTGCAGGTCTCCCCAACAATGCACCAGCAGTGGCCAGCGCTGTTCGACGGCCTGGGCCGCTTAACAGCATTTACTCATCGACCCCTGGTTGACCCTGCCGTGACATCAGTTATTCAGCCCCTCAGGCGGCTAGCACTCACCTTCCAGGAGGGCGTCACTGCAGAGCTCACCTCCCTGCTAGAAGAGGGCATCATTGAGCCAATAAATGCAGCACCTTGGATCTCAAACCTGGTGGTCACACAGAAAAAGTCAAGGGGTCTCCGGGTCTGTGTGGATCTGCGGCAGGTCAACAAAGCTATCATTCCAGACAAATACCCTTTACCTACAGCTGAGGAGCTCACCTCTCTTTTCCATGGATCAACAGTCTTCTCATAGTTGGATTTACACCCGGGCTACCTGCAAGTTCCCCTTTACCCGGCCAGCCGGGACCTGACAGCATTTGTGACACACGCTGGGGTGTTCAGGTACACACGCATGCCGTTTGGTCTAGGCTCTGCCCCCAGCTGCTTCCAAAAGATCATGTCCACAATTCTTGCTGGGGTCCCGGGGACAGCAGTTTACCTGGACGACATTGTGGTGCATGGGCCAGACCAAGCCAGCCACGATGCCCGCTTACACAGGGTGTTTGTGGCCCTCACCAAACCATCACCTGACACTGAACGGGGAGAAATGTCTCTTCTCAGTACCGACTGTGGACTTTATTGAATTCCGCCTCTCAGCCGATGGCATTGCACCTCTCTCCTCCAACGTCGACGCAATTCAGCGCATCCCTGAACCAACCTCCACCACACAGGTTGCATCGTTCCTGGGAATGACGGCTTATTATTTGTGTTTCCTGCCCAACTACTCACAAACGACAGCACCGCTCCACCAGCTCCTGAAGAAGGAGGAGCCGTGGGACTGGTCACCACAGTGCACTGAATCCTTTTCCATGCTGAAAACACAATTAACTTCACCTCCTGTCCTCGCCCACTTCAGCCTCTCCAGCCCAACTTTCATCACCTGTGATGCCTCCTCTACTGCAGTTGGAGCTGTCCTGTCGCAGCTTCATGACGGCAGGGAGAGGCCAATCGCCTTCGCATCTCGGGCCCT
>CAEMYA010000499.1:283451-313905 GCA_903131615.1 Diplodus sargus
CGTCGACGCAATACAGCGCATCCCTGAACCAACCTCCACCACACAGGTTGCATCGTTCCTGGGAATGACAGCTTATTATTTGCATTTCCTGCCCAACTACTCACAAAGACAGCACCCCTCCGCCAGCTCTTTTAAGAAGGAGGAGCCGTGGGAATGGTCACCGCAGTGCACTGAATCCTTTTCCATGCTGAAAACACAATTAACTTCACGTCCTGTCCTCGCCCACTTCAGCCTCTCCAGCCCAACCTTCATCACCTGCGATGCCTCCACTACTGCAGTTGGAGCTGTCCTGTCGCAGATTCATGACAGCAGGGAGAGGCCAATCGCCTTCGCATCTCGGGCCCTGACACCCACTGAGCAGCGGTCCTCCGTGGGTGAACGTGAAGCATTGGCCTGTGTGTGGGCATGCGAGCGGTGGCACATGTATGTCTATGGCCGTCATTTCACCATCAGGACGGACCACCAGGCCCTCACAACAGTGCTCTCCACATCAGATTCGGGACACAAGCCTCTCCGACTCCATCGTTGGGCAGAATACCTCCACCAGTACCACTATGACCTCATCTTCACGCCGGGCAGGGAAAACATGGTGGCAGATCTCCTTTCTCGCTCCATCGCAGCCCCAAACCCTTCTGTACCATCACACGATGAAGAACCGGCTCTCATCCAAGCGCTCTATACACCGTTACAGCCAGTAGTCACACTGGAGGAACTGAACACTGAATCAGGAAGAGACCCAATACTATCCAAGCTGTGCATTTACATCAGAAACGACTGGCCGTCCCGCATCCCGGGAGAGTTGAAACCATTTGCTCGGGTGAAAGATGAGCTCTCCTGCTGGGCAGACACATGTATCTCAAGGGGGCTCTGCACTGTCATCCCAAACACTTTGCGTGCACGTGTCCTGTCAATGGCACATGAGGGTCACCTGGGAATCGTGAAACTCAAGCAGTGGTGCCGTGAGTTGGTGTGGTGGCCAGCCATCGACCGCGCTATTGAGCATCTGGTCCAGGACTGCTCAGCGTGCCTCCTCAATGGGAAAACCGGACCCCCATCAACCCCTCCCCTACAACTGCTCCCCTGGCCTTCATGCCCCTGGGAACATGTACAGCTGGATATCTGTGGGGAAATCCATGGCCGTGGTGTTCCCCACCAGCAGCGCTTCCTGGTGGTCGTTTATGACCTCCACTCTAAGTGGCCGGAGGTTGTGCCAGTGGGGACGGTGACGTTGCACGTCATGGTCCGGATTCTGGATGGCTTCTTTGCCCGCTGGGGTGTGCCTCGGGCCATAACAACAGATAATGGATAATGAGTTCTCTGACTTTCTTGCCAGCAGGGGTGTCAAACACATCCAAACCGCTTTTTACCACCCACAGGCCAATGGTCGAGTAGAGCGTTTCAAAGCAACACTGAAGAACGGAATTCGTGCACACCTGGCCCAAGGCTGTGCATTCGAGGAGGCACTCAACCAGACATTGCTGCACTACAGAGCAAGCCATCACTCCATCACACTGGTCTCACCAGCGTTTCTGATGCTCGGTCAAGAATTGGGACTGCCATTGCACAGGCTCCGAGCACCAAATAGTGACTTCCCCACACCCTCCCTGACCCAAATCCGAGAGACTGTTGCTGCACGGCCGCGGGAGACGAGTGAAAAGGGTTGACAAGAAGTACAGGGCGAGGCCACCGTCCCCTCAGGTCTCTGACTGGGTCAGGGCTCGACAGCCGCAGCGACACAACAAGATGGCCTCGCTCTGGTCCCAACCCAGACAGATCAGTCGCCTTCTTGGCCCCGCCACATTTCTGCTCAACGATGGATCACGGTGGCATGCTAGTAGGCTGAGGAAAGTCCCAGCACCTCTCTCTGAGCACTCGGCCACGGCACAAGCCCAGTCACCATTCCCCTACAACATGGCCATAGAGGCTGGAGGCTGTGAAGGCCACAGCCAGGAGGCTGTGGTGCCGGATCCGAGGCCGGTGCGGGCCAGAGCTCGGCCTGTTGCCTTGCAGGACTATGTCACAAATTACCATGCTTAGTCTAGCAGTATTCTTTGCAGATTCTTGCCTAGTACGTTTTTGACATCTCGATTAGATGTTCAGTTTTCTTAAGAAATGTTTTGGTTGGTTGTTAGTTGGGGGGGTATGCTTTTTCCCCTTTCGTGGGGGGAGGAGAAATGTTATGTTCTAATAACATGGTCACACTGTGATACATGGGATTTGCTGTATGTTGCTAAGCAGTGGTTAAGGTGCCTTTAAGAGACTGTGTGATTATTATGGGATGCGACGTTAAGTGTAATGCGCGGGCATGGAAAACAAGTGTTGATCTACACGAGACTGGAGTAAAGGGCAGTGTTCTGAAGTAAAACGTGTGTGCGTGTCAGTCTTTCACACATAACATTCACACTGTGTGATATATTTTAGGCTTGAAGCAAGATTAAATACTTTTACTACTTATTGCAATAGACTATATAACATTTTCCTCTGATGTCAGGCTCAGGGTGGGAGCCTCAAAAGTTGTACTGCTGTGTTTCAGGTTGAAAGCAGTAGAAACTTCGGAATCTCACAAATTTTTTGCATTGCTTCAGAATCGATCCACAACTGGAAAAACAACAAAAAGAATATTTTCTGAGGGACATCAGGTCATATTTCTTGGTGAACATTTGAACAGACAAAGATGAGGCAGTTTAAATGGATATTAGATGTCGCATATTTTCAGTGTTGCGCCTAAATCTACAGAAAACCCAGGATAGAGAGGTTCAGTGAAGGTGGTCTGGATTTGGTGCAGCAGATTGAACCTGCCTCCATCAGAAACACTGAAGAAGCGCAGTGTTCCTGCTTCGTAATCCAGGAATATGCCCACTCTGTGGGAGTGAACCGGAGGGATTTGGCCTTTGTGAAAATTATCGTGCCAAAACGTGCAGCCGGACGGGGAGCAGGTCAGTTTCCAGGAGAGCTTATTGTGACCAAAAGAACAATCGTTGTCTGAGCCCTTTCTCTGGATGCCTCTGTATGACACGGCTAAATCAACAACACCCACATCCCACTCCATCTCCCAGTAGCAGCTCCTCTCCAGGCCCATTTTGCACAGAGCCTGGTGATAGAAGGTGAATCTGTCGGGGTGATCAGGGTGAGCCTGGTCCACGGCACTCCACGATATCTGTCTGTTTCTATCAGACAAGCAAAGACACGCAGCAACTGTGTTGGGATCCACCTCCACTCTGAAGTCTGCAGGAAGAGATGAAGCACACATTTAGCAGGTGAAGCTCACGTGTGTGATGATACTCATGCCAAGTGAATTAACATCATGCTTACTCTTATATATGAGCAGAAGGTATGTCCTTGGCACTGTGAGGAAAAGAAAAGCACTTATCATCCTGTCTCCACAATACTCAAAAAAAAATACTGACTGAGTTTATGTTTATTGATCCAAACAGGTCACACTTACACAGACTTTTTCCAGAATGACTAAACAGTTCATTCTTTTCTTTGTCGCACATGTTTTTCAGTTTCTCTTTCTGTGCAGTGACAAACTTTGTCAGCATGTCAAGTACTTCATGTGAGTCTGTGAATGCAGGGAGGTGATCCAGCGCCTGGAAACCCTGCGCAAGTCAAACACATACAGTGTGTTACTGGAGAAAACAAACTGAGAAAATAGATACAAAATGACACACACTACCAACAAAAAAAAAAGATGGTACCACCTGCAGAAAGTGAATGGGGTCCTCTGTTAGAGTCACCCGGTTGATTTGATCCTCTCTCCTCCTCAGCTCCAGCACTTCACGCTGCAGTCGCCCGAGCCGACCGACCGATCCACTCCGGCTTTCTCTGCTTTTCCAATTTTCTCTTTCATCTCAGCGCACTTCCGCTCCACAGAGCAGACGTATAGACGTATATGTTCTGCACACAGTCGCTCAAAGTCATCACACGCTTCCCATGCAGCACCCTTGAAGGAAAACACAAACCATTTGTTCAGTCATGACTTTACAGTTACTCCCATTATTTAACAAAATATGACAAGTAACTGGATTCTTCCAGACATACTTTCTTACTTTTTTTTAAGGCAACTTTTAAAATGCATGTCTACGGAAGCTGCTTCTAATACCGTCTCAGAATGTCTCAAATTCACAAGTTAAGTATTTCATTATCTCAAGATAACAAAGCTCATGCTCTTGCAATACCAGGTGAATTTAGGGCTATTTCTCAAGATCACAAAGAAATCGACTTGATAAAAAAAAAGGTTGGACCACGATATTCAAACACTGCTGGGTTAGGTTTAGGGAGTCTTTGTCTGTTGTGTGTGTGTTTAAGTGCAGCTTTGTTGGCTGAGACAAAATGACGTAAGGCAAAGAGACAGTCGGCCTGCTGGTTATTTAATCTGTCAGGGCACTTAGAGCTGCTTCCCTCTGGTCTGAGTCATTATACTATGCTAAGCTAACAGGCTGCTGGATCTAGATTCATATCTAACAGAAAGGCATGAGAGTGGTATCAGCCTTTTACATTTTCCTGCTGCCTTCTCAATCAATCAATCAGAGCTTTATTTATTGTCATTCAGCTCTACCAACAATGGCAGTGCAGCAAAAATGAGATTGCAGTTCTCCAGGATCCCAAACTGAAACACTAGGCATTTTTAATATCTTGTATCAAAATTAAAAAAATAAACCGAGAAGAGACTCGTGTTTGTAAATGACACTTACTCTTATAATGTCCGCAGCCTTCCTCAGCTTCTCCATCGTCCTCTCTGACTTCTCCACTCTGTCTGTGATCTCCTCTTTCGTCCGCTCCAGTTGTTTCTGTTGAAACACAAATCCAGAAGTTTTTTTCTGAACTTGACTGACATTAAAAGAACGAACAAAGGTTGAGCTGAATTACCTGCATGTGACACTTTTCCTCTGCCACAGCCACAGTGTCGTGGCCTTTGTGCTCACCCATCAGACACAGCAGGCAGATGAACTGCTGATCGGTGCGGCAGTAAATCTCCAGAAGTTTGTCATGACGGCCACAGATGCTGTCTCTGATCTGTGCAGACGCCTCAATCAGTTTGTGTTTTTTCAGAGGCGCCACTTCATAGTGAGGCTTCAGGTGAGTCTCACAGTAAGAGGCCAAACACACCAGACAGAACATGGAAGCTTTTCTTTTTCTCCCCATGCAGACGTCACACTGCACATCACCAGGTTCAGCATAGGTGTCACCAGCTGCAGCATTTGGACTGTTTTCCTTCTTGCGTTCCTCAATCAGGGCAGCCAGAAGTGTGTTCCTCTTCAGAACAGGCCTCAGGAAGGAAACATGCCCGCACTTAGGGCAGCTGGACCTCCTTCCCCTGTCATTGTTACTATCCCAGAAGGCGTTGACACATTTCATACAGAAACTGTGTCCACAGGTGGTCGTCACCGGATCCTCAAGTAACTGTAAACAGATCGGACAGTCCAACAGTTCCTGACTCTCAGCCATTCTCTCCTGCTGAGACTGACAGAGCTAGTTTCATTTTCTCTGCAGGAGTGGCTTGTTGTTCTCAGTAACACATGACTGTGCTGTTTGTGTGTGTCAGGGGGAGAACAGGGAGGATGAAGGGGAGACCATCACAATTCTACATGTGGTGCCCTTGATATTTTTTTGTGACATTGTATTATGAAGAAGTAGGAGAATTTTCTCGCTCCATAAAATCAAAATTCAAAATGATCAAATTTGGAGATACAGTTTTTTTCTGGACAGGAAGGGAGGAGATGAAAAGTTGTAATTTGAACAAAAAGAGCTAGCAAATGAAGCTGTCAGATAAACGTAGTGTAGTAAAAAAAAGTACAATATTTGCCTCTGAGATGCAGTGAACTAGTGTGTAGTATAAAGTAGCATAACATTAAAATAGAAGTACCAGGAATTCCCCCCAAGTGGCCAAGAAATCTATTCATGCATATTAACAATATTGGCACGTTTGATTCAGTCAGCACATTTCTTTATTGTAAGACAAAAACAGAACTTCTTAGTAACAAAGCAAAATTTGACATTCTTAATACAGTACAACGTACAGTGCATTTATTTTTTACCATTATATGTAAGAATAAAATGAAACAATTCAAGGACACTGAATGTTTTAAGTTTGCAATAACATCCAATAAATGGAGCTTAGATGTGGCATATTTTCAGAGTTGCTCCTAAATCTACAGAAAACCCAGGATAGAGAGGTTCAGTGAAGGTGGTCTGGATTTGGTGTAGCAGATCGAACCTGCCTCCATCAGAAACACTGAAGAAGCGCAGTGTTCCTGCTTCGTAATCCAGGAGTACGCCCGCTCTGCGGGAGTGAACGGGAGGGATTTGACCTTTGTGAAGGTTATTGTGCCAAAACGTGCAGCCGGACGACGAGCAGGTCAGTTTCCAGGAGACCTTATTGTGACCAAAAGAACAATCATTGCCTGAGCCCTTTCTCTTAATGTCTTTGTACGACACGGCTAAATCAACAACGCCCACATCCCACTCCACCTCCCAGTACCAGCTCCTCTCCAGGCCCATTTTGCACAGAGCCTGGTGATGGAAGGTGAATCTGTCGGGGTGATCAGGGTGAGCCTGGTCCACGGCACTCCACGATATCTGTCTGTTTCTATCAGACAAGCAAAGATACGCAGCGACCGTGTTGGGATCCACCTCCACTCTGAAGTCTGCAGGCAGAGATGAAGCACTCATTTAGCAGGTGAAGCTCACGTGGATGTGTGTGATGATACTCATGCAAAGTGAATTAACATCATGCTTACTCTTATATTTGGTCAGCAGGTATGTCCTTGATGGGATTTCCTCACGCAGCCTCGGTCTCTCTGACACTGATGAAAAGAAAGAACAGTGATCATTCCGTCTGTCCAATGACAGAAAACATACTGACTGAGTTTATGTTTATTGATCCAAACAGGTCACACTTACACAGATTTTCAGAATGACTGAACAATTCATTCTTTTCTCTGTCACACATGTTTTTCAGTTTCTCTTTCTGTGCAGTGACAAACTCTGTCAGCATTTCATGTGAGTCAGTGAATGCAGGGAGGTCACCCAGCGCCTGGAAACCCTGCACAAGTTAAACATAAACAATGTGTTACTAGAGAAGGGCAGCGAAAATATACATACTAAATGGCACAAACTTCCATGGACTCTAAATGTGATTCTTCTCGTCGTTACCTGAAAGAGCTGAATAGGGTCCTCTGTTAGTGTCAGCTGGTCAATTTGATGCCCCCTCCGCCTCAGATCAAGCTTTTCACGCTTCAGCAGCTCAAGCCGACTGTCGGTCCAGTCCACTCCAGCTTTCTCTGCCTCTCCAACTTTCTCTCTCACCTCGGAGCACTTCCTCTCCACAGAGCGTTTGTGTTCCATACAGAGCCACTCAAAGTTTCCACATGCCTCTGATGCAGCAGCCTTATAGGGAATATGCAATTATCAAACATACCTTGCAACACAACAAATACATGTTATAACATCATAGCAGTTTTTCCGTTACATTCTGCTGATAATTTAAGTTTTGAATGTTTTCTACCAACACAGAAAGGGAGAGGCTTTCAACATAAAATGGGAGATAACAAAACGTATGACTAAAACACGTTATGATCACAGGAAGGAGGTAAATTTGCTTGTAGCAAGCAACTGCAAGCAGCCTGACACGGTTTCCCTGCATCCATTTACTCTTCTTTTCTACAACATCTTTATACTTTGATTTTCTTAGAAAATAAATAAAGATAAATAGACGAAAAGGACACCCATGTTTGTGAATGACACTCACTCTTAGAGAGCGAGCCGCCTCCCTCAGCGTCTCCATTTGCAGCACTCTGTTTGCAATTTCCTGTCTGGTCCGCTCCAGTTGTCTCTGGTGAAACACAAATCCAGGAACTTTTCAGAACCTCAGTGACTTTAAGAGGACGTACAACAAATAACAAATGAGTATACGACTTCACTGACATACCTGTATCTCATGACGGCCACAGATGCTGTCTCTGATCTGTGCAGACGCCTCAGTCAGTTTGTGTTTTTTCAGAGGCGCCACTTCATAGTGAGGCTTCAGGTGAGTCTCACAGTAAGAGGCCAAACACACCAGACAGAACATGGAAGCTTTTCTTTTTCTCCCCGTGCAGACGTCACACTGCACATCACCAGGTTCAGCATAGGTGTCACCAGCTGCAGCATTTTCTCTGTTTTTCCTCTTGTGTACCTCGATCAGGTCAGCCAGAAGTGTGTTCCTCTTCAGGACAGGCCTTGACGAGAAAGTCTGCCTGCACAAAGGGCAGCCGAACCTCCTTCTCCTCCCAGTATCCCAGTTTACATTGATACAAATCATACAGAAAGTGTGTCCACAGGCGGTCGTCACCGGATCATTCAGTAAAGTTAAACAGATGGGGCAGCTCAACCTCTCCTGACTGTCCTCCATGTTCTCCCGCTCAAAACTGGCAGCGATCGGCGCCTTTAAGCAAACACCGCCCTGCGTCACTATGACGCTTTCAAGTCAAAATGGCGCGAAGATACTCAGCAGAGGAGGAAGAGGTCAAGTTCATCCCTGACAATGTGCGTCCTAGCTTTACCGTCCCCCCGGCAACAAGCCAGAAAATCCGTGTTTACTCACTTTACCAGTCGGCATAAATGGATTACTTCTCTTCTCCTGCCTCTAAGTTACGCCTTGAAGTCACTGGGAAGTCACCCAAACTCCCGGGGTTAGCTTTCCGCTAATGCTACTAACAACAAGCGCCAACAGGAATACAGGAGGATATCAAAGAGTGCCTATTTGAGGCAAGAGGCTTCACTTCGTTTTGTTTTCGGATGCTACAAGTATACTTGAGGCTCATGCTCCATAAGTTGTTTTGGGAGATTTCAAAGATAGTTTATATGAGGTACGAGGTATCACTTGCTTTTTGGTTTTGTTGACCGAACTTATACTGAGACGGACACTGAGTATTTCCTGTTTGTTAGATCTTGAAGAGGAGGGATTCGTCTGTTGAAAAGAAAGAGACACTTTTGGGGTATTTGAACTGTGGGGCACTGAATGTATTAAATACACTGATTTCGTCTGCTGTATTATTGTGTGGGGCTTTTCTTAATGCCTGCTGATTCCTGGTTGTTAAGTAAGAAGACATGCCCTTTTTTGTAGGGTTGATTTATTTATACTCTGACTGGCAGACCGGCACCATCAAAAACCCCCTAAACCCCAGTCCTGTGATCATAGGGCTGTAATGTTTTTACAATCGTGATGTAATAACAGGTTTTGTGCAAATATGTATCACGTCCCTGAATGTTTGGACATCCACTTTGTGGATGTTCGGCTGGATAAGAGTGAATTATTGAGTTCCATGTGCCAATCTATGTAATGTAAATTAAAACAAAATAAAAATGTAAATAATTACATATTAAATCAAAGAAAAAACAACAGACATCCTTTGCAGAGCACGGTCCTTTTAATTGTGTTTATTAAAAAAGTTAAGTTAAGTAAAGCCGGTCAGCTGTTCAGCTTTAAGCAGCAGTAGTTAACACAGATTGATCTCCAACATACAACAAAACAAGCAAAAAACATGAAAGCATAAAACCACTTGAGCCTAAGCATGCAGAAAATGCACAGCCTACAATATATTCCCATAATATAAATCAGACTCTTAAGTTACCAAGAAAATATCTTTTGAAGGGAACATGTACACTGATGTGATCAATTTTAGGCTTGAAGCAAGATTCTTATACTGTAAAGTACATGAACAGAAGAAAGACATACGTGTTTAACCACCAAAGGCTTAAAATGAAACAATGTAATGTTGAACTACTTCTTAATAAACTAAGACAAATATATTTGTTTACCCTCTTCTCTCTCACACAAACACAAACACACACAGACTCACAAGGTGGAAACAATATCAGCAGACTGTGCTGACTTGTAATAACAAAAGAAATGGGTGAGCCTGGTCTCTGCCATTCCACGATATCTCTCTGTTTCGATCAGAAACTGTGCTGGGATTCACCTCCACTCTGAGGTCTGCAGGGAGAGATGAAGCACACATTTAGCCGGTGAAGTGATGATACTCGTGCAAAGTGAATTAACATCGTGCTTACTCTTCTGTCTCCTGGTCAGAAGTTCTGTTCCTGTAGTTGACAAGTGACGCTGTGATGAAAAGGAAACAAACAGTCATCATTCTGTCTTAACACTAACAAAACGGCACAAAGGCATCCAAACAGGTCAAACTTACACAGATTCTTTTCAGAATTATTAAATAATTCATTCTTCTCTCTGTCGCACATGTTTCTCAGTTTATCTTCCTGTGTGGTGACAAACTTTGTCATCGTGTTAAGTCTTTCATGTGAGTCAGGGATTTCAGGGAGGTCATCCAGCGCCTGAAAACCCTGCACAAGGCAAACACATAAAGTGTGTTACTACAGAAAGCAACACAGAATTAGATACAACAAATAACTCTTTCAAAATGGAACACACTTCCAAAATCTCTCAACACGTCTTCACCTGATTAAACTGAATGGTGTCCTCTGTTAGTGTCAGCTGTTGTAATTGATGCTCTCTCCTCTTCAGCTCCAGCACTTCACGCTCCAGCTGCTCAAGATGTCTGTCGGTCCAGTCCATTCCAGTTTTCTCTGCCTCTCCAACTTTTTCTGTTATCTCGGCACACTTCCTCTCCACGGAGCGGATGTGCTCCATACAGAGCCGCTCGAAGTCGTCACATGCCTCCCATGCCGCATCCTTGCAGGAAACACACAATTATTCAAGTAGAACAGTCTGCTGGGAGGAATTTTTTTTTCTCTTTAATGTTCCTTTCTATCAACCTGTAGACAGATGCAACTGAAGGAAGTAAATTTAGTTCAAGTTTAACATAATACTTTTGGGCATTTAGGGATCACATTTCTGTGTTTTTTGTCCCCGAGCCACAAGAGAAGATCAATACTCGTTCTCAGCTCTGTACGGTAAAGATGAAGATACAGGTGGGACCTGTTTAGCTTAGCTTAGAGCCTTAGCCTGGTGTGTCCACTGGCTGCCTGGTAATTGCACAGCGATGTCCAGACTCAGGAAGCCGTTCAAGAAAGAGTGTCGTTTTCCAAATCAACATCTTAACTAGTGAGCTTTTAGAGGTGGCAGGGAAATTTGATTACCGTTGGCTTTGGACAGATCCAGGGTGGCTGTTTCCCTCTGGACCAAGTCTTTACACAAAGCTAAGCAAATTAGATGTAGCTTCTTATTTAGGAGAAAGACGTGGGCATAGTATCGAACTCCATAAGAGATCTACTGATGTATAAATGAATGTCTTGTGTTTGTGAATGACTCACTTTTATAGAGTTTGCTGCCTTCTTCAGCTTCTCCATTTCACTCTCTGAATTCAGCACTCGGTCTGCTACTATTTCTCTGGTCCACTGCAGTTGTCTCTGTTAAAACACAAATCCAGGAGTTTTCCAGAACCTCAGTGACATTAAAAACAGACGACAAATAACAAATAAGTGTATGACTTAACTGACATACCTGTATTTCACGCTTCTCTGCTGCCACTGCCACAGCGTCGTGGCCTTTGTGTTCAATAATCAGACACAGCAGGCAGATGAACTGCTGATCAGTGCGGCAGTAAATCTCCAGGAGTTTGTCATGACGGCCACAGATGCTTAGTTTGTCCCCTGCAGAGGCTTGAGTCAGATTCTGTTTTTTGAATAGTGGCTTTTCACGGTGAGGCTTCAGGTAAGTCTTACAGTAAGAGGCCAAACACACCGGACAGAACGTGGAAGCTTTTCTGTCTCCCCCGTTCCAGAGGTCACACTGCACACCACCAGGCTCAATACGATTGTTATCCGCTGCATCAGTTTGTCTGTTTTTCCTCTTGCGTTCCTCCATCAGGGCAGCCAGAAGCGTGTTCCTCTTCAGCACAGGCCTCGACCAGAAAGTCTGCCTGCACTGAGGGCAGCTGAACTTAATCTTATCCCAGTTTTCATGGACACATTTCATACAGAAACTGTGTCCACAGGCAGTCGTCACAGGATCATTTAGTACATTTGAACAGATAGGGCAGGCGAACCGTTCCTGACTTTTATGCATGTTCTCCCGCTCAAAGTGGCATAACTGGAGTGACTTTCTTCCTCTTTGAAGGGGAGTGGCTTTGGCACTTTGAGTATTAATGTTCCCTGGGTCCTATGTTCCCCTGTCCAGTATTCTGTTAACACACATAATCCTCCTTATGTGTTCTGGTCAACACTCTAACCCTAATCCTGGGAATTAAGGACCCTCTGTAATTTTTCTCATATCTTTCCAGCTGACCTTGGACTGTGTTAGAAGGGTGTCCTTCTACCTCCAGCCACACTTCCTCACTCTGTCCTATGGAGGGGGCTGCTTTCTGGGAGCCTTCATATTCCAGCTGGTTGACTTGTTCTCTGGTAGTAAAATACATGTACATACTGTGTTGCATGTTTCCACTAATAACAAATGATAGTGACACAAGAATGAGATTAAAAACATGTCCCTTACTATATTGCACCAAAACTTTGGACCATTATATTTGTGAGTAAAGGCTTTATAAGACTGACTTACTCTGTGTTAAATTTGCAAATCAAATTTAGAACACAAGAATGTAAATAATAGCACATTAAATCAAATAAACAATAAACACATCATTTCAAAAGCACAGACCTTTATTGGCACATATTAAACTAAAACAAAGTCAGTTTGCCTGATTGAGTTTTTTGATGATTGCAACTTCAGAGTAAGTGCAGCAGTAGTTACAATTAATGAGGATTAAAACACAGTAAAGAATAAATTCCATTTCATGAATCCACAACCTAAACACAATGTGGCACAGCCGACATGTTCCGATAAAATCAATCAATCAATCAATCAATCAATCAATCAATCAATCAATCAATCAGCAGTCTTTTCAAAGGCACTTTGAAGATTCACACTGTGTGAAAGTGAAAGTTTGTTGCAGTAGACCACATTCACACGGCAGCCATTTTCCTCTGATGTCCGGCAGCAAATGTTAAGTTCCAGGTTAAAAATTGTAGAAATGTCAGAATCTGACAAATTGTTCACATTTAACTGCTTCAAAATTGACCAACAACTGGAAAAACAGTGAATAGGAACATTTTCTGACCATATTTCTTGGTAAACATATTAGAACAGACAAAGATGAAGCAGTTTAAATGGATCTTAGATGTCACATATTTTCAGAGTTGCTCCTAAATCTACAGAAAACCCAGGATAGAGAGGTTCAGTGAAGGTGGTCTGGATTTGGTGCAGCAGATCGAACCTTCCTCCATCAGAAATACTGAAGAAGCGCAGTGTTCCTGCTCTGTAATCCAGGTGTACGCCCGCTCTGCGGGAGTGAACGGGAGGGATTTGACCTTTGTGAAGATTATTGTGCCAAAATGTGCAGCCGGACGGGGAGCAGGTCAGTTTCCAGGAGACCTTATTGTGACCAAAAGAGGAATCATTGCCTGAGCTCTTTCTTTTAATGCCTCTGTACGACACGGCTAAATCAACAACGCCCACATCCCACTCCACCTCCCAGTACCAGCTCCTCTCCAGGCCCATTTTGCACAGAGCCTGGTGATGGAAGGTGAATCTGTCGGGGTGATCAGGGTGAGCCTGGTCCACGGCACTCCACGATATCTGTCTGTTTCTATCAGACAAGCAAAGATACGCAGCGACCGTGTTGGGATCCACCTCCACTCTGAAGTCTGCAGGGAGAGATGAAGCACACATTTAGCAGGTGAAGCTCACGTGGATGTGTGTGATGATACTCATGCAAAGTGAATTAACATCATGCTTACTCTTATATTTGGTCAGCAGGTATGTCCTTGATAGGATTTCCTCACGCAGCCTCGGTATGTCTGACACTGTGAGGAAATGAAAGAACACTGATCATTCTGTCTGGTGGTTTATGTTAATTGATCCAAACAGGTCACACTTACACAGATTGTTTTCAAGATGACTGAACAGTTCATTCTTGTCTTTGTCGCACATGTTTTTCAGTTTCTCTTTCTGTGCAGTGACAAACTTTGTCAGCGTGTCAAAACTTTCATGTGAGTCTGTGATTGCAGGGAGGTGATCCAGCGCCTGGAAACCCTGCACAAGGCAAACACATACAGTGTGTTACTGGAGAAAACAAACTGAGAAAACACATACAAAATGACACACACTACCAACAAAAAAAGATATTATCACCTGCAGAAACTGAATGGGGTCCTCTGTTAGTGTCAGCTGGTCGATTTGATCTTCTCTCCTCCTCAGCTCCAGCACTTCACGCTGCAGTCGCCCGAGCCGACCGTCAGTCCAGTCTACTCCGGCTTTCTCTGCTTCTCCAACTTTCTCTCTCATCTCGGCGCACTTCCTCTCCACAGAGCGGACGTATAGACGTATATGTTCTGCACACAGTCGCTCAAAGTCGTCACATGCTTCCCATGCAGCACCCTTGAAGGAAAACACAAATCATTTTTCCTGTTGGCATTTTTAGGTGCAGCACATTTTTTTCAGAACATTTGACAAGAAACTGGATTCTTTCAGAGTTTTACTTTTTAGTGGGCTGTGCTCGCCAGCCTACTATGGACACCTATAGCTTATTTTTCATCCTACATCCTTTTTTCGGTCACTAACTCGTCCCACACCATTGGTCGCACACAAACAAATAATATAACAAAACGTGCGGCTCGATCGGACTCGGTACGCTATTACTTTGTTCTCCAGAATATAAATTTTTCTCGACGTAATTTCCCATAAGGAATGAATGGGACGAGGTCAAAAACGTCGCAAATCTGCAACGTTTTTCAAACATCTCCTTCTCTGGCATACATTCACCTAGAAACCACATTAAAACTTTAAAATGTAGGCACAAGTCCTGGCTATTTGAGTTGTATTTGTATTTTTCCTACAATGTGTAGTTTTTGAACAGTGACCCTTTAAATATGGTGAGTGATTTGGGAAAAATTCAGGGTTTTCAATGAGTGTGTATGGCGGAATGTTCGTGCAGCAGAGTGCAGGGGCCAACTGACAGAGTGGCGGAGACTCAAAAAATTTCTCAGAAATGTTCTCTTTCCGTGACAATCCTGGCCACAAATGTCACTCAAAAACAGTGATATTTACCAAAGTTGCAGTCACACTTGTCTTCTTTCTCCCAATGTGTCTACTTTATCGGTAGGATTTACGTTTTTTGAATTAACTGCCTCTAACCGACAAGAGTAGGTCTCAACTGCCCCATTCACTCCAATGTAAATCGGGAAGAGAAGTTTCGAAACTGCACCCTTTTTTAACTCGCTCTTATTTCCACATTTCTGAAACAAGGACCACAAAACTTGATAAGTGTGCTCTTTAAGGCCTTTCTCGTGTGATGGTGAAGAAATTTTGCCGATATCATGTTTGGTTTTCGATAAATAGCACTAGTTTGACAGCCTAGATGTGAGGCTGAAATCACTCTGAAATCAGCTGCCTCAGTCACGGTTGCTAGGGCCGTTCGACAACCATAACCGTGGCAACCAGGGTCAGCTGGGCCAACAGAGGGAGTGACAGACACAGACACAGACACACACACACACACACACACACACACACACAGATAGACAGACACAGACAGACACACACAGACGGACAAACACACACGGACAGACGGACACACACACAGAGCAAGACACACACACAGACACACAGATTATTAGTCAGTTTTCCAGAATATTCATGTTTCAAAACCTGCATAAACTTTCCCATAAGAAATGAATGGGACGAGGTCAAAAAAGTCGCAGACACACAGACCCACACAGACCCACACACACACACACACTCACATGCACACAAACACAAACACAAAGTGAATGAGACCAGGTGAAAAGATTGAAAGAAAGATTTCAAACATCAACATCTCTGGCATACTTTGACCTAGACACACCATTCAAACTTTAAAATGTAGATAAAAGTCCAAATTATCAACATGGGATTCAACTTTTGCTTTATAGTAATATTTTTGCTTGCATTGTTTTTTTCGTCACGGGGCAAAGCGCACAGCCCACTCTCCAGTTCTCTGGCGGGGAATTGCCTAGTTTACTTTTTAAGGCAACTTTTAACATGCATGTCTATGGAAGCTGCCTTTTAAGACTTTATAATTGTGAACCATGATACAAACACTTCCCTGTTGGGGTTAGGGAGTTTTTGCTGTGTGTTAAAGTTCAGCTTTGTTGGCTGAGACAAAGGCGACGTTGGGCAAAGAGATTTAATCTGTCTGGGCACGTAGAGCTGCCTCCCTCTGGTCTGAATCATTATGCTAAGCTAAGCTAACAGGCTGCTGGCTGTAGCTTCATATCTAACTGAGAGGCATGAGAGTAGTTTCAGTCTTTTACATTTTCCTGCTGCAGTCTGCATGTACAGAGCCAACTGTTGTTACTTTTACTTTTAAATAAACACATTTCTTTCCATTTATTTAGGATGAAACAACAACTTCTACAGATGAACATGAAGCTTTTTTATGTATCTCACTTTTTATGAGAGGATAGATTCTGATGCAAGAAAACAACTGTTGCCTAACACAGTTCACACCCATTTACTCTCTCCTGGGACATCTTATCTGTGTGTGAACAGCGTTGACCACAAACTGGGCATTTTGATTATCTTGTATCAAGACTGAAGACTTTTGACCTTTTCACTGAAGCAATGAAAAGCTTTTAACTGCACTGTGACTTTTACTTTCAAGTCTTGTATCTTTTAACCTTTTCTATTTTAACCTACATCCCTTTCTCTGAACTTGTTTTAATGTTTTGTTTCTTGATGTATTCTGACTTGTTTTTAAATGTTTTTATATGCAATTTTTCATGTCTTTTAATGTTATTTTTATGATCCTGTGAAGCACTTTGAGTTGGCTTGTGTCTGAATTGTGCCGTACATGTAAACTCGCCTTGCCTTGCATCGACATTTAACAAGTAAACTGCTGAATAAAGGAAAAAGTGACTGGTGTTTGTGAACGACACTCACTTTTATAACGTCTGCAGCCTTCCTCAGCTTCTCCATCGTCCTCTCTGACTTCTCCACTCTGTCTGTGATCTCCTCTTTGGTCCGCTCCAGTTGTTTCTGTTGAAACACAAATCCAGAAGTTTTTTCCTGAACTTGACTGACATTAAAAGAACGAACAAAGGTTGAGCTAAATTACCTGCATGTGACACTTTTCCTCTGCCACTGCCACAGTGTCGTGGCCTTTGTGCTCACCCATCAGACACAGCAGGCAGATGAACTGCTGATCGGTGCGGCAGTAAATCTCCAGGAGTTTGTCATGACGGCCACAGATGCTGTCTCTGATCTGTGCAGACGCCTCAGTCAGTTTGTGTTTTTTCAGAGGCGCCACTTCATAGTGAGGCTTCAGGTGAGTCTCACAGTAAGAGGCCAAACACACCAGACAGAACATGGAAGCTTTTCTTTTTCTCCCCGTGCAGACGTCACACTGCACATCACCAGGTTCAGCATAGGTGTCACCAGCTGCAGCATTTGGACTGTTTTCCTTCTTGTGTTCCTCGATCAGGGCTGCCAGAAGTGTGTTCCTCTTCAGAACAGGCCTCGGGAAGAAAGTCTGCCTGCACTGAGGGCAGCTGAACCTCCTTCCCCTGTCATTATTATTATCCCAGAAGGCGTTGACACATTTCATACAGTAACTGTGTCCACAGGTGGTCGTCACCGGATCCTCCAGTAACTGTAAACAGATCGAGCAGTCCAACAGTTCCTGACTCTCAGCCATTCTCTCCCGCCCAGACTGGCAGAGCTAGTTTCATTTCTCTGCAGGAGGAGGGGCTTGTTGTTCTGTGTGTGTGTGTGTGTGTGTGTGTGTGTGTGTGTGTGTGTGTGTGTGTGTGTGTGTCAGGGGGAGGAACAAAGTGCATAACCTCTGTAACACAAGTGCCGTTTACTGTGGAGATTGTGTAAGTTGCTGCTTTAAAAGCTGCTCCAATATATATTTTCATGTTAACAATGGGCCGAACTACTCTGTGTTCGTCAGTGAGCTGACGAACAAACAGAAAATGATTTAGCTCAGCTATACAGACCATTTGAGCATCTTTCAGCTCATTGTTTCAATTCAATGGCCTAGATCTTACTGCTCACTGCACAGAATCTCCTGTTCACAGCAGAAAAGTTCTGATAGTCTGTGCGCTACCTGCTTGGCACTTAACAACAAAAACAGATACATTATAATGGTACAGGTGGATCCAGGGAGGGTGAAGGGGAGACCATCAACTTTGTACATGTTGTGCCCTTGTTATTATTATTATTATTTTTTTACTTTGTACCATGAAGTAGGAGGAGAATCTTCTCAAAAAATCAAAATTCAAAATGATCAAATTTGGACAGGACAGGAAGGGACGAGATGAAACGCTGTAAGTAACTGAAGCTGTCAGATAAATGCAGTGAATATAAACAGTATGATATTTGCCTCTGAGATGTAGTGAACTAATGTGTTGTATAAAGTGGCGTAACACTGAAATACAAGTATCAGGAATTCCCCCCAAATTTTCATGTTTATTAACCATACTGGCACGTTTGATTCAGTCAGCACATTTTTATTATTAACAACGTACAGTGCATTTTTTTTAACCGTTATATGTGAGAATAAAATGAAACATTTCACAGACAGTGAAACGTTAGAAAGACTGAGTGAGACTAGATACGAACACTTTAACAGTCACGACGAGCAACAAAATACTGAGTTTACAGTTGAAATTGATTTATTTCAAGATGAAAAACAACACGTCTGTGCCATTTTCAGCATTTTTAATTATTTTAATTATATTAAGCAGTATTATGTATAGTATTAAGTAGTATGAGCGATGATCAACAGATAACAGCTCTGTAGCAGCACTGGTGTGTAAGACAAACACAAAGACTAAACTGCAGATCTTCTTTACTTTGGTGTCACTATCCTAACCCAACTCCCCTTGGAGACTGTGAACCCAGGATACAGCGGCTGGGAGAACCCGGTCTGAACTCTGTGAAGGAGCGTCATCTGACCAGAAGAGGACACGCTGTAGAAAGACAGCCGGCCTGCCTTATGGTTCAGATACACTCCGACAGCAGAGGAGCAGGGGCCGGATGCTTTGACCTTGACTGAATCATGCCAAAAGGTGCAACCAGATTTTGAGAGGGAAAGACACCAGGACTGGTCTGTGAATCCAAAGGCACTTTTCACCAGCTCTGCCCCCTTATAGCACACAGCGACCTCCACCCTGGGCCCCTGCCATTCCACCTCCCAGTAGCAAACTCCAGTTAAACCTTCGCTGCACAACACCTGCTCATAATCGGTAAATCTCTCCGGGTGGTCTGGATACATCTGGGGTTTTCTGACCCAGGTTACCTTGCTGTTTTCCTCAGAGAGCTGTATGTTTTCAAAGGCCGTGTTGCGATCCAACCTGAGCTGGCAGGAATCTGAAACACAGATTTAGTTTTTTTATTATTGAGTGTGACAGGTGTAGTAGATTGGAGCACAGTGGCTGATTCAATGATACGTATTTTATATTAGTGACTCACAGAGGGAGAACTCCTGTCTTGTCTTCGGATCAGGATCAGCTTGAACTAAAAACAGCAAACAAGACAACATTTGTTAAGCAGCTATTCATACAGTATTACAGTTAATATATATATAATCTGAATACGGGTGTTTTCTTACTCTCTTCGGATAATTCTGCAATAGCTTTTGCAATGTTTTCCATTTTTCCTCTCAAATCAGAAATGGCCTTTGTCACGAAGTCAAAAGAACCGTGCAGATCGATGTTGTCATCAGTCGACACGTCACATTCTGGAGAGTCAAAAATGGACCGACAGCTCTGGAAACACAAGAGAAACACAACATCACAACAGCACAACTCACCAAACTATCTAGATCTTATTGTCCGTCTGTGTACCTGCAGGAAATGAATGTGATCCTCAGTGAGCGACAGCTGCTTCAGTTCATCCTCCGCCTTCCTCATCTCAGAAATCTCCCTCTCGAGACGCTCCACGAGAGCCTCGGCTCGGCTCACCGCAGCTTTCTCCTGAACTCTGATCAGCTTGTTCACAGCACAGCGCCTTTTGTCCGCCATCAGGACGATTTCAGCATAGGCCTTTTCATTTTGGTCGACCGCTGCGTCCCCAGAACCCTGACAGTGGAGAGAAATGATGCATAATGTCAGTCACTCTGGAGGGATCATCCAGGACTCGTCACAAAAACAAAGTCAAAGACAACTCACATGCAGTTCTTTCACTTTCTGTCTCAGCTGCCGCAGCTGCTTTTCTTTCACCTGTATTCCCTGCTGGTATCTTTGCTTCTTCTTCCCAAATTGTTTCTGAAAAATAAAATCACAGTAAAAAGTATGATGCAAAATAAAAGTGATATATTTGACAGACATTTACAGACAGTATATTATATATTCCTAAATCTCACAGTGGCCAAACTAAACATTCTTACTTGTTTCTCCTTCCTCTCCGCTGCAGCCGAGACGGTGTCGTGACCTTTGTGCTCATCCATCACACAGAGCAGGCAGATGCACTGGCCGTCGCTGCGACAGTACACCTCCAGCAGCTTGTCGTGCTTAGGGCAGATCTTGTCTTGCATGGAGGCAGAGACTTCCACCAGCTTGTGCCTTTTGAAAGCAGCAGACTCATAGTGAGGCTGCAGGTGAGTAGCACAGTAAGACGCCAGACACACCAGGCAGGACTTGACGGCTCTCAGCTTCCTCACAGTGCAGAAATCACACTCCACGTCCCCGGGGCCGACTTCATCCCTGTCAGGACTCTCAGGAGGAGCCGCTGACATTTCTCCTGCCAGATCAGCCAGCACCGTGTTCTTGTTCAGCACAGGTCTGGTTCTGAAAGTGTGTCTACACTGGGGGCAGCTGCAAACACCTCTGCAGTCCTCCAGGTCCCAGTAGCCGTTCACACAGTCCATACAGTAGCTGTGGCCACAGTGCAGGGTCACGGGGCTCTTCAGTATATCCAGACATATGGAGCAGGATAAAGGATGAGGCTCTTTGCAGCTCTGCGCCATGTTGATCACAACGCTCTCTAACTTTCATTTACTCAGAAAGTGAAACTGACTGATGAATGGGAGTGACTTAACCTCTTGTGGTGTTTACTTTAATGTTAGAACTGTAAAAAAAACAAAAATCAAAAAAATATTATGACAAATAAAGAAAGTGCTTTTATTTTATATAATAAAAGCTTGTTTTTGGTATGTCGGGCCACATTTAAACATTTTAGGAGCTCAAACGAGGAGACAAAGTAGGAAACGAAGGAATCAACAGAGGAAACGAGAAAACACTTTTTCCTGCGAGATTTGAGCGGAGCGCGAGATTTGTTCAGTATCCATGGAGACGGGAGCACCGCTCGGTCTGAGTGAGGACGCAGGAGGCGCCGCTCCCTCCTCGTCCTGATGTTTTTGGCTTCAGCAGGGGATTTGTGGCGCCATGGACCTGCCGGAGACGATCCGGAGACGGTTAGAAGAGTTCTCTCGGAATGTCTTATTCGACCAGAGTCGGACTCAGACCCTCACGAAGGAGAATGACGCGTTTTTGCCACACGGTAAACTCAAAAACACAGCTAACGTTACGGAGTTAGCATTGATGGTAACCTAGCTAACCACTGACATGAGCGACTGGACTGAGCTTTGTTCGCCTCCAGACTAACTTTACTGCAGCTGCTAAATCTGGGTTGTTTATGGAGTCTGTGTTGTGTTTTTTGTTTGTTTTCAGACAAGCGGGTTCTGTCCAGTCTCCACCTCCAGATGTCTCTGTACTTTAACATGTGGTTCTTCCCCCTGTGGTGGATCAGCGAAACTGTAATGCTGCAGCTCAAGGTGAGTTAAACCGAGAGAAAGTGAGACAGGAGACGAGTAAACAGAGACAGGATGAGCAAACTAGGCCAATGTGAAATACTTGTAATGTTAAATTGTCAATATATGACATCAGTTACCAAAGACGATGCTATTATTAAGGAAA
The DNA here is from genome assembly GCA_903131615.1 of Diplodus sargus. Taxonomy (NCBI): domain Eukaryota; kingdom Metazoa; phylum Chordata; class Actinopteri; order Spariformes; family Sparidae; genus Diplodus; species Diplodus sargus. The sequence goes on from CAEMYA010000499.1 coordinate 305,364, forward strand.
AGTTTATATGTGAGAAAGTAGGTGAGCAAATGATGAATGATTGTTAACTGTTGGTCAGGTATTTACTTTGTTTGGATTGTCACATTTGAATGAATCACATTAAATTCAGATCATTTAACTGCATTGTTCAGGGTCCCAACGTAAGCTGGAAAATCTAGAAAATCAGTTGATGAGTTTTCCAGTAAAGCAAAATATCCTGGGATATAATTTGTTGTCCTGAAAACACAATTTAAACTCTACAAAACTACATAATACAGAATTGTATTGTATACAATTACATATAATTGTATAATCGTAGTATACTGTACAAAAACTAAGGAAACCAGCTAGTTGTTGATTTTAAGAGGCTTGTCTTAGTTTTTATTTTGTATATTTACTAAATAGTAATAGCAATATTGTTCTTGATGAAAGCAAAGCCTCCAGCCACCCCTTGGCTACTGGTGTTCATGCTTCTCAGTTATTGGTCTTCAGGCAGCAATGGATAATACACTGTCATTCACAAGAGAAAAGGGGCATTGGGGTTATAGATTGATTAGTGTATGGGCATGTTCCCTGTCTTTTGTACCAGTTAGATTGTCACTGAAAATGTCCTTGAAAATGATCCCTAGAAAAGAGCTGGAACCATGTTGTTGTTATCGTTGTTTCCACCAGTATCCTGCCTTGCCCGACTACTACAAGTTCATCCTCATCACCGTTCTCATCGTGATGACGCTGATCGAGGCCATCAGACTGTTTCTCGGTTATGCTGGGAACCTGCAAGAAAAGGTGGCGCATCACTCACACAAACATGGAAGATGTTGTAAACAAAAAAGTGCAAGCCAGGAGGTTGTAACCGCTGTGATGTGTGTGTTTGTGGAAGGTGCCTGAGTTGGCTGGATTTTGGCTGCTGAGCATCCTGCTGCAGTTTCCTCTCATCCTGTTTCAGCTGTTCAACGAAGCCATTCTCATTCAGCCCCTGGAGAGAGGTGTTCACATCGTTCTCGCCATCTTCATCCTCACACAGGTACAACACGTTTCTTTCCTTAAAAACTGACTGTTGTAGTTCTGCCATTAACAATCTTAGTATTGCATATGCTGAAATATATATTAGGTTGGGAATGTTTTCAAGATTTTGTCATTTGGTGATTGATTTAATTCTCTTTCCTGGACGATCCAGGCTCTTTCTGGGTTTGTGGCTCTCCGGGACATGGTCAGACACACAGAAAGCCAGTTTCACCTACGACAGTTTGACTGAATTATGAAGCGCTCACATCTCTGCCACATCCTGACAGACCGGGACAAATCATTACTCCAAACCTCACAGACCCGGATAGATGACAACAACAAATCATGTGTTACTTTTTGTATGGCTTGTAGTACCTAGGTTGTTTTCTCCCAGTTACACTTGAGTATTAGGGAGAAAAACAATTGAACATATTTATTTTTGTAGTTGAATCATAGTTTTTTCGATGGGATTGTATTTTTAAAGTGTTGCAATAAAGTAAATCTTTCTAAGTAACAGCCTGTATATCTTTTATCAAGCCGCTAATGTATCACATCATAGACATTGTGTTAGTGTAGTCTGAGAATTCAAGCAAGTTTATATAAATCAAAACTTTTACCAAAAATAAAATAGACACAAATTACATTAAAAAGGGTTCACATTTATTTATAAGACACAAGTTGGAGACAAATCATATCTGTCTCATTTCAGCTGAGCATGTGTAAAAGCTTTAGTAAAAGTCATATTCCTCTTCACTGAGCAGAAGAGAGTCACATCACTGGCCAGAGTATCGAGGGAACAAAGTCAATCTGTAGTTCCCGGATTATGAATGTTGTGTCCTACAGTGGAGCAGACTGTGGCGATTTTCTGACAGTTGCCTCTTGTGGTGCTGTAATTGTTTGGCTTTCTCTTTCTGAGTCACAGAGCCCGACGTTCTTTGCTTCAAGCTGAGCGAGGGCGGCGCTCTGTGGCTGTGGAAGTTCCATCTTCGTGAGGCCGGAAGGCTTTGACGCAGGAGATACAACATCCATGTGGCTTTTATCTCTCAAAGTCTCTTTGAATAATCTGAGGAAAACAGACATACCATGAATATTCGGTACATAATGCTCATCTTATCATTATTTAACAAACATCAGGGCTCATGTCCCAGCCAACACGTAACAAAACAGTGCTCAATAGTGCCCTTACTGTTTTCCTTGGAGTTCTGTTCCCCTCAGCACAGGCACAAATAAGCTGCTGGGTGATTTAGTTTCAGGGATAAGATCTCTCAGGTTCTGCTGTCCGAATGGTATGGACCTCAGCGGTGACAACCCCACTAAATAAATGACATGATTAGGTAATATAGAGGAGGAAGTGAGGTTAGCTAACAGTTATAAAGAAACAAAATAATCATTTCAGTTTCATATATAATAGTGTGTGTGCATTTAAACCTTGTGAGAAATGTTCCTCCTGTTCCATATTCTGCTGTTTGGTCCCGTTTGTGTAGGCGTGCGAGGAATTCTCCGGCACAAAGCAACGTTCTGAGACCTGTAAAGAGTTTCTGTCTCTAAAAAAATGCTGGTCGCTGAATTGGTTAGTGTTGAAAGTGGACAGCAATCGCCTTGTTGGAACAGCGTACGTGGATGAAGGAGACCTGTGAAGCGGGAGACATAACACCTCTGTAACACGGAGTCATACACTGTCGACTGATGAGCGTATGATGTCTCTGTGAGGTTTACCTGTGGAACCCTGTAAGGAAATGTGGCAGCCCTGAAAGAGAGAGACAAGGCAGAATTAGTCAACCATGGTGGTAAAACCTAGAATGAATACGGCTCCATAAAGCACAAACCTCCGTCGACTTTATAGGGGACGAAGGACTGTGGGGGGCTGGGATGGTACGAGTATTTGGGTGAAGGTGTATGGACGGCACTCAGGTGCAGCAGCTGAGGGGAGCATTTCCACTGTCCTGCATCCATCTTTGGTTCATCTGTGAAAGACAGACAGGCATTTTGGTGATTCCAATTCACATGCCTTAACCTGCAGGAGACTGTGTATTGAATAATGAAATACTCCAACACACAGTAATTAACTTCTGATACTCAGATTAGAACAAATTTGAGCCCAAAACCTGAGAAAAATAATAGTTTTGTGTGGCGAAACCAAGTCTTAAATCTTTTTACTTCACTTGTGAAAATGTTATATTTTTGTTGAGTGTAGAACGGCTGAGATTCCTAAATAAACCAACACGTTACCTGTGTGAGATGTGGCAGCTGTGTATGTGCAGAGATGTGGACCTGCTTTCGTCTTCTGATGCATGTACGTAGCTTTGACATTTACCAGAGAGTTGTCCTAAAACACACAAAATGTCAAAGTCAGAATTACTGTTGCTTCAAATATCACCAGTTGGCATTTTGATCAAACTTGAAGTGAGTGTGTGAGTGAAGCTCTGAATCATCCTCACCTTGGCAGGCTTGCTGCCCTGCCACAGAGTCACCTGACTGGCCTCCTTAGTGTGAGTGGAGAGAGGAGGGATCACAGCTGTTCTGATCAGACCACTTACCTTCACAGAGACAGAAATATTAATCGTAGCAGCTCAGGAAACATTCTCACTAAACTGATTCACACTCTCCACATCATACCTGCCATTTTTTCCTGTGTCTTCCAACGGGCCTCTCCTGGATGATCTCTTTTACTGTGTTCTCACAGGGCGGGTTGGACTCCTGAAAAGACGGTTCACTGATCAGTCTGAGTTGATGAGACAGTGTGTGAAATTATTAGTGGCTCATGAAGTCTCTTACAATGTTTTTGATGCTGCTTTGCTGGACTTTCGTCTGTGTGTTTTTCTTCGCTCTCTCTCGTCGCAGTCGGTTCCTCTCTCTCTGACTCCTCAGGCGTTTCTTTTTTTTCTTCTTCACTGAGGTTAGCTGTAGAGGAGAACAGGAGCATGTGGTGAACGGGTACAAGAGAAGAAACGATTCAAAATGTTCAGTTTTTCACAAATGTGATATTAACCGTACAAAGAAATAAAGCACTTGGGTTCAAACACCATTTATGAGAGAGTGGATGTTTGTCAGGTTACCTCTGGATGTGGCTGCTCCAGCAAATGAACTGGGAGTCCGTCAGAATCTGAACTATTTGAGCCGCTGGTGCTGTGAGAGCAAACAAGAAATATTTACATTCAAACTGAACTGATATAGCCTTTTATAGCTATCGCATATTGCTCAAGTGTGGTTTGCATGTGCATTTAAAATATTAGTAATAATAAGTTATAATATCACCTGGTTTCCAGGTCAGACACACAGAAGTCCATCTCCAAGTCTTTGCCCAGCCTCTCTCTGACCTGCTTTCTTAACAACACTGCCAGCTCTGTGAGACAGTAAGCTGTCTGGAGGACACAAAGTGTCAGAGCAGACAATCATCCCTTTATTTGTACTAAGAGCTCCAGCAATTAAAGGGAATCTAAACGTCTCACCTTTGTTTGATCGGGGTCACAGAAGTCCAACAGGGTGTCACAAAAGTGAAAGCCGATGGACTTCAGATCTCGAGTGGTAAAATGCGTTCCTCTCCTGTCGCCTAACAAGATGACAGATGAAAGATGCTCAGACAAGAGACATGCAAGCGTACACGCACATAAACGCACAGCCGGAAAGCTCAACACTCACCCAGAGTGGAGCCTCCAAATGTGGCCTCCATAGTGTAGCTGTTCTGGACGCCGAGTCTCCACATGGTGATTCGACCTGTTCCCTCTTTGCTCTTCTGCACCCGGAACTTACAGCTCTTAAAGGAGAACTGAGGACGAGAGAGATTTAGATTCAGAAAATTATACGTTTACAACTTATAATCTTCCAAGTCAACAAAAACCTTGAGAGTCCGATGCTACTCTTTACCTTGTCACTGGCATTCTTGCTCAGCATCAGTGGAAAGACTCTCTCGTGGAGCTTCAGTGACGTGTCACCTCGGTTGTTACAACCGTACATGAAGACGTTGTTTTTACGGTTGTGGCCATGAAAGTCACAGTAAAGAATCACATCCATCTCAGCCAACATCCTGAGGAAAATATAGCATAGCAGGGTCAGAGATGTGAATGATGTGAGAATAGAGCCAAGACTGGTACACTACCTGCACATTGTTAACAATTCACTTGATAAATGGATACGAGAGAAAGAACAGAAAGACTACTGAAAACACTGAATTGCAGAAAACCACATAAAACAAGTTCTTTAATATATGACACGTTGTGATTTCTTACCTTTCCACCATGTTGCGAGTGTGCCACACACACGGAAACGAATCTCTGAGCAGTGTCTTGTAATTTCTGTTGAGGTCCCTGCCGGCCAGAGAGCAGCGGTAATTGCCCACGATCACACCATCAGGGTTCAGCATCGGCACCACCTGCACCACCACAGATCCATGTGAGAGAAACACAAGAGACAAATTGGAATGAACTGACATGATAATCATGGCAATGATTGAGCCGACAAGCTTCAGTTCGCTCACCTTAAAAACAAAAGTGTCCCGGAGTAGCTGAGCATCCTCCGAGTCCCCGAGCAGGAAGTCAAGGAACCCCTCCATCATCCAGGAGCTGTTGGTCTCTCCAGGGTGGACTCTGGCCGTCACCACCACAGCCTTCTTGGTCCGGCCCTCCACCCTGCCGGCCCCACGGGACGTTATTGTCACCACGTACACGGCGTTCCCAGCCAGGCTGTGGCACAGCACCCGCAGTGTACAGTATGACGCCACTGCTGGGTTGGAGGTAATGCGCCTCAGGTAGCACTGCAGGTGTGAATAGGTGTAGGGGTAGCAGTGGGCCAGGAAGCAGGTGTCTGAGTCGTGGGGGAACTGGAGAGTCCAGGTGAGCGAGTACAGGGTGATTGTGTCACTGTTGTCGTCCTTTGTGTTCTAAATGGAGAAATAATGTTTTTTAAGAGAAATCCTGCTTCTAGGATTATAATTTGAGTTGTAATGTCCATGAAAATGACAATTAAAGCTGCTGTAAAAGTAAGAAATGGGACAGTAAAATTCACACACCTGATTGAAGTTGCGAAAGTATTTGATGTTGGAGCCGGTGCGTCGCCATCCGACACCTTTCTCCATGGCCTCCCTCTCAGAATAGAGGAGTGGTTTCATGCCCTGAGAATACAGGCTGCTGCTCTTCATCAAGTTGACGATAGTGAAGCGGTAGGTCACTCCAGCCTTCATGTTCCCGACCCTGAAGTAAAACCACTGCGTGTGCTTTTTGGTGTACATGTCTGTGCGCAAGGTGAGCTCATATTCATAGATGCCGCTGAACAAGGAAGAAATACGGGTGGTCAGTCAGAGTGAAAAACTGAAAATACGATGGTTGAAGCTGAAATGACAAATCTGTAGATGAGACTCACATTTGCACAGCCTTCTGCAGGTTCCCACTCTCAAAGCGTGACTCAAACTCCAGGGTGAAGTCCGTCTGATTGGCATCATGCGTAGCGCTCTTAATGGGCTCCTTGCTTCCTCCGACATGGGAGCAGGTGAAATAGGGACGCTTGGTGGCTTAAAAGAGAACAACAAGAAAACAGTGAATATCAAAGCCTAAATCTGCAACAGGTTTATTGCAGGTTTATTAATTTAAAAGAAATCATCTCTTCTCAAATGAAGAGCTGTGACATGAAGCAACGCTGGTTCCTATCTTTATCTTATGACTGGAGGAAATATCATGCAGCGTGGTGGAAGAACATTTCAAACAAAGCCTCTGTTGTTACCGTGGTCGATGCAGTACACCACTTTGCCCCTCTCCTCTCCAGCCGGCAGGGGTTTCCTCTCATGTCCGGTGGGCTGGTAGAACGGCTCCGACTCTGGTGGGTTCCACTCTACAACACACATGCTCTTGGTCTCATTATGTGTTAAACAGAGCTTTAATTTGCTTGTTTTCTGACTGGATATATTTAGCCAGAAGCAGCTCTTCACAAAAAGATGCATTGCTGATTAATACCACTGACAAGTCTTTGTGCACATCAGTAACATCCCACGTAACATAATGTTTTCCTTACCTATGTGATTGGTTATGTCACTGATGACCTCACACTCTATGGGCCAACGGGGTCGGGAGATGGAGGAGAGGTTAACCAGGTCCAGCGGCGCCCTGAGACTCAAAACCGGTCGTCCAGCATCAAAGTCTATGAGCAGCTGCCTGGTCCGCAGGGTCTGATTCAGGTTTCTAGATACTGAGAGGGGAACATGGATCACACCGTCGATAACTGTTCTTTCAGGCACCTGTTTCTTCTACAGGGCACTACGGACATACATTTTTTATCAGGTCAGCCCGCTTACTTCACAAAGCTTGTCCATTTAAAAAGAGGTTATATTGCTCATGATTGCTGTTAATTATCTCAATCACAAAAGAGCTCGTGTTTAATATGTAATGATCTCCTTTAGAGGAGATGAAATGTCTATAAGTGCCCACAGCCTCTTTCTCTAAACAGGAAAACCCAAACCTGTACCAGACAGTCAATAACAGTCCTGCTCCTTATCAATAGATCTTTATGAAGCTCACAAGTGCTTAAAATAAAGCATATCTTACACAGCCTCTTCCCTGATAAATCCTCCTCGTCTTCCTCTGAGTTGGAGTCATTGATGTCCGATTTGTCCAGCTGGCAGGAGTTCCACCAGCTCCTGATGGCGGAGACGGGCATGGCTGATGTTTTCTCTGCCTTACTGGTAATAAAAAAAAAAAAGAAAAGTCATCAGTGTTGTATCCTCATCACCAAACTGAGTCAGAGCTGTACTGGCTCGTAATAAAACTAAGATCAATTATGTTATTATTAACTAATATTGATGTTTGGGAAGCAAATTCTACTGTCTGGTCTTTTTTCCCATGAAACATAAGATGACATAACAAATATGAGTAATAACAGAGCAGACATAACATTTTATAATAGCCTATAACAGCCTTTAAAGGATGATTTTCGCTAATTTCCATTTAGCTAATTTCCACTAACTGGCGGTGACTAACATGAGCTAGTGACTAAACAGACCTTGATATGTTTTGAAGACATGTATCTCTCCTTTAAAACAAATACTGTATAGTTCAATAATGATATATTGTTTTGTATTAACAGCCTCATCTTCGTGAATTCCCAGAGGAAGACAAAAACAACAACGAGTTATTATCTGACAGAACTTACGTGTGAGGAGCTGAGGGTTGTTTTTCTCACCGGCTTCTTCATGTGACTTTCTGCTGAAGTGTCAGAGAAAGTCCTCCATTCAGTATTTATACAGGTGTAACTGTAGGCAGGTTAAATCCACGTTTGTCACTCTGCTTCTCTTTCTCCACATGCAGAAAAACATGGCGGTGTTTTTCAGCCTCCTCAACTAACTTCTGACCGCGCCGCTCTTAACTTGTACATCGTTTTTACGATATCAAACAACAAGTTTATATCTACTAAAACCACCTACCTGACATCGGTTATATCTTAATTACTCTAATTCTCAAAAGCGAAACTTTTTGATAAACAAGAGTGAAAAAGTAAAGCTGGCGGCTCTTTCAGCGAGTGCGCGATGTTGCTAGGCAACTGATTGTCTTGACAACAGCGCGGTTGCCGTGGTGAT
>CAEMYA010000499.1:313969-341142 GCA_903131615.1 Diplodus sargus
ACAACATGACAATGAGAACAATGATATAAATCAGTGATCCTCAAACCCACCTCGGCACCAGGAGTGCTGAAAGAGTTTGATTTATCTTTTAAATTATTTTATATGTGTATCCAGCTAGATCTCTAAAAAACACACTCATGAATCACTGACAATGCTATGTAAATATTATCCCCTTCTAAAAGTTAGTATTTTCTTTTTTCCTCCACAACCTTTTTGAGACCCCTGGAAATAAACGTGTACAATATTATGTTCCAATGTATATAGGAGTTTAAGCTATTCTATTTCTTACATCATAACTATAATGTTTTACTATTGATAGTTGTTTTGTTTTTTTAAATACTGTCCTTTGGCCGTTATTTGCCACAGCGGCTATGGCAAATACATTTCCCTGTTTGTGGGACAACAAAGGAAAATTGATTCTGGTCTCATTGCGTGACGCAGACCCCAGGCTGAGTACCAATGACAAACATATTTTTCCCCAGTTATTCCAATATGCATGAACATTTTTAACACTACGTTGAGTTCAACAACAAAAAAACCTTAACCTAAACCAAAGAAGGCAACACATACCGACAATATGTAGCGGATTGGTCAATGTATCGTATGTAAAGTGTGTCGATGGTATTGAAGATTAACATATGTGTCGTTAATTTGTAATGTACATCACTCACCATCACAGTAGAGTTGAAATGCAGTAACTCATGTCTAATAAAAATGGTCAAAAGAAAAAAAATAAATTGCATGCAAGTTGTCATTTAAGAACTTTTGTTTTTTAATGCATAATAAAAATACAGAGCACATAAGAAAAAACAAATTAACAAAGAGATGACTTTGGAAAAACAGTTTAATAACTTTTTTACAAAATGTACAAGCTCAGTTATGTTCCCTCCCCTTCCAAAAAAAACCAAAAAAACAACTTGACTGATACCGTAATTTTTATGTACACAGTTGTAAAAATGTTCAATAAAATAGACAATCCCTCCAAACAAACTGTGGTGGTCATCTAGGTGGGGGTCTATACATAATGGTGGTGTATTTCTGATGAACTCAAGACTTTTGGCACATTTACAATTGTGGCTACAAAAAAACAAAACAAGAAAATAACATTCAAACCCCTCTGGTGGATGGCCTGCCATGTAAGGGCCTCTCAATGTCCATAGATCATTAAAACAAAACTTAAGCTGGTGGAGGATGATCTTAAATGGTAATGGTTGGAGTGGATTTTAAAAAAGAAATGGTGGGCGTGTGTATGACCCAAGCCGGATGTTACGTGTTGTTCGTTAACTTCCGTTTCTTTACCCGGTTCCGCCAGTCGTCAGGTAGCGCCTCGAAGTTGGCATTCTTTGAAGCTTTCCCTCTGTAGAGTTTAAAAAAAACAAACACAGAACAATTTAGTGAAGGAAACAGTGTAGCTACATCCTTATATCATCATCATCATCATAATAGCAGTCAATCAAGACGTAAACATACGTCAAGAACTGCTGTTGCTTCCAGTCCTCGATACTCTTCTTGTTAAGCTGATCTCGGTCCTCGTCACTGGAGCTGCTTTTCTCTTCCTCATCCAACTCCTTCTGGATGCTCTGCCACTTCTTCACCAGCGATGGCATTTTGATCTTACTCTTTTTTGACTACAGAGACACAGAAGGACAGAATTACACTGTGGATTCTTTTGAACATTATATTCAATTAAAAAAAAAAAACTAAACAACTGGATAACAAAGATGGCTTGACTACTTTTCCTTTGAATAGAAACATTTAGTCAGATACGAACCTTATCCTTTTTCCCTTTCTTGGTCTTGTCTACGGGCAGAGCTTTAGCTGCAGGTGGCTCATAGGGCGGCTGGGATGGTGGCAGTGGTGGTTGAGGAGGCAGGGCTGGGACAGGCGGAGGAGGAGGTTCACAAGGGACCAAAGGAGCAGCGACAGCTGGCATGCCCCAGTAGGCAGCTGCTGAGATTAAAGGGGCTGCAGACAAAGACACATTTATTAGATAAACACCTGAATGTTGCTTAAAGAATTGCAAATACTAAATGCTGTTTTCACAAATATGCAGTTTTGTGCCCGATATGATGCATTTGCACTGTAACTGCAGATGTTGTGATATATTCTTACCAGCGGTGGCAGCAGCAGGCTGTGTGTAGAGAATGGGACTGCTGCCAATCGTAATGGCTTTATTCAGCTGACCGGCTTTACGCTTCTGACTCTTTCCCAAGGGGCTCGACGCCTCCACAATCTGTGTGAGTGACAAGAAATATGATCAATTTTAACAGCAGCTGTCCTCTTTTAATCTGAATTCACATGTAGCATTCTCAACAATTAGACTGATGAAAGAAGGAACCTGATGACTCTCATACCTTCATGCTAGCAGTGCCTGGAGGTAAAGGAGGCCTCACTCCAGCATCTTCCTCTGTTCCAGGTGCGGGAGGCTCCCCGTCGTTATCGTCATCCATCTCCATCTCCACCTCCATGATTTCTCCATCACTGTCCGGAGGTGGAGGGGGTGGTGGTGGAGAGCCTGGTGGGAGAGGTGGAGGCGGGGGGTAGTTGGAAGGTGGAGGTGGGCTGTCAGGAAGAGGAGGTTGAGACGGAGACCAGAAGGTTGACGCGCTGGGCTGAGGAGGTGCTGGTGGAGCAGCAGCAGCGGGAAAAGTAGAAGATCCTGTTATATTTAAAAAGAGAAAAAAAAGTTATAACTTGTTAGGGAGGAAATCTTTTTGTCACACAGTTTGTACTTAATGCAGCAAAGCAATGTTCATTGCTAAATAGGAAACTTACTGGAACATAAGTAAACATTTCTTCCCCCCAACAGTCATCAAACAAGACGCTTAAATGCAGCGTAAGAACCGGCCATCTGTCGAAGGTCACTCCAAACAAATATGGGGCAGCACGTCTCCATAGCAACACCACCTGTTGCTTTATATACTCTTTGCTTTAGCAGTCTATAGCTATATGAAGCTGCCGTTAGACCTGCAGCACGTGGCCCATTAGGGGGGTCTTTATATTTACACTTGGCAATGAAACTGGCTCAGAAACCTCTCAGTGAAAAGGCCAGACTGAAACTGAACACAGCTTCCAAAACTGTTGGAGGCCAGTTTGACAGCAGAGAATTTAGAATTTAGGTTCCAAGGTGACTATTTCCTTCCAGACATTATGAGGGTATGTTGTCTTATTTATTAAACTAAAAAATGAGAGCTTATAATACGTAACAACTAGTCTCTCATATGCATCTTCCAGCTCTTAAGTTCTTTACATTCTGTTGAACAATCATTTTATTTCTGTTTTGTTTTAAACAGATTCTGGCACATTTCTTACACACCGCACCATTAACAGGTTGGTCAAAGTCACATCAAAAGCAGACAGTGACTGACCTGTGGCCCCAGCAGCAGATGCAGACGATGCTTTGGTATCCCCTTGGCTGGACGTCTGTGTCTGGCTGCCCTTCAGGTCCTCGGAATTGTCCTCCTCTGTTGGGAAATCCCACTGGGAGGCATTGGTCCGGTCGTTCACATAGAAATACCGCCTGTGCTCTCTAAAAAGTGGGACAACAGAGATAGAGGGCAAGAGTCTCAACGACCGGCCTAGCAACTGGCTGAGTGGCATGATACCCTGGGACAGTGGGGGGGCAAGGGAGTGGACATAATAGCCACAGTAGGGGGCAGGAGTGTTGGTATGGACGGCGACTTTAGCCATCCAAAAGAAGGGCCCAATTAGAGTGTCGTTATGGATGTGGATAGGGAACCCACCTTGCTCTCAAAAACAAAGAAAGCAAAACAAATCATCTCTAGGTCCTGAAAGTAGCATTCAGCAGCTCACACCATGGTTGTCACATTTGTTCCGTTTAAGACAACCATTCCCTCCCAGACACAGGAAGACGCCAGGGAGGAAGCATCATCATTGTCATAATCAACAACCATAGGTCAGAAAATAACAAGCACACAGTCAACTCATTTTACATCAGAAAGAAGAAAGTAAAAAAAAACAGGAAGACAAATGAAATAGAGTAGGTCTGACCTGCTGGATTCCCGTCATTGCTCCATCTTCACCTTTTATTTGATGCAGGACACTCGACGATTCCAGGGCATCACTCTGTCTGCATTGCATTCTGGGGGTTGTAGTCCTGAAAAGTGCAAAGCTCTCCCACGCAACCAACCTTCCTACCACATACAGTACCTCCCCTCCCAATTTTTCCACTGACTGGACCGATAATCAGTCTACAAAACGCCCTCACAACAAAGGGCTTTAGAGTCTGTGTTACAGGGACAGGGAGTCCTCTCTGTGGCAGGTTTATTTAACAGGAAGCAGGCTGGCCCAGAGTGGATGCTCCCTTACCAGTACGTGCAAGGCAGAGTGCCAGGATTGCATCACAGAAACCTGAAGAGTCTGTTTCTGGTAAGTATTTAGATCCTCTCGGACTGGTTAAGCTTCTCCCCAAGTCATGATACAAAGTCTGCAACCTCGGCACTGAGGGAGTTGTTGTCACACGGTAAGATTTTTGGGGGACGAGGGAGTTTAGAGATGTGAAAGGTAAGGAGCGCGTACCTGTCCCAGTGGCAGGACCAGCCTTTAGGTGTGGCGTTAAGTTCGTAATATTTTATGTGTTCGGCAGCTTCCTGCAGCCTGCGGCGAAGATAGACCCCGTTCAGAGCGCCCTCCCTCCAGTCAGCTATCCGAGTCTGCAGGAGAAAAAACGCAAAAGAGAGAAGAGTGAGATTAAAGCCCAGAAAGTTGAGGTAGAGGCAGATAACAAAGACAAAAGAGCGACAAGACAGATGAGGACCATGGAAGAGTAATTACATTAAGTCTCCAGTATGACACCTTGTGATGGATTATTATGAGAATTTTAAATATTTAGTACTAGCACATGGCTGTGTGCAAAATTATATGAAACAAAATTAAATGTTTAATATTTCAACAATCACTGGGATAGCTGCATCTGGAAGCTCGGATAATACTGCAGAGAGACTGAACCATTATCCTCTCACCTCAGTTTGTAGCAGAAGCAGCTGAAAGTTTGAGATCGCCTTTTTGTGTATCCCCAGGAACTCCATCTTGCTGGTTAAGGTGTTTGCCAGTTGTCCAATCTGAAACTATACGTTTAGACCATCAAAAGCATGTCTTAAAGGAGACTGCAGCAATTATCATGTCAGTAATAGTAACACTGTCGTTACCTTGAGCTCAGGCGTTTCCACTTTGAGCTCAGCAGTTTCCGCCTCTTCTTTAACGATGGGTTTTGTAACCAATTTCTCCTCATGACTGTCTGTTTCCTTGTCTTCTCCTTCGGTAACACTCTCAGTGACTTTAGCAGGTGCTACAAGACACAAGAGAGGCAATCAGGTTTGCAGGAATCTTTGCCTAAATAATGTATCACGTGGTATTTTTAATGCATTTCCACATCGATAGCATGCAATTACTTTGGCTCACCTGTCTCTGTGTTGTCCTGCACATCTGAGCCTCTGCTGTTAGAGTCGGGGCTGGGAAGAGAGGGAAAAGCAGTCTTCCACCGGTTTTTCTTCAGTAGAACTCCGCGAGCACCAGAGGCTTCTTGGCTCGTCTCAGAGCAAGGACTGGAGCCCCCTGCGCTCCCGTCGCCTTCCTCCAGCGCTCGTAGCTCAGCCTGAGAATCAGACAAGAGGTTACAGCCAGGTCACGCTGACAATATATGCTGCCACTAATTCTGAAATATCACTGCTGTCCCTGAGAAAACAATTTCTGCCAGGAAATCAAAGTTCCCCTCCCCCTCACCTTTTTCCTCTCCAGAGCCAATTCCAGTTCCATTGTGTCCTCCTCTGTTCCCTCCTCAGCATCTGAGTTTTCTCCCGACTCCTTCTTGGTGCCAGCATCTTTCTGCACAGCGGGGACAAGGTCGGTGTCCCGCAGAGGGGTAGAGGGGGATCCTGCAGGGCGAAAACCTTCCCCATCAGAATCCAGACTGTTCTCAGCCTCGTCCACAACTTTAAGCAGTCTTTTTCTCCATTTTTCTTCTGCTTCTTTAACTTCAGAGGGGATCAGAGGTCCCAGCAGAGATGCAGCCACTCCGCAGCGTTCCTCCTCTTCGCTTGTGAGGCCAACAACACTCTCAATTACCTCCTTTCAGACAAAACATGAGGCAATATGTTAAAACTTAGAATAAGAATCCTTACACACCATAGAATCAAGCTGATGCACATGTGTCATGAGCTAAAATTCCACTTGCCTTCACTTTGGTCTCTTTCACCAATGTTGGGGCTGCAGCAGATGCAGCATTTGCGTCCGTGGGATAACCTGCATGTGCTGTGCCGTTGCCATTGACAGTAGCGCTAGAAGGAAAAATACCAAAGCACATTATACACAGCAGAATTTCTGCACAGGAGACAACACCACGAAACGAGAAAACGAGTCTACATCAGATTGTGCAAGTACTGATTTTAATCTGGCTTTAATATAAAAAAGTTATTCACAATATTGTGATAACACTTTCTCTCCTACCTGTTGGAGTACTGCCCCATGCTTTGCACCTGATCAGCCAGATAGTGTGGCAGCTCCCAGGACACCTCGTTGGACAGAGTGTTCCAGTAGTAGTAGCAGCCGGAGTTCTCATCCCAAACCTCCTGCCAGTCCCCCATCTCTACACCCACTGCAAAAAAAAAGCAAATGTATTAGATACTTATTACTTTATGCAAACTATGATCAATCTGGCCACGCACACTTGATCTTAAATACAGCGCAGACAGTTACCTCCAGCGAGTGAGTACTGAGTATTGTACTCAAACTCCGAGCTTTGTTGATTTGGTCCTTCACCGGCGGCCGGCTGCTGAGCCTCGGGTCTGGGAGGGTCCGTAGTTGGTGCTGACGGACAAGATGCTGCATCATCTGAACCTGGCTGAGTGGTGATGGCATCGATTTCCTGTGGTGGGTAACAACGGTAACATGAGTTTTGTTCTTATTATAAAGCACATGCTTTTATGTTGAGGAATAAACTAATCACCGTTTTAAAAGCACTCACTTGCAACTGTACACTTTACATAAATAAACTGATTTATTAATGAAAGCAAGGCTATTAAGTCTTCCATTTGTTTTGCAGTGTGTTTCGATTGATCCATGTCAACTCTTTACATATAGTATTTCATTTTAATTAGGACTGCATAGTCAAAAAATATTGAAATTCTTTAAAAATCGCAATGTGGCCAAATGCTCGACATTAGGAATGGGACATCAGCGTGTTAATTCTGTGTGTTTACTGGCTGCTTGCACAACAACTTTGTGTTATGTTGCTGCACTTGCTTTCAACAAAAGCAATTTGGCTTTGTACTGCAAGTTATTTTTTTATATCTGCTGATAACAGATAATGTGAATGTTTTATTATCAGGCTGATAATATATCTGTCCTATTTATACATTATGCATCCCTATTCACATAGTTTAAACGCATTAATTTCCACATGTCAAAATCAAACATAAGCTTAACATAATCAGTTCAGAATCAAGTGATCACAACAAACAAGACATACTGCAGATTATACTCACAGCCATGAAGTTGGCCAATGTACTGTCGATGTCATTTGACTGGTTGAGTTGAGGCTTTACTGCTGAACCGTGAGAGTCTCCATCTTCATCATCACTGTCCTCATAGGCTCCAAGCAAAGATAAACCCTCTACAAGGGAAGACAGAACAACTTTGGTCAATATAATGGCGTTGTTTCCTTCAACACACACACACAGACACACAGACACACACACACACACACACACACACACACAGAGAGAGAGAGCTAATGTTACCTGTGGCTTTCACTGCGGCAGTCTTCATGTTTGTGTTTCTTTCCTTCACGAATCTAAAGCCTTCACCCTCCAGCTCGTCTGCAAACAATCAAAAACAAACGATAAACGTCAGCTGACCGTTACAGTTCCTGAGGCATGCTAGCTGCATCGTTAGCGTTAGCCATTAGCATCCACACATTGACTGTCCTCTCATGCTCCAATGTAAAGAAAGCAAATGTATTTACCAGCGTTAGGGTAATGAAGGTTAATATAATTTGGATAAACTGGTCAAGTAATTAGCTTTAAGCCTATTTTGGCAGACTCCCAACATCTGGCGAGCTACTCACGTTAGCTTGCTAGCGGCTATCTTAGCACGCTAGCCGATAGCCTCGGGTCGATCTGCTTAATATATACAACGTCATGAGCATTAGCTATCATTTAAGTTAGTAATTTCTCGATGAGGGTGTATAATTGCATCATATATTAACTATACCCGGCAGCTAAATATCGTTATTGTTAAGCAAATCAGTTCCAACCGGATGGGCCCCATTCTTCCCACCTCGAGTGTTTAGCATTCAGCTAGTCTGAGGCTAACAAGTAAAAAAAAAAAAAAAAAAAGAACAATTACCATCAGATCCCGAGGGCGCTTCTTCCCGCTCCCCGGCAGCCCCACTTCGTAGCCCGGGGGGTGAGAGCTGTAGAATCGTTCTGCGACCAACTGCTCCTCCAGTGAGACGACTTTTCTTCCCCATCGACGTCTGTCAGACTGACGGCCTGCTGCTCTCCTTCGCTGGCGTCGTTGTTGCGGCTCCTTCTCGGCTGCTGCGAGCTGGCGCAGAAGAAGAAAATCAACTTCCGGTTCACGGCGCGGTCATGTTTTTGTGTTTAACGGCAGCAGCTTCCGGTAAAAACAAGCTAGCTTAGTTGCCGATGAGCTTAGTTTTAGACACCTTCGGGGCAAGTCAGGAGAAAACATCGAAATTCAACGTTTAGAAGGAGATATTTTGAATTGTCGAGGAGCTTATGGACTAAACTCAAGGACGTTAAAGTGGCAGCAGTTAGCTTTAAAAGCTAACCCGGCACTTTAGCTTTAGTGCGTGTGTGTCGAGTTAACATGGGAGAGCGAAGATAAGCAATTAGCTTCACAGTGTCGGAGGGAAACACCCACTCATGTATGAGCTTAAAGAGGACCCACCACGGGGGCAGCAGTCGACGGGGCTGGGAGGAGGAAGAAGTGCCCAGACCAGGACCAGGACAACGTCGGCGGGTTCCGGATCAGACACGATGGGGCGCACGGTGGGACCGGTTCTACATTGGGCGCACGATGTGGCAGCTGTGACCCTCCTCAAAGCCCGGCGCACTTTATTTCAGGCCGCCATCCTGCTATGCTCTCTGGTTCTGCTCCTCTGGGTGTCCATCTTCCTCTATGGCAGCTTCTACTACTCCTACATGCCCACCGTGAGCTTCTCCACCCCTGTGCACTTCTACTACGCCTCTGACTGTGATAGCTCAGAGTCAGGACTCTGTTCATTCCCCACGGCCAACATCTCCTTCATGAAGAACGAGAGGGACCAGGTGATGGCTTACGGGCAGCCTTATCGTGTGTCCCTGGAGCTGGAAATGCCCGAGTCTCCGGTGAATGAACAGCTGGGTATGTTCATGATCAGGATGTCCTGTTACACCAAAGGTGGGAAGACCGTCTCGTCAGTGGGACGATCTACAATGCTCCACTACCGCTCCAGCCTTCTGCAGACCCTCAGTACTTTCCTGTTCTCTCCTTTCCTTCTCACCGGGATCTCTGAGCAGAAGCAGCTCATCGAGGTGGAGCTCTACTCGGACTACAAGACAAATGCTTATCAGCCCACAGTCGGTGCAGTCATTCAGATCCACTCCAAGCGAGTGCAGATCTACTCATCTCAGCTCCGTATCCACGCGTACTTCACCGGTATAAGATATGTTCTGTACAACTTCCCCCTGACCTCTGCGGTGATCGGCGTGGCCACCAACTTTGCCTTCCTCAGCGTCATCGTGCTGTTCAGCTACCTGCAGTTCATATGGGGTGGGATCTGGCCCCCGGATCAAGTGAGAGTCAGGGTTATGATTGGTGACAACACCCGCATCCAGCAGAGGAGAGAGGAGGCTCGCAAGCGCATGGAGAAGGAAAACTCGCAGAAGGAGCTAGATTCCCCTAAAGTGATTGGATCAGTGAACGAGGCATCTGATTTCTTGGGAAATGGCACAGTGGTGGAGCCGTCGTCAAAGAAGCCCTCAACAGTCCCAGATGCCTCAGGGGCTGATGTGCCAGATATCAAGGAGGAAGAGTCTCATGACTCCAAAGGGCCCGAGGAGACGGAGAGCTCTGACGTGTTGGATGGAGGCGAGCTGCCTCAGCAGGGTGAGACGGCACTCCGGCAGAGACCTGGACCCTGGATGAGCCTGTGAACCGGGCCGCCGCACATTGATAAAGTATCGCATATGCTCACCTGTCGCAATCGCTATTGAATGTGATTTGGCAGATATTGACTCAAGCAAAACCCAGTGTTTGAGTTGGCCTAAATATAGATGCATGAGAACCTAATACTTGTGTTGTTTTAGCTAACTAACTGCAGCTTATTGTGTTGCTTTCAGAACTCTTTACCTCGTTTTTGTCTGCTTATTTTTCTGCTCTGTCGGACGCCTGCCCTAAAGAGAAAAGCACTTGTTGAATCTTATGTTTCTGCTATGTAAATGTGTGTGATGTCAGGAGGTTCTACATTCCAGCTCTGGCTTGTTCGACAGTATTGCCAACAGGAATTTGGCGTCACCTTCAACAATTGAAAACACCTTCATAAAGATAAACCTGCCCATGTTTAACAGCCCTGACGTTGTGTAAGGTGGCTTTTTGTTACGTAATGACCAGGCTACAGTTGAGAGCGCACACATCCAGACACTCCTCTCAGAGATGATTCTGTCTCTGAATGCAGCTGCACCGCACTTGAAACAATATTTTATTCTGCTTAAACTTGGCGTTTCCGAGAAAAAGTGCTTCCCGACCCTTTTAGAGGCTACACATAAACCATCCTCGTGATGCTTTTATTTGAGAGGCTTTCTGAGAGCAATTTGATTTGGAAAGCGTTTCTAAAATAGAGTCTTTGTTTTAAATAACTTCCTTGAAAAGAATGTGTAATCGGTCCAGACCGAAGGGACAGAAGACACTTGTTGCATCTTTTGAGATAGAGACGTTCTGTCTCAAGTTTAACGGGTGATTTAACTGCAGTGGCACATTTAGTTCACATTTTAATGCTTTCACAGAGTTGTTCACTGTTACATTGTACTTTACACTTTAATGTTCTCAAAATGGTATTTATTGTGCTCTCCTTACAACGAAGCACCAGGATGTTTTAGATGAGTCTCTGAAGAACAGTTTATTAATAATGTCTGTTAACTAAACATATTTAACACAAAGCAGGACACAGTATAAAAAGGATGAACGAAGTTACTGTTTTGAAATCGATGCTGGTCGTGCTAATAAAGCGAAGGTGATGCAGGCGTTGTTGATAGAGGCTCCGTTTATTTAAGCTACACTTGAGGGGAGGTTCGGGTTTAAGCAAGTGAAAAGATATGTGATTGTAGGATTTTGTACCAAAGATAACAACTCATAACGCACACATCTTGGTCTTTGTCATGCATAATATTCCCTGTAAATGCCTCTGAAGTTATGTGAGCACGTGTTATTTATGCATTTAACAAATTAAATAAACACACAATGTTCACTTCTTCTTCTTCTTTATTGTCTTTCCTACCAAACTGGAGGACATCGCTGTCAAATGATGATAAATAAGGAAACCGCTCAGAATGTTTGTGTGAACACAAATCTGCCTATTTTGGCACTCGAGGTAATAGTAGCAAAAAATGTACAAAGTGACCCCTTATTTGTGAATCATACGTGAGATTTGGAGACTCAAATCTGAGCATTGGAAGTATTTTCCATGTCAGAAAGAGCAGATGATGAAAATAACGATTTTTTTTTTTTAACCAGTTTAAAACACGGCTGGCTCGCAGCATGTTCTTAATCAGTTTTTTCCTGCATTTCCTAAAAAGAAATTCAAAACTGCACAAATTGTTACGATGTGGATGACATTTAGTCTTGTTTACATTTCCGTTATACTCTACTGAGCATTTGGAAAGCGCTGCACTTAGGATCTGTGGCCGATTACAACCTCATGGTGATGATATTAAGGCCCATTAGTGGTCTTTATTCAAAGCCACATCCCCAATCTATCAGATGAATTATGCATTGCTCTGGATAAGGAGTGCACTAATTGACTTAAACCATCCATCACTGGTATTAAAAACCTCACTGAATTTAGCCTCAGAAGGTACCGATTCTATCTCAGACTCCCTGTAATGAGTCCTTTTCTCTTTTTCTCGATCGCAGCGCTAAGAATCTCTGCGTTGATGTGCTGGCATCATTCCCCCTTTTTGCTGATTTAATGGTTTTATGTTTTGCATCTGCTGACCTCACGACAGAACAAGTTCTTACACGAGCCACAATAAAGCCTCAGCAAAGAAACATCATGTCGAAATTGGCATTTTGTACGATATGACGCACACCCCGCGGTTTCTGAGTGCAACACCGCTGTGGTAATTACAAATCCCACGTCTGTAACGTGTGTGCTAACTGCAAACACAACTCATGACATCATAACAATGTGATGTGTCGAAGTGAACATGCATGTAACGCCGTGATCTGACCCTGATGGGTGAGACGGAGACACCATCCACCCAATTACAAGACACTGAACCACCAATATGATTTTGAAGCTGTTATTTTAAGGGATAATAGTTACATAATGTTGCTTTAACAGAAGATTAATGGATGGATTGTCGTGCAAACACACCACTAATCAAGCACAAATACATGCTTACCAGTACTGTTTCCCTACAATGTGTAAAATTTAATAAAATCATTGTTTAATATGTTTTGTTCCATAGAATACAACAGTTAAAAACTTCATAAATAAGGTGGATGAAAATGAATAGAAGCTTACAATGTCACTCCTCATTTGAAGACATATACAGAGTTTTTCAAACAACAACATTTAATTCAGTGTTCAGTAACCAAACACAACACTTTTGTTTCCAGAATTCACATTTCCCTTTTTTCACGCAGACCACCCTCTTGGATTTAATTTCGTCTGATCTTTAGGCTCATATGATTTTTCGTAACCATATAAGGTCCAGCCGTCAGCCTGATGTACAACACACCACTCCACTTTAAGTGTTCCACTTGAACGTCATCCTGTCCCGCCGGGCCTCACACCACAGCTGGAGGTCACTTTGTTCCTTGACCCTAAATATTGTGTTCCTCCTCGGTGTGGGCTTCTATAACCTCCGCTGTAGTCTCACTCGCTGCTTTTGACCCTTCGTCCTCCTTTTCATCGTCTGCGCTGTCAGCCCAGCGCCCGACCCTTCGAACCCCCTCTGCCACTTTCGGTGCGTTCACGCAGGGGTTGTGGTCGTATATGACGAGTTTCAAGCCCTGCAGGTGAGACAGGCACGGGAAGCGGCGTATTTTGTTCCGATCCACATCAATGACGGCGAGAAAGTGCATTTCCAGCAACACTGGCGGGAACTCTGCCAGCTGGTTCCCTGCGAGCCAGACAGTTCTCAGCTCCTCCAGCCTGCTCAGCTCTGATGGTAAACTCTGTATCTGGTTATAACCGAGGTGCAGGGTCTTGAGATTAGGGAGCTCGCAAACCACCGCAGGGAAAACAGTGAAGCAATTAGTCTCCAGCCACAGAGTGTTAAGTTCCTTGAGATCACTCAGCTCTCTGGGGAGGCTGTAAAGCCTGTTGTTACCCAGGTAAAGGATGCTCAGCTGGGGGAGTCTGCAAACGGCTACAGGGAGCTTTTCAAAGCAGTTAAAGTCCAGAGCCAGGAGCTGCAGCTTCTTCAGGCCCTGCAGCTCGGCGGGTAAACTGCTGAGGTTGTTATCACTCAGGTAGAGCTTCACCAGCTCGTCGAACACACAGGCAGCGATAGGCAGCCGACGCAACTGCCGGCTGCTCAGGTCGAGGGTCCGATCGAGTGGCATCTCCTTCAGGTCGCCCACTAAGAAGCGTTGGCAGCGCTCTGAGGGAATGAAGGCAACGACGCCTCGCATGGCGTTCCCCATCTCGCTCAAGGTCTCTGACACACCGCTGGTCCTCCACATCAATTCAGTGCCAGACTGAGGTCGCACTGAGGTAGGCTGTTGACGTCTCCAACTCAGTTTGATGGCAACCCATTAATGCTCCTTCACCGCATTCCCTCTGGAGTTATTGATCTTGACAATATGAGAAAACAAAACAAGTTCGTAACACCGCCTGGAATCTTCTTTGTGATACTGCTTCAGCCTAAGAAGCTGCATGTGGAAAAAACATGTTTATGAAGCATCACAAGTTGGTCAACGAGAAAAACAGAAAACACAATATGCATCGTGATGATCCCAATCAGAATCGAAAAGCACCTACTTTCCCATGTTTTTCCTGCTGCTGATGACTCTCAGCATCTCCTACAGTAAGCGATGTGTTTATCCAACTTAATGAGCTGAAAACGTATTATATTCTCTGGGCAGATATTCCCCAGTGCCGTCCTCTCACTGTCTCTCAGCGGCTCCGAGCTTTGCCCTGACTTTCATGGCGATAGCAACCACGAGCTGCTCTCTCCTCCCCATTTGTGCCTAATGACTTTCCCCCCTTCTTTCTCCAAGATGACAGAGGTAGGAGAGAGAGAGAGAGAGAGAGGCAGGAAGGGGCAGGGTGCCACGGGTAAGCATAAGAAGCGCTCTGTGATGAAAGAGCAGCGAAGGTCATTTACATTCTGTTTTAATCGGGCCGAACGCAGTTCTGGGTCTGTGCCACCGGGCCAGAGCAGCGGGCCGCTGCTGTGGAATAATTTCAAGAATTTGTCAGTGTTCACAGGGAGACCAAAGAGGGAGTTTGTATGTGTTGTGCTCTGACGTTGATTGGAGGCTGTTTTGTTTCTGCAGGGAGAGAGGAAATGAAAGAACGAGGAGGTTTACTGAAGCGTGGACATCAACGTTCTGGTCTCTATGAAGTCCAGACTTCAGTTACCACAGCCACTCTGAAAATCCTCCAAATTGAGGTGCTGAGCTGTAACAAGTGGCGCGTCATTCTACCTGCCTGAGGTGTGACTTCCTCACGCTATCTCGCATACCTTCATTAGAACTATTTTCCAGCGAGATAAAGCTGAGAAGGAATTTCATTTTTCTTATCAGCAGGTTTGCGGCTTGTCTGTTTTCACTCACTGACAGGCTGTTTTTAGCACTCGTCCTTCTCCTTATCCACTCGCAGCCCGGGGGCCTCAAACAGGCGACAATACGACCCACGACGAGCGAACATACAGAACCACGTGACTGACACGATACATCCCGTTAATGGCAGAGCTTTTAATAAGATTGGGTCAGTACTGGAGCATTTAATGCAATGGTGTTGTCAACCATGTCTTAAGTTACACCTGTTTTCCTGCTATGACAATTCAAAGTCTCTCCTGGGAACAAAGGTGTCAAGAGTCCAGAGCTTTCAACCACATCTCATGGTCTTTTTAATGATGGAGACGGCTGACTAAACCATCTATATAACAAGTAAACAACTCCATCTGGTGACAAAGGCCATGAGATGTTTTCAAGTTGGACCTTGTGACCTTGAATTGTAGCTGCTGTTTCCAAAGATTAGAAAGAGCCTTCAAGCTCAGCTGTAAGATCTTTGCTTAGTCTAATAAAACAGGTTCCCACAGAGTAAAGTCGGTCTGGCTGAGTGGCCAGCCGTGCAGCTACTTACACTCGGCCCACATACGCTAATGAATTAAGAGCCATAGATGATCCAGATATGGTTGCCAGGTCGCAGGGAGCCCATGACAGGCCTGCCTGAGATCAGCCATGAATGTAGCTGGCAGCTTCAGTCAAATTGTTGTTATTTAGGACATGTAGTATGTAAGTTACTGATAATCTGAGGATCCTGCAAGGAGGTCTAAATTAACCTACCAGGATGCACCTGGCGAGGGGTTTTTCACTTTGCAGAACTTTTACATGCACACAAAATGTTTCATAACACAATAAAGGAAAGTCAAAAACCCAAAAAGCATCATATGACCTCTTTAAAACAAGTCACTATAATGTCTGTTGTTCAGGAGAATGCTTTGCTGCAAAAGCTCAAGAAATGTTTCGTGGACTGAGAAACTTCCTCTGACTTTCCATCAGCATGAGGGTAAATAGACTGAATATTCATTTTTGGGTGAACTCGTCCTTTAAGGCCCTCATTATATATTTGACACTGTGTTTTGTGTGTCTATGCCATCGGAGACATTTTTAATAACAAATGTGTGTCTTGATATTTTTGTCCTTTTCCTAAAGTGTTTATGAAACAGTCTTTTGATTCTTCTAATGATTTTAATGACCTGTAACAGCAAACAACATTATTATTATTAACATTATTATCACAAATAAAATCACTTTTAAATACATAACATCCTGCGATCTATCTGTCACTCGCTTACAACCACAGCAGCAGGTGCTGGTGTCGTACCGCTTTTGTCCAGAAGAGGCGCTAGAATCAACAAAACTGAAAGTTCCTCATAGTCCCTTTAATTTTTAAAATACTTTTTCTCCCCTTTTATTCATTTGTTTACCCACAAAAAAGGAAAAAGTGATATTTTTCCTAACTACCAATGTGTTTGTATGTCTAAGAATTAAATTATATTAAAAAAATATAACATTTTAATAGCTTTAATAGGCTACAAACAATTTGATATACAGAGAACTGGGATCTTTAGGAGTCCCTGGAGTTCTGCTCAGTTACCTTTTACATTAATTTCAACTTTAAAGTCGAAATTTCTTCTTCTTCTTTCTTTTTGTGTTTATTCTATAACTTCAAATACACCAAAAAACAAAAACAAATCTCAATTTAGAATTTAAGGTCTGCTTGGTAAAAAAAAAAGGGAATTTTCCAATTTCTGATTTACAGTAGAAGTCAAATATTATTTTAAATGTGTATCTTTAATTATCCCTCATTATGTGAGTGTAATAATTATGTGAATAAATAATAATTAAATAAATTATGCACATTTCCTCTGAGATAATGCGGGACACCACTTGATATCATTAAAACATAACATCATTAAACATAACAAAGATATTTTGTTGTTGTGTCTCTGCTGCTCTTCTTCTTCTTCTTCTTCTTCGGTGGTGCTGATGGAACTCTGACATGTTCAGCGTTGTGTACGGAAGTGACCAGCAGGTCGCGAGGTCAGAGGGTAAAGGCTATCCCCTCTTTCGATTCAGGATACACACAGCCATCTTGGATCTAAACGAAGAGAAGGGAAATTGATGCGGTGAGGATTCATTTACTCATTTTCCCCGTCCTGTGAATTCGGTTCTGTACACGTGTGAGTGTTCGGGATGAGATATTTATCCCGTCGTGTCGCTCTGTTTGGACTCGGAGCCGGTGTTTAGCCTTTAGCTCCAGCAGGCTGTCGCTGCTGCTGCAAACGCTCCGTACACTGAGGCGAGAAAACGGACAGCTGACTTGTGGATATATGGAGGCAGAGAGGGCCCAAAGTACTCTGACTGCGGCTCTGTAGTGAAGTCAAAGTGTTTTGGAGCTGAAAGCTTCGCGGTACTTCGCTTTCTGCCCGGCTAGCCCGCTCGCAAACTGACGTTAAGCTAGCTAAGCTAACGCGGATTGATTCTCAGAGCACTTAGCCTCGATGCTAACAGGCTAACTAGCATGTTAGCAAGCTGCTGGTGGTTTGTTCTCACCAGGGTCTAATTAGGTGAGTGTTAATGCTAATAACCCTGCACAAGTTGAGCAGGTGGAGCACGAACCGCTGCTGCTGCTGTCACTGGTTTATTTTAAACACGTTGTGGAGGATTTAAGAGTTTATTTTGATGAGGAAGTTCAACATTTTTGCTTTCCCCATATGCGTGCACCTCTCAGCAAAGTTGGCACAGACTGTTAAAACTTTATTTCAACAAGCCTAACAAGCAAAGCAAGTCAGGGAATTAAAGAGAAATGATATTAAATAGTGAATAATTAGATTTAAAGGTCCACTCATTGAAAAATATTCTGATGTGTGTGTGTAAAAGTTGAGATAATATCAGGGTTATGTAATGTCAGTGAATTTCTGGAACAAGCAGATGATGGATAATTAAAATATAAAGCTGTCAGTTATAGTAGAGATCGTTGAACATTGATGGCTGCGCGATAATAAAACTACTAAAGGTGAAACATCAGGTAGTTAAATGGAGATATGAGGACGAGGAACAACTGTGATTGTCTCTGTAAAATTGTGTTCGTGCTCATTCTGATTTTGCTTTTTATTACCTTGCACATCTTTTTAACAACGGCTCTATTCTCTCTCTTTCTCTCTCCAGGTGACAAAAGGCATGTTTGGTGCTAGAAAGAAATTTGTAGAGTTCGTCGAGGTAGTCGATAATGACTTCAGTGATGAAGGCATGTACTACAACCAGCCGTCGATGTTCCCACATCGATCGGAGAAAGACGTGAGTTTGTTTCCCCCGATATCTCCGCATGCTTCTGTCGTTGTCATCAGGCGATGTGTTGCCTGGTGATCTCACCCCGTCCCGTCTGCTAATATTCTTCTTCAGATGCTTTCATCTCCCTCGCCATCGTCGTCGGGTCAGCTGTCGCAGCTCGGTGCGAGTTTGTACGGTCCACAAAGTAAGTGTTTATTTCCCCTACAGCAGTTTTCTCACATGTTGCATATTCCGGGTAGATTAACAACCTTGTTTGGGTGCTCAGTGCTGGTATTTCTGAGAATTTCTTGCCAGTAAAGTTTAGATTTTGGACATTTTGCAGAAGAGTCCTCTCTGACAGTATTTGTTTTTCTTCTTTCTGCAGGTGCACTCGGCTTCTCGGTAAGGGGCATGGGGAATAACACGCCTCAGTTAAATCGAAATTTAACGCAAGGCACGCAGCTACCAAGTCACATCACTCCCACAACGGGGGTCCCCACCATGTCCCTCCACACCCCGCCATCACCAAGCAGGTGCGTTCAAACGAAGCTCACTTAGTTTGTGAGTTTCTCGACTCAGTTTAGACGCACACACAGGTGGTTTGTTAACACGTGGAAACAGAAACGGGGAAAACTCTGAATCCACTAAATGGGAGCTGATGACGTTTCAACAGGGGGACATTACCGATGAACACGAGGAACATGCTGAATCACTCTCAGGTCGGTCAAGGCATCGGAATGAGCGGCAGGACCAACAGTATGGGCAGCTCGGGGCTGGGCAGCCCCAACCGCAGCTCGCCCAGCATCATCTGTATGCCTAAACAGCAACCAGCACGCCAGCCCTTCACCATCAACAGGTACGCAGACACACTCTGCTCTCATGTGACACACATTTGTACAGATGTGCTGCTTTGTGTCCTGTGTAGTCCTTAAAATAGAAGTGTTCTTTTTTCGGTTTCTTCTATTTTTATCTCTGCAGCATGTCAGGATTTGGTATGAACCGCAATCAGGCTTTTGGGATGAACAACTCATTATCAAGCAACATCTTCAATGGCACAGGTTGGTGTGGTGACCCAGGTGGGCATACCAATTAATCATTAATTTGGGGGTTGTATTCAAATGTACTCTCATGGAATTTATCTTTTTCTATATAATGTAATTTATTATAAAAATGTGGGGCAATCTGATCTAGAAAACCTGATTATGCAAAAAGCACGGTGAGAATGTTTCACAAAACTTTTGACACCTGTAAAAATAAAAATAAAGTTAGTTCTTCTTCACTTGTCATTGCTGAAAGCGTCATCATGACAAGATGACCTCGTTAACTGTGAAATGCAGTGACCAGGTGTCTTCTCGAAGCCGGAGGATCAGTGTGTAAACTGATCTGGGCATTTTGTTGCTGAAAGCAAAATTTATTTGGGAATAAAAGCCGAAGAGTAAAACCGTCGAATCATTTGATGTTTGTCTGCTGAAACAGACGGAGAGTCGTAGTAGTAGAAGTCGTGTTTGGGCAACAGTTTGTCACGTAGTTGAGGGCCATACTTTCATTCATTCATTAGATTATCAATAATGGCCAAGTTATTACACAAATACATTGCGTTGAAGGTGACATTGCACGTTACAAGTTCCTTACCTTCTGTTGCTGCAGATGGGAGTGAAAATGTAACGGGGCTGGATCTGTCAGACTTCCCTGCGTTAGCAGACAGGAGTCGGAGAGAAGGGACTGGAAACCCAACACCGGTGCTCAACCCACTGGCTGGACGGGCTCCCTATGGTAGGCCATTAGGCCCGCAAAGATTTCTTATTTTCACACGAGCAGTAGGCAGTAGTTTCCCCTAGGAGAGGATAAGGTTTCTTGATTCGGTTTACAATATTAGCCAAGGCTTTGTTTTGTCCACAGAAGCATGAAATGCTTATGATGCCCTTTTTGTTGTGATTTCTTTCTTTTTTTAATTACACTTTGGGGAATTATAATCTGTACTTCACTGTGTTCATCATCATCAAGTTGGCATGGTGACCAAGCCATCGACTGAACAGACACAGGATTTCTCCATCCATAACGAGGACTTCCCTGCACTGCCCGGCCCAAACTATAAGGACCCCTCGTTGAACAGCGATGACAACAAAACTGTAAGTGTGAGCCACTGATGGCTCTGCAGCACAATCTGGAAGGATGTCTGTGTTTCCCTTTCTTAACGTTGCTCATCAAAGAGAATAATTCATGATGAATTTCTATTTTTTCATCCTTCTGTGTTTAAAACAGTTTTTTCTCTGTGCTCAGAACTTGAACTCCACAAGCAAGAGCACATCCAACGCAGATGGGCCCAAGTTCCCCGGAGACAAGACGGCCTCAGCACAGAACAACAACCAGAAGAAAGGCATCCAGGTGTTGCCCGATGGTGAGACCTCTCAGCCAATCGTATCGCTCCAATTCCACTGAGACATCCCTTCTAAATCGCACAACTTGGGTGAGGCAGTTGGGCTCTCTACCCAGCATTTGGTGTTAGATGATTATTGGATAGGCTGCAGTGAGGAATCCAAAAGAATATGTTCTGTATGATACAGACCATCATCATCTTTCCATTAGTCTGTCTGTGGCCATCACTTGATTAAAAAAATAATTGGCTTGGTTTGCTCTCCAATGCGTGCACACAATGTGGTTTAGAAATGTGGAGGTAATGTATTGACAGTAAGTATTAACTGTACGTCACAGTCGAGTTTCCGCAGCGTTGATGAACTCTGAATTATCCTGCTGCCACTGCTGCAGGTCGGGTGACGAACATTCCCTCAGGAATGGTGACAGACCAATTCGGCATGATTGGCCTGTTGACGTTTATCCGGGCAGCAGAGACGGATCCGGGGATGGTCCATCTAGCGCTGGGAAGTGACCTCACGACACTGGGACTCAACTTAAACTCACCAGAGTAAGACAGACGTTCTAGCTTAGATAGTTATTTTTAGGGTTTCGTTAATTGGAAACTGGTTCGTTAAATCTTTCTGTTATGCTAGCATAAATCTACGTTTTCATCAAGTTTAATCTTCTTAATCTTTATTGTCTCCACTGGTGTAGTTTACTTCCTCTTGACTGCATTTTGAATAGCAGTTTATTGATTTGAATTCTGGTTATTTTGTCAGTTTGTAAATGTTCTGTTTTCGGTGTTCGTGGTGGTAAAAATTAACTCACTGCAACTTTTCCTTTCCCGACAGGAACTTGTACCCCAAGTTCGCCTCGCCTTGGGCTTCATCGCCATGTCGACCTCAAGACATTGGTAAGCCATGAGTGTGAATGTTTTAATCTTTCTTTAATCATCTTAGTTAATTGATCATCTGGCAGTTTCGATTAGCTGTTTGAGATCTGGCAAAGTCTGAGTCAGTCTGAAGGCATTTTTTGTTGACAGGCAGGAGCGGGTGAAGCCTCCTCATCCAGCTGAACACTTGTAATCATTTTAAATATTGTATTTAATTGACTATAAGATCTGCTGCTGCCACTGCAGAAATGTAACCAGTGATCTAACTGGTTTTTAATGTTGTTGTTCTTCACATCTCTCCATTTGTTATGACAGCGAATTAAGAATAGTCTTGTACTAGATAAGACACTGTTTTTGAAGTTTGCTAACCTGCTTTCCTTCCTTCTGTTTCAGACTTCCATGTTCCCTCTGAATACTTAACCAATATCCACATAAGGGACAAGGTAATTATGAGCTTCAGCACAGCAACACATAAAAGCTTCAAACCTCAGAGGTGCACAACTGATTTTTTGTTTGTTTGTTTCTGTCCTGCCTCCAGTTGGCTGCAATTAAACTGGCTCGATATGGTGAAGACCTGTTGTTCTACCTGTACTACATGAATGGTGGAGACCTGCTACAGCTTCTGGCGGCAGTAGAGCTGTGAGTACCTGCGCTGCAGAGATAATGTTTAGCTTTACTGCTCAGTTTGGTACGTGAATGATTTAATTAAATCTATCTTCTCTGTGTGAACAGCGTTTTTCACGAGTCAGTCGCTGGAGCTCTTCCACCTTTTTTTCTTTGTGCTAAACTTTTTGTCTCTTCACTCTCCAGCTTTAACCGGGACTGGAGGTACCACAAAGAGGAGCGGGTTTGGATAACGAGGGCGCCTGGAATGGAGCCTACACTGAAGACCAACGCCTACGAGAGGGGAACGTACTACTTTTTCGATTGTCTTAACTGGAGGAAAGTAGCCAAGGTAACACATTGTGTTGTGCTTTTATGACTTGTCGTTGTGGATTCTAGCTTCGCCCGTCGTGTTGATATTGTGTCTGCATCTCTAAGGAATTTCATCTGGAGTATGACAAGCTGGAGGAGAGGCCACACGTGCCAACAACATTCAACTACAACCCAGCCCAGCAGGCCTTCTAAGGCCCGACCAGTCCAAAGGCCGCAGCTGTTCCTGCACACAACACTGCTGTCCAGGAGGGGCGCTGTGGTCCACACAGCTTGGTTTTTATTCCTGGAGGATTTGGCTATTTGACTGCAGGGGTGGTCACCACCATCAAAACTGCCCTGCCTTTCCAAAATTACATGCTGCCCAAAAACACCAACACTTGTTTTGTTTTTATTCGTTAAGTTCCTCCTGTTTTTCTTGTTTTGAGCAGGGTCTGTGTTATGTTTACGTCTCTGAATCTGAAGCCTGTTTTCTTGCAGAAAGGAGGACTGACCTTGTGACGCAGGACAGTGACAGAACAAAGGTTACGCCTCGTTATTCACAAGTGTTGAGAACAGATTAAAAAGCCGGAGGAGGCAAAGTTTGATATCCTCAGACGCAAGTGAAAGGGTGAAAGAAATGCAATGTTTATTGTTGCACTATATTTAGTAATAAAAGAACACAAAATTTGTTTGTGATTTTTTTATGTGAACACTCCCTGAAGATATTTTTCCTTTTCCATTTTTTTGTTATGGGTCAGGGGGGTTCATGCAACTTTTTTCCACATGCATCCCTTTTATCATCTCGCCCTTTATTTTTCTTTTCTTTCTTCCTTCCTTCCATTCACATTGATTCCAACCTCTGTATTTGCACCGCCGACCTGTTTTCTGTCTCATACTCTGCCTCTCTCCGTCTGTCCGTCTCTCTCTGTGACTTCTGTACCGGTCGAACATGGACACAAATCTGGGAGAAGACTTTTTGGTTTCCACAAATGTGGACAAATCCTCGATGAAGCTAAACAGCTAAACGATGTTGCTCCTGAGCAAACAAACACTTTACAGTCTTTGTTACAATTTTGTAAGAAATGTGTACATTTTTTGTTTCTTTGCATCACATAAATTAGTATATGTATGTACGAATGTGTATATATGATTGCTATATATATATATATGTATGTATATATATATATATGACATCTATTTTGGAAGAAATTTTGCCCTGCCTTGTACCTCGTTTTTATGAGGTGAGCATGGATGCAATATGTGAACGTTAACAGGACATTTCTGGATCTGCTGGACAGGGTGTCACATGGCACTACGGGCACTTAAATCAAAATAAAAACAAAGTTAAAATGTCATTTAGGGAAAGGCCTGATTCTCAGCCAAAAAAAGAAGATACGCAAACGGGGAGATCGTTCCCCCACCCCCCAACAAGTTTCGAGTCCAAAGCAAAACAAGGGATGCATTTCAAATCGAGCTGTTTGAACAGCAGTGAACAGCAGCAGCATTTCATAGGAAACGAGAAAAAAATGACAATTTGAGGAGAAAAAAAAATCCAGACCAATCTTGTATTTTCTGAAGTCAAAAGCTTCTTTTCTTTGTATTAAAGCAGAAAAAGGCTTTCCTGAACCACTGTGTGTCTGTCGTTTATTCATCCTGGTGAAGTTAAAGATGTCTTCCGCTGATTTTAATGCCATGTGTAAATCTGCATCGCTGCCAAGAGAGACGGGTCTTAACTTCACAAACTCATAAAGACACTAAATTCTGTTGAAAGTGCAACTTTTATTAGTCTTATGAGACTTCACAGAACTTTTCTCTTCAAGCACGTTAATTCATGGAATGTAATTTCTGACCAAAATACGGCCTCATTGTCACATGTACCACATGTTAATAGATAGAAAACTGGGGAAATAAAAACGTAATGATGAATCTCCAGTGCTGCGGAGAAATAACGCAAGTCTGTCCTGCAACACTCGGAAGAAATGTGCGTGCTATTCCTTAATTAACCATTCTATCAAAACACGTATGCACAGTTTTGAAAGGCACATACACACCTTAATTCACACGATGTATAAAATGGACAAAACAGAAATTAGTAGTTGACAAATATGGCACAGGAACATGAGATTATACACTGAAAACATTCTCAGAAGTCCTCGTCGCTGTGCTATAATCTACAGAGGCAATTAAGAACAGAGCTGCCAATACAGGCAATGAACAATCAATCACAATTTAGTACATTAGACACCAACAAAAGGTGCAGCAAATCAAAACAGAGATGTGAGCAGGTCTCTGATCAGCAGAGACTGTAGAAAAATAATCCAGTCCATCCACACTGAATGTACAAGTATCAAAAGGAAGTGTGGCAAAGGAAAAGGACTCACTTTCACCTCGCGCCACCTGAAACCTTTTTTTTTTCTTCTTCAAACTGCAGTTGTATAAATGCTACAAATTCAAGCTGAATCTATTAGATGTGGCGAACATTTTTAAAGCTGTGGGATGTTACATCGATGTTTCTGTAGAAAGGAAACAGAAAAAGTCACTTCCTGCAGGAGCGTGTTCTCGAGTGAAGACAATCACTTCGTCACAGGACATTAAAAACAATTTCCTTCAATTGTTAGTTGTTCTGATCCAGTTTCCAGTCTCTCTTATCCCAGAACTACATGTTTCAGTGCCGTCAGCTGCAGCTAGTCTTCTCTTAGGGCTGTGATCTCACAGTGACGGTCACTTCGTGGCAGCGTCAGTGAGAGTTGAACCATCTGAAGGTGCTCCGGCTTTTTGATCTGGTGGACAAAATGTATGTTTAGTTCTATGTGAGACACACAGACCTCATCTCCATTAATCAGGACGCCATGTGCCGGTGGTTTTGCATATTTAAACAGGCTCCATCAATCATCGCAACATGACCTCACCTTTATCTTTCTTCTCCTGAATCTCCTCGGCTGCAGTCTTGTCTGCTCTGAAGAAGATCCGGGCGCTGCTTAATGAGAAGTGGAGCAGCTCGAACTCCTGGAGGGGAAGGAAGACAAATATATCAGCGTAAACAATTGCCACAATTTGCAACTACATACTCTTGCTTGGAGTCATAACTCAGTCAATTCTTAACATACAGATATGATACACAGTTTTTCCTGTATATCCAGTTTGTCTCAGTCATCCTGGAGATATTATTATCTCCAAGGTTATTGCCAAATTGTGCCAGATGGATCTATATTCCTTAGAGACTTTACCTGAAGGTAGATGTCCAGCCTCTTCTGAGTGAGGTTCATCGTCTGCAGCAGCTTCTCATCCTGGCTGGCAGACTGGACGTTCTGCTCCTTCACCACAGCACTCATCTCTTTCTTGTACTTATCTCTGACGGCCTGGAACCAGTGCAGAGAGTCGAACTCCAGATACTGGTCCAGCAGCTTCAGGATGTAGGCCACACCTGAGAGACGAGAGATACAGACAGCTGAGCTGATGTCACATGAGCCCTTTTTACAAAAAAATGTGTCCGCAGTGGCGGTTCGCCAGTTCTCCGCCGATAGTGATTCACACAAAGAGAAGCATCTCCGCCTTAAAGACAAACCGCTGTGTGATTCACACAGAAAGCTGGCGCAGCGGCTCCTAAAAAGGCATGACGGTACACGTCATGATGAGGAGGTCAGTGTGTTTTCAAGGTGTTTCTCCAGTGTCCTCCTTGTCATCTAAACCCGCGGACAGGTGGTAATAATAAGGACGCTGTTATAACGTGTAGTGATTGAGATCCTGACCCACCAAACATCCTGGAAAGGAAAAATGGGAAGCTGTGTGACTCCCTCACTCATGGGAACGGAGGCTGTTTTCTGGGGGAAAGTTCACTGAAGTCTCGGTCAGGAGGGCTGACGGTCGCAGTGATTTATTTTCATCACAAACACTTGGTCAGTTAAAGTTTTCTGGGAATTGCTGCACTAAAGCCGCATCCAAACGGCAGTGTAAATGGAGCTATAGCAACACGCTGCATTCGGTCATGTGTCTTCATGTATTCGACTCACTCACCCATCGCGAAGCCATCGTCTGTGAAAGCAGCTCCAGTTTTGTTCTTCTTGTTGAGTTTCTCTTTGCAGCTGATTGAGTGCTCCACAAAATTCACCGTCTATGGGAGAGATTTGTTGTTTATCACTTACTGATGTGTGTCAAGTTTAACAAACAGAGAGATAAAAGAGTGTAACACAGGAACAAAATGTCCAGTTACTGACCAGAGGAGGTACGATCATGTAGAAGTTCCTCAGGTGCATATTCTTTGCACTGCGAAACTCAGGAGCAAACACGGCCACCAGCATCTTGAAGTACTCAGTCCCCTCGGCCGAGTTACTGGTCAGATCCCCCAACACCGAATCTAGGATGCTGAAAATGACCCATAATATCAAATTACTAAGTACTAGAAAAGCAAAAACTCCAGCTCCGTTTATAAACATTTTCAGGAAAACACTGATATTTTTCACCATTTTCTGATATTTTATAGACCAGAAGATGAATCGATTATTTAAGAAAATTACAGATCAATTGACAAATGAATGAATATTGTTACTTGAGGCCCTACAGTATTTCTGAACTATGCAAACATGTGATGTTTTATTTACTTTTTATGCGCTATGGTGCCCTCTGCAGGTGTACAGGTGGAAGTACATTGAATGTTTCTTGCCACTTGGCCATAATTAAATGTGCAAGACAGTAATATGAAACCACAACAGATTTCAATATCAATTGGAGTCAAGCTGGACTTAAACTGGACTGAATTAAC
>CAEMYA010000499.1:342866-376979 GCA_903131615.1 Diplodus sargus
CTAGTCTTCTCTTCGGGCTGTGATCTCACAGTGACGGTCACTTCGTGGCAGCGTCAGTGAGAGTTGAACCATCTGAAGGTCCTCCGGCTTTTTGATCTGGTGGACAAAATGTATGTTTAGTTCTATGTGAGACACACAGACCTCATCTCCATTAATCAGGACGCCATGTGCCGGTGGTTTTGCATATTTAAAAAGGCTCCATCAATCATCACAACATGACCTCACCTTTATCTTTCTTCTCCTGAATCTCCTCGGCTGCAGTCTTGTCTGCTCTGAAGAAGATCCGGGCGCTGCTTAACGAGAAGTGGAGCAGCTCGAACTCCTGGAGGGGAAGGAAGACAAATATATCAGCGTAAACAATTGCCACAGTTTGCAACTACGTTCTCTTGCTTGGAGTCAAAACACAGTTTTTTCTGTATATACAGTTTGTCTCAGTCATCCTGAAGATATTATTATATCCAAAGTTATTGCCAAATCGTGCCAGATAGATCTATAGTCCTTGAATACTGTACCTGAAGGTAGATGTCCAGCCTCTTCTGAGTGAGGTTCATCGTCTGCAGCAGCTTCTCATCCTGGCTGGCAGACTGGACGTTCTGCTCCTTCACCACAGCGCTCATCTCTTTCTTGTACTTATCTCTGACAGCCTGGAACCAGTGCAGAGAGTCGAACTCCAGATACTGGTCCAGCAGCTTCAGGATGTAGGCCACACCTGAGAGATGAGAGATACAGACAGCTGAGCTTATGTCACATGAGCCCATTTTACACAGGAGAAGACGCATCATCTCCACAGCGGCGGTTCGCCAGTTCTCCGCCGATAGTGATTCACAGAGAGAAGCATCTCCGCCTTAAAGACAAACCGCTGTATGATTCACACAAAAAGCCGGCGCTGCGACTCCTAAAGCAGCGTGACAGGTCACGTTATGATGATGAAGACGTCGGTGTGTTTTCAAGGTGTTTCCCCGGTGTCCCCCCTGTCGATCCAAACCCGCGGACAGTTTATAATCATATGGACGGACAGTTGGTAATAATAAGGATGCTGTTACAATGTGTTGTAAATGAGATCCTGACCCACCAAACATCCTGGAAAGTGACGAAGTTACGCTTTTTAAACGGGAAGCTGTCTGTCACGGGGTGAAAGTTCAGTGAAGTCTCAGTCCGGAGGGCTGACGGTCACAGAGATTTTTTCTCATCACAAACACTTGGTGAGTTATAGTTTTTTGCCGGTGACAGTCGAGAGTTGGTAGGATAGGCTGGAGGACAGAAGCTTCTCCACGTATATCTGTGGTATTTGTTTTCCTCATATAAGTTACCAAAGACAGTTACAGTTAAGACGTTACTTTTGTTTGGTCCGGTAAAGTTGCTTTGTGGGACATTTCTCCTTATTAAGTCGAGGGAAGGATCTGTGTAGTTATCAGACTGTGTGATCGACACGCCCTCGATACGCGAAGCCGGCTTATCCGCATACTACCTCCAGAGGCGGGGAATTGGCGCACTAAAGCCGCATCCATTCTCCAGTGTGAATGGGGCTATACTATAGCAACACGCTGCATTCAGTCATGTCTCTTCATGTATTCGACTCACTCACCCATCGCGAAGCCGTCGTCTGTGAAAGCGGCTCCAGTTTTGTTCTTCTTGTTGAGTTTCTCTTTGCAGCTGATTGAGTGCTCCACAAAATTCACCGTCTATGGGAGATGATTTGTTGTGTATCACTTACTGATGTGTGTCAAGTTTAACAAACAGAGAGATAAAGGAGTGGAACACAGGAACAAAATGTCCAGTTACTGACCAGCGGGGGTACGATCATGTAGAAGTTCCTCAGGTGCATATTCTTTGCACTGCGAAACTCAGGAGCAAACACGGCCACCAGCATCTTGAAGTACTCAGTCCCCTCCGCCGAGTTACTGGTCAGATCCCCCAACACCGAATCTAGGATGCTGAAAATGACCCATAATATCAAATTAATCTCCAACTGTTTAAGTACTAGAAAAGCAAAAGTTCCAGCTTCATATTGTGAACATTTTCTGCTTTCTTTACTCCTCTATGACAGTTAACCAAATATCTCTCAGTTGTGGACAAAACAAGACATTTGAGGACATCAGCTTGAGTTTTAGGAAACACTGATCAGTTATTTAAGAAAAGTACAGATCAATTGACGAATGAATATTGTTACTTGAGGTCCTACAGTATTTCTGAACTATGCAAACAACAGGTGACGTTTTATCTACATATTACAAGCTGCAGTGCCCTCTGCAGGTGTACAGGTGGAAGTACACCGAATGTTTCTTGCCACTTGGCCATAATTAAATGTGCAAGACAGAAATATGAAACCACAACAGAATTCAATATCAACTGGAGTCAAGCTGGACTTAAATGAACCCCACAGAAAACATAACAACAAGGTCGTACTAGACAAAGACTTGGACATGAAAGTAATGATTCAGAGACATAAAGAGCAGGTTTATTGAGTGCTTGTACCTGGCAGCTCTCTGGGTTTCCTCCGACAGTCCCTCCTCCTTCACCAGCTCCTCAAAGTTCACTATGTCCTCCAGGTCGGGGACGAACCTGCAGGCGACACAAAAAACATTCTGGTGAGTCGCAACAGAAAATATGTCACTGCATATTTACAGAAAACATCACAAATAAACACAAGCAGTCCTCTTTATTACCTGATTGCACTGCTGCAGCAGTGGAGGCCTCCAGAGCGGATCATGCGCACATACCCCATGGCGTTACCTGAAAGTAAAAACAGTGTTTGTTCACCAGTTCTGCCTGAACCTGTACGCCAAAAACAAATGAACAACATTCAGGTGATTTTTACTCACCGATCTGGCTGATGAGCTGCCTGAACTGGTCCAGGTAGCTCTGTCCATCGGGAGTGATGCCCAGCTTCCTGATGCCGCGGTTAAACTTCTCTGCTCGCTCAAATGGATACTGCAACAAAAAAACAAGGACGAGTGCAGCTGAAGAAGAGCTGGCAGAGAGCTTGTTATTGTGCCTGGTGATACGAACACTTCAGTGGGTTATTACAGGAGGATGAGACGGTTCCAAGAACAGAAAATCCTGTTTCCAGTAAAACTCTTGTTCCTGAGATCAGTTGCTGCAAAGATATCTGTAAACTGAATACATCTGCACAGACTCTGAAACCGTTCTTACCTTCTGATCAGACTGGTCCTTTGTCTCTCTGAAGAAGCGGATGTCTTTGATGAGTCTCGACTTGATGTGTTCGTCGTACATAAACTGGCTGAAGATGTAAAACTTCTTCCGCAGGAACTGGTAGGTGAAATTCACCTGAAGAAAAGAAGAGAGGAGATGTGCAACAGGTGAGGAGGCACAAACATTCAAATACACCTGGACCTGAGGGGAAAAACAACAACGCGCCTGTCGTGTAAACTCACCGTGGTGTTCATGATGCCTGTGCCGTGGGTGCGGATGGAGTTGGCGATGTGACGGATGTTGATGGTGTTCAAGTGCTTGTTGTTACTCGCCTTCTCTATGAAGATCTACAGGAGAGCAAGAAGAACTATAACACACACTCTACAGCGGCAATGATAAGTCAATCAAATGATCATTTGTTGATATATATAAGTTATCAATAATGACAATAATCATCAGTTGCAGCACAGACAGCTGCTTGTCTCAGAATATAGAATATGTCCAAGTCTCACCTGGTTGTTGAGGTTATAAAGGTAGCGTGAGACAAACACGTGAATGTTCCTCATGATCTCCAGAACGTCCAAACCCTGATGAGAACACACCAGTCATCACTTTTACTTCTTTAATTGAAAACCTTCGCCTGTCTCATCAGTGTGAGCTGTGAGCACACAGACCTGCTCCAGAGTCTGGCTGGGCAGGTACGCCTCCGTCATCGTGAGTCCGTAGCGCTGCGTGGCGAGGTTTCTCATCTCGCTGTAGGTGGCCCAGTCGTGCAGAGCGACCGTGGTCAGGTTGTAGAAAGTTTTATCCAGGTAGTGAGTCACATAGGCTGCAAGGACATGAGAAAAATGAGACAAAGTCAGTTTCACCCTCATCTTAATTTCAGTTTCTCAGCAGGTGTCGGATCCACAATAACATGATGATGTTCTCCAGGATCCATGACCTAATTTTCTGACATAATTCACCTTTGATATGAATGAAGCGGTTGAAGAATCGAATGGGTTTGAGGGAGAAGAAGTGGGCCAGGTCCTTCATGCCGACTTTGAAAGGGTTCCTGTCGTCCAGCTTCAGGTGGGTGTGAACAGAGAGACGCAGGTCCTTCTCGATTTCTTTACACAGCTTGTCCAGCAGGTGCTGCAGGAGTTCGACGCCAGGAAGAAATGAGAGCAAAGGTCAGAAATGTTGAACAGAAACATGGAGGCTAAGGAGGCGGTTGTCTAAATCAAACATACCAACATTTGAACACTCTTTCTGCTTCACTCAATCCTCTAACACGCTGATTCAATTTGCCTGCTCTGTTTTATCTGCTCTCACCTCGTTGAACACGTCCATGATCTCCTTGTCGTAGCTCCCCAGCAGCTGGTCACATGACTCCATGTGTTTGGCGTGCAACATGAAGGGCACGCTGTCCCGAAGTGCACTGAACATGTACTGCTCGGTCCAATCACAGGTGTCATCCAGGAAGATAAAACAACGGCACAGCCAATCAATACAAGCATTAAAAACGTATAACCAAACTACAAATAAACAGACAACAGTTGATATAAATTGATGGATCTTCAGTCATATCATTCAGCAATGTAGGTTAAATTATAAGAACATACAATCACTGCTTTGTGATCTTGCTTACGTGTATTCGTGCTGCGTCCACGGCATTGTCGTATACATCGTCCAGGTAGATGGGAAACACAGCTCGGTGCCAGTAAAGAAAACTACAGTCACACTGCAGCTTCACCCTGAGGAATAAAGCAAAACATCAGATTGCCACATGAAGGATTTGTGTATAAACAGGTGTTTGAGATGTCGTCATTTAAATGAATAGGTTGTATTAAATG
Source organism: Diplodus sargus (assembly GCA_903131615.1). Lineage (NCBI taxonomy): Eukaryota > Metazoa > Chordata > Actinopteri > Spariformes > Sparidae > Diplodus > Diplodus sargus. Next base: position 347,855 of record CAEMYA010000499.1, read on the forward strand.
TTAAGCCTGTTCTCAAAACGAATGGCATCAACACACAACACCAGTTTTCCACTGCACAAGATGTTGAAAGCCGTCCGTCACAGTTGCTCAGCACACCTAACTGTCTGGGAGTTTTCCTGACTGCCTGCAGGGTTCATCACTTTGCCAGTTCTTGGCGGACGGATTGTGTCGTGCACTGACAGGATATTTTGCTCAAATTGCTAAAAAATGGTAAGAAGAAAACTCCTACCTCTCACTCAGCTCGCTAATCAGATCCAACTTCTTCAGCACTAGCTGCAGCGGAAGCAGCTCCTCATCTTTGAAAGTTTTCTACGAGACAGAGAAAGATTTCAACGTCACGCTGAGAATCTAATGAAATTTAAAAAAAAGGAAACAGAACTGAACTCCCAACGTACCAGCTGAGTGCCAACACACAGAGCCAGCGACACCACCAGCCGCCGCTCCTTGGTGCTCGGTCCATTCAGAGCGTTTTCTGCCAGCACCAAAGACGACAGCACATCCAGCCGCTGCTCGCTGTATTTCTTGTCAGAGATCACTCTTTTCTTCAGAAAGAAAAAGCACAAAGCGTCCCAGAAAATGAAGCTTGACCTCCCAATTACAAAAATATAAACATGTCACAGCTCCTCTATGGATCCCTCCCGTAATAATCCCAATAATTTGATGTTTGCATATTTACCTTGGCCATGCCGATGCTGTTGAGGGCCTGTGACTGCAGCTGCTGAGTGATGTGAGAAACAGAGTCTGCTACGACCATAGACCGCCTGTGAAACGTGTGCTCCACAGCCTGAAGGAGGAGAGAGACGCGTCACATGACTCGACCTGGAACTGGTGCAAAGCATCGAGAAACTCAAAGAAGCACGAACACGCACCTTGAGCAGCTCAACCAGTCGACACAGAGCTTTGACAGAGGTCTTCGTCATGGGCCGCTGCATCGACATGTACATGTTCATGGTGGTTTTGATGATGGTGCTGATGCTGTATGCATACAGGATGCCCTGCGAGGACGAGACACGTGGAGGGAAGACGTTGAAGTGTATTTTGTTTGGTCAGTTTATCAGGAAATGTCTCCTTTTTGAGGATAATCAATGCATCTTGGGTGCATTTACACGTGGATTTAAAGAAGTATTGGAAGAAAGTGAATCAGCTGGTTTCTTGTGCTGCTCTGTATTCCTTACCTGCACAAACACATTACACCTGCTGTTAAGGTCTTCAGCCAGCTTGTCACTTTTTTGCTCCTTAGACAAGATGGACTCCATCTTCATCATCCAGGAAGTTACAAACACGTAGTAGGACTGAACATCCCTGACGAGAGGAGACAACAGAAAGAGTCAGATTCTCACATTTAAGCATTTGATTTAAACAGAGTGAACGTGACAGATTTTAAGGCCGCTGACTTTGTTAGTGTCTGAGCTCTTTGCTGCAGGAAGGTGTCTCTCTGCGCCCGGATGCCCAGAACGCTCTTCTTATCCATCAGCTTAGCTGCAGCTGGGACCTTCGCGATGAGGAAAGTGTCGGGAAACCAGATGATGTTTGATGTCAGAGTGACCGCTGGAACCTGGAGGACGGGGTAGACACAACCACACATGAGCAACATGTTTCTTGCAAAGGAGAAAGAAAAGCGACAGGCCGAGAACACGGAACTACCTTTTTACAGACGTCGAGCAGAGATTTGTAGAACTTTTTGTCGACGCTCCTAAAGATGTGAAAGTGAAGCACAAAGAGACCACATACGCCAGCATATTTATCTCTCTGGTCAATCTCTGAAGGTTCACCTGTCAACAAAACAGACGCAAAGACAGAAATTACATCAAGGTTGCAGTCAAGGTAAGTCACAAGTCTAACAGGTATATCTTGAGAAGAGAAACTGACCTATTTTGGACTCAATATTGGTGAAGATGGTGCGAATGTTGAAGGCAAACTCTTCGGCAAAGGCACTGTTTTTGGCGACAGCTACTCCTTCTCCAGGCTCATCGAATCTCTGCTCCACACAGGCCTGTAACACAACAGCACTGACCTGTTAGCAAACACCTGAACACCAGAAAAATGATCTGTACAATAAAATAAAGAAGCGTGAAAGAAATGAAGTCACCTGCAGTATCATGCCATCCAGCAGCTGTCCCTCCAGCTTGAGCAGCAGCTTCTCGAAAGGTTTCAGCTTCTCTTCAGGGATGGAAAACTTTCCCGGGTTATGGTGCACCGATTTCAACAACCTACGACCAGAAGATGCAATTATAGAAAACTATAGAACCTAAACATGTAATCTAGTTCAGCAAATATGTTGAAACGGAGCAAAAAAAAAAGGTTATAAACCATTGAGAGGTATCCTTCACAGTCGCCCACATTATATTAATCTTCTGTATCAAAACATTCAATTCACTGTCATTAATTAACGTTTTCCTTTATCTCAGCAGTTGTTATTGTCGCGTGTGTCTTCACCTTTTATACATCTTCCAGTGGTCTTTTAATGTTCCATGATTTTCCATTATCTCATCGAGCGTGAGCAGAACCACTAACAGCTCCCCGAGGTGTTCATACACAATCTGCAGGCAGAACGCAAAACAGAAACGGTGAGTAACATGTGGAGTTATAGAGAATCCAGACTCCAAACATTTAAAAATATATACATATATATATCTTAAGACCCACCTGGAAATGGACACCTGACGACTCAATGATTTTCGTTGCACCCCTGAAATAAGAGAGGAGAAATGATTGTGTAGCAAAACCCGAATAAACAGTTAGACCAGAAACACAGTCTGTAACTTGTTTTGCCTGCATGTGAAGCATAAAAGGCTCTTTTGACATTCGTCACACAGTAGATTCACTGTGTAACATCGCTCGACTCGGTTGCTGGATCTTACTTGTTGCTGTTGTAGAGGGCAGCCAGCTGATGGACAATGTTGACCACCACTTCATAACATCTTGACACAAAACAGGACAGTTCCTGTTCAAGGACAAGGAGAGAAACTCTTAGTGGTTTTCTGGATTTAACAGTAAACCATATCATGACAGAAATGATTCATCGTCTACCTGAAGGAATGAGATGAATCTGCCCATCTGAATCTGAGATTCTCCTTCAACAACACTGGTGTCAGACACTGAAACACAAACGTACATATAACTCCTATTTGTATCCAACAGGGCAAACCTATAATAATAATAAAAATAATAATAATAATCATTTTACCTCCCTCTCCGTAGTACAATAAGCCATTGTAGAATTTAGTTTCTGCCTGCAAGAGAACATAAATTCAGGGGCACAGATTTATAATTTGTATCTCACAGTGCAACACAAACAACTGACAACAACGTATGTTTGAGATGTTGCTCAAAGGACCGAGCTCACCTCATACTTCAGCTTCTTCACTTCACTGCACAGAGCAGCATAAACTGTTACGACTTTGTTCAAAACCTGCACACAACACCAAATAAAAGATCAATTGCAAGAAAGCAAAAACTAAAGAAAATGACAACCTCTGTTTTTGTCTCTGTTTACCTTGTTGTCTGTTTTAATCAACTCCAATAAGGAGGACTGCTCATACGGGAGAAGCTAAAAAAGGAGTAGAAAGTTTTAGGAAGGAAATGTCACAAGTTCAAGTTGTGTAAAAACATTGTCAGTCTCTTCAGGTTGATGTGCAGCTGCTAGTGTTTCCGGTGTTTTACCTTCAGGGCGATGGGGTCCAGAGTGAAGTCCCACACGTCTCCGATCGAGTCGTCCAGAGCCTCCTCGATGCCTCTCAGCTGGGAGGTGTACTCCTCCAGAAACTTGCTGTAGTTCTTCAGTTGAACCTCTGTGTGTATTTCTGTCGGGTGGAGGATTTGAACAGGGAAACGTCAGCACGGCTAATGATGCAGCTCAAATAACCACCAGCGCTATTAAAGCTAGTGAGCTGCAGAGGCGTAAATTACAGGTTTTATCATGCTATGATCATATATTGGTGCTTTGGGTGGCAAAACAATACTGACATGACTATGTAATTACACAGTTAAGCCACTAGAAAAAGCTGCCTCAGCACATAGGATTGCTAACTGCATGGCTAATTGAGCTAACTAGCCAAAACAAGCTACTTTATTGACATGCTACCCCCCTTTTTGGCCAATTCTACATACTGTACCTTTAAGAGTAATACTTTTTAAATGTATGTCTCCTTATGGTTTAACACTACATGTGACTTTAAATAGCCACAACCCGACACACACTAAGTAACGTTACCCAAACACATTTAATTCCCATGAGAAGCACTAAATATTAACTGCAGGAAATCTGACACCCACAAACAACAACAACAACACTAGCTTTGTCCCTCTCTGCTCTCTCTACTTGAGTGAAGTTGGGTTTATTGTTCTGTTTATCCTGTTTGATTATGAGCTCCTGTCAGAATTTCTCTGGAGGTCGTTAAACTGTCAAACCGATCAGCTGTCTGTTGCTAGCATCCATTAACGTTAGCTAACTTCACTTGTCGCTAGCTACCCTCAACACTACAACTGACTGGACGTTTAAACCACATAAAAACAGATAACATTACGCAGAATATGTTTTAGAAAGTGTCTATTATGGACATCTGTGTGCAATCAGCCGTAACAGTCGCTGCGTGCCAGCAAATAGACGGCACCCAGAGGGCAGAGCATCTTGCTAGCGGCGGAAGCTAGCTGTTAGCACCGACAGCTAACGTTAGTTTAGCGCGTCGCTTTTATTTCTGTACTCACTTTGTGAACCGTCGTCAAAACGGTCAAACTCCCAGTCATGGGCGAGGGTTTCTACCGCCATACTGCCCGCATAGGTGAACCCAAACACCGCTGCTAGAAAGTGGGCCAGCACAGTCCCATGATGGGTCTCATGATTCTGTCACTGGCCGCTAGTGCTCATGGGAAATGGAGTGCGGAAGGAGATGTCACTGGAAGCTGGAAGAGTGTTGAGTAAAAGTTTGTCTTACTTGAGTAAAAGTAGAGATAAAGTGTTGAAATATTACTTTGGTCAAAAGGAGGATCACCCACATAAATACAAAGGCTTTAAAGTATCTGATGTTTATTAATTAGACTTTAAAATGTAACATAATTGTCTGGAAATTAATATTAAAGTGTAAAAGTGAACTATACATACATGCAAAGGACCCAGAACAAACTGTAGCTACAGGCTTCTATATAAAAAAGTATATATTTTATTAACAAGTAAAAAGAAAAATAGAAAACTATGAAACCTGATCAAACAAACAAATTAAATAAGTGATACAGGGTTAGGCTGCAGCACCACACGCAGAACAGTTTAAAACTTTTGCACTCTACAATTACCAGTGCACAGCAAGCTAAGGTGGCTTTAACCACACCAGAAACACACCCATGAAAGATACATCTACATCAACCCTCTAATACTGAAGAAAACAGCCCCACAAATAGAATAAAACAGAAAATGGCTCAGTCGGAAGGCAAAGTGAACACTGGGAAAAAACAGTGGTTGGCTCCTCTAGGTGTGTGTTTGTGTAAATCTGAGACATGCAGGTGACTGGATGTTCAGTCCTCTGGCTGATGTGTTTGAGCAATCACTCCAAATCAGTCCCTAACCAAACATGGGGGATCAACTCAGGTAGGCTGGCCTCAGGTGCGTCTAACTGCAGGCAGAAAGGTGAACTTGAGATCCCCACGGCCCTTTAATAAACACTAGGCTCCTCGCAGCTGGATACCCACTTCCTGCCCTTCCATATGTTTAATTACAGCTAGATAGATATTTGTTTAAAGGCCTGATTCTATGATTTATGTCATTGGTTAAATCTACGTATCTACTTGTCCCAGCAACAACCAAAACAACTAGATTGTAATGCAGTCAGAGGCCGACACTGGACTGCACTTCACATATGACTGTCAACTATGTGTGTGTAACCTGCTGTCTGTCGTATACAGGCTATAGGCTGTTGCCGTGTATGAATAGTGTATGGACGTGATAGAGGGGGCAGGTTGGGGAAATGTCACACTGGAGACTCAGAACGCCATTCAGAGGACGACAGAAGCCACGAGGAAGAGTCACGGTTGGCAGTGGAGTGTGAGAACAGATGCCTCTTCTTCTTCAAGCTTTCACGCCGAGGGTAAGGCACGTTTTGAGTTTTTTTCTACTCATAACTGCGAACTAACTGCTACTCAGACTGTCAAACTATATGAATAAATTATAGGCTGTTGACACGCTGATTGTTGTGGGATCTGTGTGAGCAGAGACACTGAGACACACCAAGAGAAAGTGAGCATTACAAATCAGTTCGATATGAGAATTAAAACTTTCTCTCAAGTTATTTTTTTGTCCTCTGCTCATGATGTTGAGGATGATTCATGTCTAACTGTAGGAATATGTTCATTATACAGTGTTTGCTTTAGATACTCTTGTACATCTGCAGGTCTGTGGGTCCAACAGTACAAAACTTTATTGTAAACACTTGAATTGTTTAACAGTTTGATCTGTGAACCTTTCTGACAATTTTCAGGGTTTGATGATTAGAAATAGGTTTTTTATCCTAACTATGAAAACTAAACTGCCAAACTGTGGGTTAGACTAGTTTATATAAACACAAGCTGCCATTCTTTCAAGCTTATCAGCATTATAAAATAGATTATTGAGACTACTTTTGTTTCTTCAGTGACAAGTACATTTGTGGATATGGCCATTTTTACAGATTGTGTTAAAAAATGTATTTATTTTGTACAATCCCTCGATTGCAGCTCTGTTACCTCGGCTGTTTCCCACCTGGTCATCTCTGAGGAATTTCTAATGAAGCACATTGTCTCTCGTCAGACAACAACACAGCCTCAGTGTCGCTGATGGGAATCAGGCATGAGGAATGATAATGCAGGCAATCTGTTCCATCAGATGACTCTGAGGCAGCCTCACTCAACAGCCAAGCACGCATGGCAGAGTCGCACACTTGATTTTTCATGGAAGCAAAAGAAGCCATATTTATATCTCTTCACGATTCAGAGCGTCTTCACTTAATGGAGACATATAATGTCCATTTTCAGGTTCATCATATTATCTTGCGTTGCCAGTTTTAGCTCCTGTCTCCTCCTTAATATCCAGTCTCGTCTTACTGGTCAGCTCACACACGCCTGAACAACAAGAACAATTCAGCTGTTCTAAATGAGCTTCTATGTACCAAACTAGCCGCTTTGCATATATTATGCAAAAGTGTGACACAGTGACGACTGACGAGCTGTGGCTGTGTGTGAATTCAGGATCTGCATTCTTCGGAGGAGTGTTTGAAGGCCAATTAGGACACAACGCAGCGCAAAGGGTGTCCCAACTCAAAGGCTCCTCCAAATGCTTCTTCTTTTACCTCTTTTTGGAGGATGCAGCGCTGCTATCCTTCGCGGCCTCCCATATCCCAAGATTCTTTGCACAGAAAGAAAGAAAGAAAATGGTGATATCATGTGGCGTAGAACGTCACTTTTTGCGGGCCTGGGTGGCAGAAATCATGACGTAACGGTAAGGACGGGAACATCTGGTGATGCAACCAGGAAATGCTGTGAAGGCCGGGTCCTTCGAAGGATGCAGCCCCTGATTTGGGAAACAGCAAGTGTTTTCTGTCAGTACAGACTTTGACCTTAATAATTTCTGAGACCTCTTACGTATAAACACAAGAAGCTACATACAACACAAAAAGGAAAACATGGGAAAAGATATTACGTCTCCTTTAACTTTTGCTGATATTGTATTTTAAAGTTTTTCATTGCTGTCATGTGCTACTAATCACAACCACTCAGTTGTGTCTCAATGTCAAATTTCGGAAGATAATTATTGCTGCTGCTCTTCTTCTTTTTAGGCCAACTGCAGTGTCGGTGCCGCTGCTCGCCGGGAGCCGGAGCAGCAGGAATAACATCCTGCCAAAACCCAACTTCACACCATGGTTGTCCCGGAGTCACAAGACGGGCAGCTGTCCCCAAGTGGCCTTGCTGGCAGAGGCACCAGCCAGCAGTACAGATCCATCCCGTCCTCGTCTCAACCGTCTGGAGGCCCGAAACATTTCAACTCTAATGAGAATATTTCACCAGTCGACGCCAGCATCCGTTATGAGCCTCAGGAGTTCACTGAGACAGACTTTCTGCTCCCGAGTAAACTTTACGGTACGTCAGCCGTCAGTGGATCCAGGAGAGCGAAGCGTGCAGATGGCTCCGGTGCACCTGCTGAGACAGTCTGCTCCATGGTGCTTCAGATCCTGGTGCCATTTCTGCTGGCCGGGTTCGGGACGGTCTCTGCCGGGATGCTGCTTGATGTGGTTCAGGTGAGGGAAGGGAAGAAGAAGAAAACGTGGCAGAACAATGAAGTGGTTTAGTTGTCATTTCTTGTCTGTCCAAGTTAGAGATGAAGAGTTGAAACAGGTGCAGAGGGAAGACTGAGGTAAAGTGAGGCCCGGTTCTGCTGTACTGAGATCAGTTACAGGAGAAACTTGGGAATTAAAACAAAATAAACCAGCCAAAACTAATTTGAATTTCAGAGCTGGTGGCGCCTTAAAAACAAAGATGATTCGTTGTGTGTCTTGTGGTGTTGAGTGTGATTCTGTGGTGTGTTTTGGACCGTCTGCTCTCCTGGCAGAACTGGGACGTGTTCCAGGAAGTCACAGAGCTCCTCATCCTGGTCCCTGCAGTGTTGGGCATGAAGGGGAACCTGGAGATGACTCTGGCCTCCAGACTCTCCACTGCTGTGAGTCGGTGCATGTCAACACACACACACACACACACACACACACACACACACACACACACACACACACACACACACACACGAACACACACACATGCCAACAGCTAACCAAATATTTATATATACATAACAATGGGTGACGTACTTGGAATGGAATGTAATAGTAATTAAACTGATTGTCAGGGTAACCATGACGATGACGACCTCTCTCAGAATTATACTTTTGCCTTTTTGCATCACGGGGTTTCTGTCCTCGTGTGAAACTCCTCACAGACCCGTGAAGACCACCGCAGCAGATCCGCTCGGAGGACAAAATAAAGACGGTCCAACAAATCTGAGACCCTGTAACAGGCGGATATAAAGATTAAATATTCATAGAGATGTCGTAATAATAAACATTCATAAACTGATGTATGTTATTTGTTTGTGCCACATTCTTGCGCTGGGTGACGTTTTGTTATCATGATGAAAATCCATCATGTAGTTTATTCTGAGTCGTTTCTGTCCTGGTGCTGTTATGTAACACATCAAATCTTAATTTGCAGTTTTAAACTGTCACAACAATTGCAAAATTACTTTTGTTTGACTACATTTAAGCACTTAACTTTATTATAAAGCCCAGTTTGTAAAGGGTTAGAGTGCCACAGTTTGAAGTTAGAAAGTAATGAAACACATCGTTGGCTTTGTTTTGTTTGCATGGAATAATCATAGAATAATATACATATTACACCAGACTTATCCGTTAAGATTGCTGTTTTTCTAAGCCACAGTTTAGAGCAACCAGATTTGTTCAGTTCATGTTATTAATTAATTATAGAAACACATACAGTTACTACAGTAATTATATCAGAATGTGTAAGTCTGCTGTTCTTCAATCAACAGTCAACAAATAGATGATCTTTTATTTGCTACATTTCCAGTAAACTTCTACTAGTTTCTGTCTAACGTCCCTTCAGCTGGCCACTAAATTAAAGTGAGTTGTTGCAGCTTAATTTCCATTTACTGTCATTTTTTAAGTTATTTTTTTAACCAGTAACATCTTCAAAAATGTTATTCAGCGGATAAGTTCAATGTTGGACCATTTTTAAAAATAGTTGGCCATAAATGGCAAATTACAGACAAATGCAATTAATCACAATCCTTTTATCTGTGTAACCTTAATTACTTTGGTCTAAACTTTAACTGTTTGGATGCTTGTCTGATAGAAAATCATGTTTTTTGTTTTTTTAAAGCATTGTAGGAAATTATATTTGTTCTAAAGTTCAGTATATTAACATTATTGGTGCGACTGCTTTCTTTTTGTTATAATATCTAATAGTAGAGGGCGCTGTAGCATTATGAACAACGTTTACATGTTCAAGGTTCATTCTTGACTTTTGAAACATCAGCTGACAAAATGCTCTCACTGAAATATCCATTCATATCTGAAGCTTTCAGTCGTATCGCAAGATCCTCATCAGCAAAGTGAATCTGTCTTGAAAATGTCGATTTCTTTTACTTTTCTTTGTTTTGTTTTGTTTGGTGTTTGTTAACTGGATCTGAGTATTCAGAAAAGTGCTACACAAGTCAAATGTATTAATTGATTAATTAAAAGAGTTAATCTGGTGTGTTCAGGTGAATGCAGGAAAAATGGAACCTGCCAGTGAAAAGTGGATGTTGATCGTCGGGAACCTGGCGCTCAAACAGGTACCACGTGTCTCATCTCCTGATTACCTGCAGAGTGTAACTGCCCTCTACAGACTCTTTCTTAACACCAGCTTCCTCTTCTAGCTTCAGGCCACAGTGCTCGGCCTGCTGGCCTCCATGATGGCGGCTCTGCTGGGCTGGATGGCAGAAGGTCAGATGCCGGCTCACCACGTGGTGCTGCTGTGTTCGGCCAGCATTTCCACTGCCTTCACGGCTTCACTGCTGCAGGGTAACGACAACACAACCCGCCGTCTCCTCAACCTCGACATCCTGATCACACTCCTACACACAACATCCTTACATCTGTCTGTCCAGGTATCATAATGGTGGGAGTGATAATTGGCTCCCATCGGTTGGGAATCAACCCGGACAACGTGGCCACACCCATGGCGGCCAGCTTCGGGGATCTCATCACTCTCGCCTTGCTGGCGTGTTTAAGTCAGTGGTTCTACTCCCTCATGGGTAAGAGAGAGATGAAGTCTGCGAGATGCTCTGGTGTAATTTCCACTTTTGGCCAACAGATGGTACTTTTGACCCTGAAACTGACACACGAGTTAGGATCTGAAACCTTGTTTACTTCATGACTGTAAATAAAGGTATAAATAACGACCCCTCTTCTTCACAGAACTGTATTCCTACGTGTTGTACCTGGTAGATCTGTTATTTCTGTGCCTGATTCCTCTCTGGGTCGTCATCGCTTCCAAACATCCAGCCAGTAACCTGCTGCTGCGGACGGGCTGGGAGCCAATCATAACAGCGATGGTAATCAGCAGGTACACGCCTCGTTCCCTTATCTGACTTATTTTTAAAAAAGCGCGCACATGCATCCAGACTGCTCGGACTTTGTACATTTTATGAGTGGTTTGGGACCTAAAAAGAGGTCAGGCAGCTCACGTGATGTTGTCTGCCTCCTTTCAAGTATCAAATGTGGTGAGAAGACAAGGAGACAACTTAATAAATAAACTTAAAGTGCTCTCCACCATGCCGAGTCTAAATCAGAGGCATTAAATGCTGCTGGCATGATGACTCCTCATTGTTTCGGTGAAAATTAAGACCAAATATTACTAAAAATATATACGTCATGGAAAAAATCCCTCTTCAGATGTGCGTCAAAGAGAGTCGGGTACATAACTTAGATTTACTGGAACTTAGTACAAATTACAGCAAACTGAGGCTGATTCATGAACACAAGCACTGAAGTAAATACACAGATCCTGCTCATTATAAACCCTGGATGACCGTCATGATGTGAGCACGTTCCATCAGGGTACAAAGTTTATTATCTTCCATTATTCGCCTCCAAGTTTTATTTGGCTGGTGACTTTGGCCATCTTCCAGCTGTTTGTTGCCCCAGTTTATCATCCCAGTAATGTCAAAAACACATCCGTTTATGATGGTGGCATCATCATGATAACAACAACGAAAGAAATGTATCACACATGTGTCCTTTAATGCATGAGTCAGCACAAACGTAACACACATTTTACCACACAGGACTCTAGTTTTTTGCCTAGAGTTTCCCAGCAGAACACTGGTTTGTACTGGATGATGGATGTTGTTTTAGTTGTCAGTGGTTTTATTGTTGTAGCCGGTTGGGTTTGTTTTATTGGGGCACGCGCCAAAATTCCTGTAACCTGGCATGAATCGACAGGCATGTCAATAACAGAGAACAGTCGAGGAAGGCGTGTGAGGCACTGCGGCTTCGTTAACTGAGATGTTGGGAGTGATTGTTGTTTTGTGCTTTCCTAACCGATGTGCTGATCTTACCTCAGCAGAGCGATGAGCCTTTACCTGCCAGGATCTGTTTCATCTTTATTTCTTTTAAATAAAACACAGACACACATTTCCCACACATTACCCTTTCCAGCGATTGAAACTACTGTGGAAGTTTTTAAGAAGCCTGAAGGCCAGAGAGCTACTGGTGTACGTGCAGCTGTGCAGGTAGCAGGAGCTACGAATAGGTGCAGAGGGAAGATTGGGGGTTTTTCCAGAGAAAAAATACTCGTGTCAGCAGAGGTGGAGAAGAGAAGGGATTGGATGAAACCACGAGGCCATGGGAAGACACCCCCAGTTTCTTGGGGCTTAAAAGAGGATGTTCAATGCTGAGAACCTCAGGTCAGTTCACTTTGTTCACGGACTTTGTCTGTGTCTGATCTCGTGCTTTGTTTGCCGGCAAATCGAGTTCTATTGCACTCACGGTGACTTCTTGACCTTTTGAAATCGAGAAATCGAGAAAAAGAGGAATCGAAACAGGACATTACATCTATTTTCCTTGCTGCCCGCAGTGACTCCACTGTGGTTGCAGACAGCAGCTGGTTGCTACAACCAGAGTTTAATAAGCAGCAATCAGAGTGATTCTTCACTGGCGGATTTTGCAGTTTGCACCAATCTTCCAAAAAGCTGCAGACAAGGGCCGACTAGTGCCAACAATGTGGGACACACTGCAAAGACTCGGACCACAGATGCTCACTGATGGCCCACATTGGTGTGTTAGGATCCCAAGACTGGCGTGAAGCGCTGGTTAGCATAGAGTCTCAAAAAAAGACATTATCACCTGCTAACATCTGGCTTCTTGGTGTATTCATCGGCTCCAGCTCAGGTGTTCAGACATGCTAATTTTCTCCCCTCTGCCAAGATGCAGTGCTACGTGTGTTGAAGCACAGAAGGAGGAGGAGTTGTGCCAGAACGTCTTTTAGTTGGTGCTGAAAATGAGCTCAGCAACTTCTGTCATCAGCTCTGGAAAAAGGACAGGTTTGACATCTTCTAGATGAGTCTGATGAGGCTCGTGATCTGCAGCTTTCTACCAGATTATCTGCAAACTTGTCCACATCAGCATGAAAGGGGTCCGTCTGTCAATTGGCTATATTGTAGCGCTGACACACGTCCTGTTCACACCTGGTGGGGGGTCAGTGGGAAGAGGTGATAGAGTTGTAGGAGGTGCTGATCCATCGTCTGCAAGCACGTGAACTGCTCATGACATGAAGACCCGATCCTGCAAATTTAGCACGACTGTAACGCAACATTTGAAACCAGAGCCCAATCCATAAGGTCAGATATAGACGTGGGGACGTGTTGGTCTTAAAGTGAACCGGCGCCAGACTTGCTGATTGCAGATTGTTATCTTTAGGCAGCAGTGCCATCGATCAACAAGAACTACTCAGGCAGTAAGATTCTCAGTGCTGTATCGTCGGCAACTGGACGTGTTTCAGTCTGTTGAAGACTTGTCACCTCTCATCCAAGAGGCTTCTTCAGTTCTTACTAACTACACGGGGAGTTGCAGACTTTTAAACTCTGTGAGTGTCCTTACAGAGTCGTTAAGGACACGTGTGAGCTCTGGGTTTCAGGTATCTTAGGGCTGCTTGTGGGTACTTGATCCGACCCGCCTCGATGTGGGTTGCTAGGTGAGCCCAGGTGTGAATGGTTGTTAAGGCGTCTGTGGTGGGGACTCAGTACATTGTAGGTGGATGATTAGTAATGCTATGATTTGAGAGGCTGTTTCTTGTGTGTGTGTCACTGTGCATGACCTCAGGATGGATGAGGGGGTTTGTGTCCCAGAAGAAAAGAAAAAAACAGCATGGAACTGGACCCAGCACGAGGCTGGCCATGGGTTCCACAGGACTCTGGTTGCAGACCTATTGTGCTGATGGATGACTGATATCAGAATTGGAGCGGATGGGAGGTGTAACACCCATTCAGGTAGTCTGCCAGTTGATGGTTTTCCCAGAGTCGTGAGCTGAAAACCATCTTTTACCTTTTTTGTGCAGCACATTGCCCCTCCAGCTTCGGTCAGCAGACAACATTACACAACATGAGCACCCGACGGTGGAGGTCACCTCCGTGGATCGCTGCTGCAGGTTCACAGACGGGAGTGAAAATAAAACAAACCTTTGTGAGCAACTGACGGCAGGAGCTTGTGTTCAGTCTTAAATAGGGTCCTGAGAAACGCCTCATGTGCGTCACTGAAGATCTTCATCGCTCCATGTGATGCCGGCGCCCTCTGAGTCATCCGGATCTTGTTTCTCAAACTTGATTTTATTCCTTATATGGAGTTGTTTTTCTTGTGACTTGACCATTCGCCAGTTTCGCTGGGAGTTCGTCCAGGATTTCTGAGGCATGTGAAGACATCTTACACAATAGTTTTCCACACCCTCAAAAAAAAATTCTGTTTAACCAAATTTGTTTGGCAGAGCTGGTTTTTTTTTATCAACCAGCAGACTTTGTCTCCCGGCTGTCTTAGCACATTTTTAACCTGATGCACGAGCACAATTATTCTTTATTCATTATATATTTTCCGTATGCACACGATACTGTTGCTTATATGATTTTATTTTTCCAGACAGAAATCTTACAGTGCACATTTTCCCTTGAAAACACTCAGACTGTTAGCAAAATGAAATATATCTTTCCTGGACGGTCAGAAAAAAATCGGCAGCACCCCCAAACATCTGGCTTTTGCCTTTTAATGTGAACGGGTACGATCATCATTCACTCCCGTGTGTTTATCAGCTGCAGCTGGGATGTAATCACAACATCCGGCTGGAGATGCTTATCTTGCTGGCATGAAATCATCTGTTGTGTTGTGTTTATTATTGCTGGACTGTAGCCACATCAGGTTCGCCTCTTTACATCCTCAGACTAATGAGCTTACCTGTCAAGCTTTTCCAGATGTTTCTTTGTTTAGAGTTCCTGGTTCGTCGTGTTCAGCATCTATCACCCGGTGACTCCGGCTGTCTGATCACTACTGCACATGTGCAACTCTCAACAGAGATGAGAAAGAAGAGAAAAGAAGAAAGATGTCTCACCTGCTGTTGGTTGTTCACAGGGGTCGGTGTAGCTGGCTGCTGTTCAAGTTCTGTAAAAAGTGTTTTGTCCTTGAGTCCAAATCAGGATCGCATAAATATTTGATGCACTACATAGACGTGTTAAGAGTTTCCTGTCCCTCCCGTTGTTCTATGCCTTCCAGTCTGCCGAAAGTGGTGCAAATGTTGTCTTACTTCCTCTTTGTCATATAACATGTTTGGTGCATGTTTAGTCTACTTCCCTGTTTTGGCGGTTTTGCTGTTGCTGGCACCTATTCAAGGGGATTCTCTCGTGGTCCCTGACCTGCTCTCGTAACTTCCTCTTTTTCCAACGTTCAGAAACAAATGATACACAAGCAGTTAAAGACGTTTGCAATATACACATTGGGATTTTTCTTACCAGAAAGTTACCTTTTAACTCTGTCCAGTTCCTTTAGCAAGAAAAGTTGCAATAATCTGATCCCCTCCCTCTGCCCACTCAGTACGTAGGAGTAAGTTTCACTGTTTACAGGATGCGGTTACTTCTGTTTGCCATGAGACACGAGCGGATGTGTTGGTAAGGTTGCACAGTTTCCTGTTAATGGCTGCACCTGTTATCAGAGCGCATTGATATGTGATTAAAAACAACTCCTTATATGGTACAAACAAGCACTCATATGTTTCATTACTGAGAAATATGGTTCAGCTGAGGACCGACACAATAGCTGTTTTCAAGTCCAGTGATTTTAAGAGCAGACTGACACTGTGCTCTGCAGGCGTGTCCTGGTTTGCAAACTTGTTTATGTATTTGCATGCTCTACCTGATGGAAAAACTTGCAGCACATTCCTGTATTTGTCTTTGTGCCACCAGGAATGGGGCCAGTTGGGGCCAGTACTTATTCCAACACTTCACCAAATAGTAGTCTTTCCTATAAATGATAAAAGATGTGGTCGGTAGATGATTAAACTCTTGCCCCTCCATGATTATTTTAATAGCAGGTTCAGCTACAACAGGATGTTAAAAGAAAAGAACGCAGTCTTTTCTTTTTGTTTGCAGCATCACACTTTATTCTAAATGTTCTCCTGCACAGATCCCAGACTGTTTTCATTCAGCGCTACAAAAAACGTGGTTTTGGTTCTCTTCCTTTTAGTATTGGAGGACTTATTCTGGACAAGACTGTGTCAGATCCAAACCTGGCAGGAATCATAGTTTATGCTCCCGTCATAAATGGTGAGTTTGTTCTCGTCTTGGCTACTGTTTGTTTGTTTGCTCCACATGTTGACACCTTCTCTCTCCTCTTCAGGTATTGGAGGAAACCTCGTCTCCATACAGTCTAGTCGTATTTCTACTAATTTGCATTTGTATTACCCACCTGGAGAGGTTCCCGAGGACCGCAGGAGCTGCTTCAACCCTTGTCGCACTTTTTTTGGTTCAGGTAAAGATGCAAATACAGGCAGCTTGTTAATCTAACACACACACACACACACAAACTCCACCTGATGTTCGACTTTGTCATGGCAGGAGCGAACCATCGATCTGCTCAGGTTCTGCTTCTCCTGGTCATCCCCGGTCAGCTCGTGTTCTTACACGCCATTCACCTGATCCAAGGAGGCCACACGTTGCCCAGTCCGCTCCTGACCGTCACCTTCTTGTCCGCGTCACTGATCCAGGTCAGTCGGACGCCTGGTCATTTTTCCTCTCCGTGCTTCATGACTGCTTCGTGTGCTTCTTCCCTTCGCCCCATTTCCAAGACAGAAAAAATACCAATCTAATGTAATCACTGCACGTCTGCCCTCCAGGTCTTCTCCCTGCTGTGCATAGCCGACTGTATGGTCCACGCTCTTTGGCGGAGGAGCAAAGACCCGGACAGTTATTCAATCCCCTACCTGACGGCCCTCGGTGACCTGCTGGGGACCGCTCTCCTCTCTCTCGCCTTCCTCATGCTGTGGTGCGTTGGCGACTCTGGCAGTGTGTAGATTAAAATCAAGAAAGAAGGTTTACGGAAGAACAAAAATAACATATCTTATCATACATCTCACACTTACAGTAAGTGCACTCAAGTGTGATGCCCATCATGTTTGCAGGACCAAAGCTTCGCACATCTGTCATTTTTAGATCCTTTCATTCACTGAAAAGAGGGAAATGAAAGTAGAAACATGGTGCATGTCTGCAGTGGAGTGTCGGTATCTTACGCTCTCTTCCCCTTTTAGATTATAACATATTTACACTGAGGTTACACGCTCAGGCTCACAGGCTTCTCTACGACCGGAGGTAGCTCTCCCCTCGTTAGCCGTATCTTCTTCCTAGACTGAGGGAGGAACCGTTGTGGAAGCGAGCCATCTCCGACCAACCAAGGTTACGTTCCTGCTCCTCCAGGTTTTAGCCGTCTCTGTATCTCACAGACGAGACGGACTGGCTCCTTTTTAGAGTGTCTCCATTAATCATAACCCACAGGGCGTTCAGGGATGATCAGGGATAGCCTTACATAGATATCCTTTGTTTGGGTTGGATGCTCAGTAAACAGGAAGTGTCCTTCAGAACTGGTGAGGCATTAAACTGTGTCTACACTTGTACTAGTGGCCCTTGTCTCCTCGATCTGGCTTTATTAAACACTTCTACGTAACCTAAAACCCTCAACAACGTCCCTAACTTCAGTCAAAAAACAGTATTCAAGGAGTGCTGCTCGGTTGGGGAAAATGGTAATAAGTTAAAAAGCCTTCAGTTAATCATGACTGTTGAATCACAACACAATCACAACGTTTCAGCCAAAATTAGGGCAGTAAAAAAATAGCTCTTACATTTATAGGCTAGCAGACAGTCAGTGAAGACAGGAGCAGCAACATGAAAGGTCTAGATAACCACATGACAGCAACATCAGGTCGGTTAATTATCACACGATCAGTATGAGCATGTTGGCAGTCACATAATCAAGCAGTTAAAATCAAAAGACTGAGAATGTTCAGCAGAAAAACATCTCAAACAGTCAACAAGATGATAAATCTGTCAATACACTCAGAAAAAAACATCAGTAAGTCATTTTATCAAATGCCTCAAGTAACTTTTTTAGATTTTTTAAGTTTTCAGATGCCTCCGTAGAAAAACAGTTGAGGTTTTGTTTCAACACACGCCATAAAACCACAATGTCACCGGTTTCACTTCCGATGCGGATCTTTGTTTACCACGCGAGACTCTCTCTGCCCGATTCTTATCTGTCTCGTCTTTACCTCAGTCTGTCAAACAAAAAAACAATCTGTGACAAACTGTTTGGTTTATATTGTGAATTTAAAAAGGACACTGAACTTTAAAAGTGTGACATTACTGTAAGAGATTTTTATCTTGTTCCTCATTGTCAGAGTCGGATTACAGAACTGCCGCGTGATCTTTGACTTGCGAAACATAAAAGAAGTTGAGCTGAAATTTCATTAAATGAGGAAAAATTGTGCTTCCTGTTGTTGCCCAACTGCCCGGACTGATTTATTGCGAAAAATGGACTGAGGATTCTCAACTTATCATGACTATTGTCATACACTAATACAAGTACAACGGACATTAGACATAATCCTAAAGGTGATTTAGAAATATATAAAAGCTTTGCTAGTTGTATTGCGAACAACATGATGTGGTTTTCTCATGATTGTGAGGAAAGTATTGAAGTTAAAATAAGTGAAAATAAGAAATACTTACAACTTATCAGATTCAAACAGTTTTGTACTAAGATGATGTGAGACGAGCTGAAATGTTCTTCTAAGGAAATAAACATAAAGTGTAAACTGTTGTTCTTGTTTCCTCTTTTGTTTTGAAATTGTACCCGCGTGTGTCGCGTGTCGCTTTTCAGTTCCTCCTTCTTCGGTCTTCATCAGTTTGTTCCGTTGCCCTCCATGTTCGTCTGTGTCACTGCCGGTCTGTCCGCCGTGGCGTGTTTCTGGTCTTTGTCCCTCGTTTTTCACTGATTTGTACTTTACCGTTGCTGCACTGTGTTTATGTTTATGTCTCTTTTGTCCTTTGTGACATGTTTTTGTTTTTTCCGTGGTCTCTTGGTTTTTGTGTCTAAGCTTTTTGTTACCCTGTCCAACCTCCCACTTGAATTGCAGTTTCACTGGTCGCTGCACACTTAATAGTCTTTACCAGAGGAAAGATGTTTGCTTTGCATTGATTGATTGAACCCAGTGGTGTGTGGGGAAGACTCAGCCACGTCCACACGTACTAAAACCATCTTTTTCTCCCCCCGTCTTCCTCGGTATTGTTTCAAGAATATTTGCGTCCAAACGGATCCATTAGAAACGACTGAACACGCTGTAGTTCATATTCCAGGTCTATAGGTGGCGCTTCAAATTCACCAAAAGCAGAGAAGAAGAGACGGAGCATTCACATAAAGCTTGCGCTCTGTATACAAAAAGACAGTAGAGGGAGAAAATGTCTAATCGGTTGTCCATAATCCTTTTTCTCTCATCACAGTATCAGAGGAGCAGAATATTTTGTCCTAGTAACCCTGATAGGCTCAATATCTTCTGCATTACAAACACAAGCATGTAGTCCTTGTGTTTGTTATGGCTAGCGGTCGGGCGATGGCATCATCAAAATGCAAAGTATGCAGATTCGCTGTCCACATGAGAACGCAACAGCGTCTTCGGATTTTTCCACCCTGAGACCAGGCTTAAAAAAAATGTGTTTACAGGATCCATGTGGACGATCGGCCAAAAATATGCAAAACATGTGTATTTACACACAAAAGCGTTTCCATGTGGACGGCCCCTCAGTGTGCTGCTGCACAATGCTCGGATTTTACAGTCGGCACCTTTACGACCATCTCTTGTTTGAGGGGAAGAGCTTTCAACTTGCAGTACCCTCTACAGAGACTTGTATGCAGGTCTTTGAAGAGGGTAAGAGCCTGTTGACACCTTCCTTTGATATGCGCCTTCGGTGATCTAATCACATGGAACAGCTCTAAGTACGTCACTTCACATCTGCTTTACGACTCGCTCAAGTCTCGAGTGGCCACTTGTGATAAGGTCCCACTTCTATCTCTATTGTCTATATGTAAATAAACTCTTTTACTGACGGGACAAACAGTCACAACGTATTTAAACAAATAAATAATTTTGCATGTTGTAAAAAATACAACTTTTGCAGAATTCACAAGAAAGCCCAAATATTTAAGCCAGCGATTTCCTCCCTGGGCGACCAAGAAGAAGCATTTAGTTACAGAGGCAGGACGATAAAAGAACAAAAAGCTTTAAATCATAAGCAAAATACGAAATGCAAGAAACAAAAGGCATACAAAGGAAAACCCTGAAGAAAAACATGAAACTGATGACAAAGCAGAAGTCACAGAGAACAAAGTGGGCACACAGATCCAACAAACAAGGGCTAAAGAACAAACGTAAAAAGAAAAAGACAAAGACAGGAAATGAAGGAACACAACAAGACACACGAGGAAGAAACTACAAAATAAAACAGGAAAATGTTTACGGCAGACTTCCTGACTTCCTCCAATATGGCGGCTGTGCGGTCGTATAACTCCAACACACAGCAGCCAATCAGTTGTTGTGACCTTGTTTTATGACCCATGTGAGATGTTGAATAATCCCTGAAGGTTATGGCTTCCTTCTCTGTGAATTATTTCTTTAAGTGCAGGAGGGCATCAATTAGTATCTGTCAGAGTGAAAACACACACACACACACACACACACACACACACGCACACACACAGACAGATAAGTACCAAGCTTTCCTCCTCATACATTAAGTCTTTGCGTTGTATAACACCTGCGTCTGTGAATGTTCCTCTTGTACAAGATTAAACCTTGTTTGAACTTGAGCTGACTCCCATCTCGTTCCTCCGGCTCTAAATTATTGCAGAATTATTTTAACATGCTGTGTCAAGCGGCACATTTGCTAAACTTCGGCTGTTGATGTAAACACTGTCACTTTCTTTCTCCGTCCCTTTTTGTCAGTTAAAATGTTCAATTTATTATGTTTTACTGGCATGACGATTGCCAAAGTGTCTAAAATTACATGATTTGCTCTCATTAAATTAGTTGTAAAAAGATTCCATTGATGGTTCAGGACTGTGTTTGGGGACACTTTTAGATAATACACACTTATTCTCACACACAAAGCATTCTGTTACGAACACAACATGTTATGACATGAATGCGTAAATTAGAGTTTCAGAGTCCACAAAGAAGGAGAAGTGAGTGCCCGCATGTGTGTGTGTGTGTGTGTGTGTGTGTGTGTGTGTGTTGTGACCGAAGCAGGTCATGTAGAGGTCGATGCCATAAAATGAAAACCTTGTTTAGTTGTAGTCTCCCGGCACCGGGCCTGACGTCCAGCGAACACTCCCCCAGACGTGAGTTTAAAGGTGTGTTAGTGTAACCAATAAAATTAGCTGCCATGTGCAGCAACAGATCTTTAGTCCACCACAATGAGGAATTTGACTTGGTGAATAAGGTGCATACATTAAAGACAATAAACAAACAGTGACTATAATAACAATAATTTAAAAAATGTATACATAATTATCCTTAGCACGTAAATCATAGCACTTATGCACTTAAGGTGTCCTTGATAAATAGCAGCTAATATGCTCAGACGAGCGCTTAAAAAATTATTTTTTTCTTATTTCACTTTATCGACAATGATATTTAGATTTTTCTTTCATGTGTCAAATGTACTTATTGTAAGTCGCTTTGGACAAAAGCTAAATGAACCTAAATGTAAATGTAAATTACAGTTTACATTACACCGAGCCGTAACTGAGATATCTGGAGGATAACAGATTCTGATCTACTCAGCTTAGATTCAATCATGACTGATGTACTTAGTTTGGATTCAATCATGATTAATTGATTTTCATTGTGTGAGTCAAGGTCCTGGGGTTGGCTTCCAACTGTGAGGGGTCAAAGGTTAACAGACGATAAAGAAACCAGAAACTACATAACTTCACATCCCATGTACAGTCTTGAAAATGTCCCCAAATATTCCAATGTGTGCGACTGATCCACCCGTATGTGTTTTTCCTCACCGTGCTTCATTTCCCAAATTTCAGGGGATGTTTTCTGTTCTCGCTGTCTTCCGTTGAGCCCAAACGGCACACAAATGGGCCGGATTGGTCAAGAAACAGCTAAAAAAACATCTCTGAGTTTATGGAGTTCTACAAGGCAGCAACACCAACAAGCACTGAGTCGTTCCCAGCAGCTGTAGTGAACAACTACTTGTCTCAACTCAGCCAATAACTTACTGTCTGACGATATAATACACTCACAGTTGGAGTCTCAGAATCAAGGATGAAACAGCTGATCTTCAGGTCGAGGATATTTATTTCACACAACAGGAGACAGTGAGCTCATCATCCAGTTTATGTACATTTGTCTGGACCTTCCTTCTTTTACCATGAACAATACGGTGTTTTCCACTATTAGCTTTTGTATTCAAATTATAGCGGTGAAATGTCCATTTCAGCGTGGATTTTTTTTTTAAAGCCACAGGCGTCACACCCAGACGTCTCCCTCTCTTGGGCCCTGTGTGGCACCTGGCATCAATTTGTCATAGGGGGCAATTTAATCTGATCATTGGGTTTTTCCCTGTACGGTACGGAGCTGAATTGGGACTGTGCGGTACTTTCCAGCTGCTCATAAGAGAGCAGCTGGTCACTCTAAGCATGTTGATGTACATTTGAGTTCAGATCTCAGTCGCTACAGAGCGAACTGAATAAATCTGTTCTAAACTGCTGCTTTTATGCTGGCGGAGGCCTGAAAGAATCTTTGACTCCATTAGTTTCAGACTGTAGCTTTCAAAGGTTAACGAGGTGCATGATTAAACAAACGGCCCCCCAGAGGAATGCATACTGGGTGCTCGTATGGCTAGTGAGCGATTGAACACAGGGTCCCCCGCGGAGTGGCGTAAGTTTTATATATGGTCTAACACACCATGACACTGAGTAAGACCTGCAGCAGCGTGCTCATTGTGGCGAAGCCCTGACGAGTCGATTACCGAGTGCAGCAGAGTTCTGCAGCTCAATGATGAAAATGTATGATTGTTACTCCATGGAAATGCAATCAAAGTTCATATGTGTCTTGCCTACCAGTTTATAAAAGTTATTATTGAGAGCTGACAGGGAAAAGAACGGAATTGAGCATTTCTAACTATTTAATCGACTCGTCAGGGCTTCCCCACAACAAGCACAATGTTCACCGGTGCAGTCTGAGGAGTCTTCCTCCTGAAATCGATCACCAGGTGGTTCAGTTCACACCAGGCGACAAAGTGGGTGATGACCTTCCTGTACTCCAGATCGTTCCCCTCCGTCACACGTGGAACGATGTCTGTATCATCTGAGAACTTCTGAAGGTGGCAGCTGATCGTTCTATAGCTGAAGTCTGATGTGTAGAGTGTAAAGACGTGAGGAGAGAACAATGTACCCTGTGGAGCTCCTGAGCAGTGATGGTTGGATTGTGTTGAAAGCACTGGAGAAGTCAAAAAACACGACTCTCCAGCTTCCTCCTGTAGCTGTCTTTGCCTCTCCTCATCCCTCTTTTCAGCTCCTTCTGCACTCTCCTCAGCTCCTCCTTGTGATTTGAAAACCCTCTTCTTTTCATTGTGCAGGGCTTTTAGCTCTCATAGTGTGTGTTTTGTCACGTGTCGACACACACATCTCCCTCCCAGGATGTCGATTCGCCCTGAGGTCACACTCTGTGTCTGCTCACAGCCAAGGTCACATTGTGTTCCTCCAACATCTAAACCTTCACTATATCTCATTCATGAGACGCACTCGCGCCATGATAGACCAACGTGACCAACGCTGCCTTTTGTTTTACACAGATAACAATAAAGGTGTCAGATTGTAGGTTTGCATCCAAGAGGTGCTAAATGCTGGTGAATTTATCTGATGTGTGATTGATTTAAATATCAAAACACTGACCTCACACCTTTCCAGCCATCCTCTGTCCCGCAGTTTTACAATGGTCTTTGAATGAAAGGAGACATTTGCACTGAACTAATGATAAAATAGGAATATAACAGAGTTTTAGCTTGTAGTGTTGGAATGTAACAGCATTTTTACTTAAGAACTTTTGGCCTGCTTATAATATAAATCTGACGTATCTGTGTTCCACATGAGAACATCAGATTTTGTGACTTTTGTGGCATCTACATCTTTTTACTTTTACTAAAAGATGAAAAAAGCTGTGGGAAACATTTTGACATGTAAGGTTCATCAATACTCCCGTGACAGATTGATAATACCCCTTCCGTCAGAGTGACAGGTCTGGTGGTTTTGTCCCGCCCCCTGTTCAGCCAATGGTCATCAGAGTCCTGCACACCCCTCCCGTTCTCCTAACTGAAGTTTAGTCTATAGTTTTTTTGTGCCAGTAACAGGAGTTGATCTATGTTATCGTTTTAATTAGAATATAGCATTTTAGAAAGGGGTAAAACAAGAGAAAAAAGCCAGCCAACTGATGCGCTTCAGTTTGTGGGTAGACATAATTAACAAAGAGTCTATTAGTGCGTGTGTGTATTATACAAAGAAGGTCAGGGTTCCCACGGTGTGCAGGGCGTGAGGAAGGAATTCTCTCTCTTTTCTCTCTGCCACAGTCACTCTGCAGTGTGGATAATGCCTCTTACATATCAATAATGGGAATTCAATTGGACATTCCTCATGTCAAAGGTCACCCGTCCCGTCTCAGGGGTTCCCAAACTTTTCCACGCCAAGGCCCCCCAAACAGAATATCATGGCCTGGGTTGTGTTTCATAATTCTTGGGTTATGTTTTGTTGTGCACTTTGTGTTTTCTCCCCTGTTTCACCTGCAGTGCTGCAGGGTGGCGGAGGAGGAGTTGAACTTCACAAGTGCAGCGAGGCTCACCTGGTTTCTATCTCCACCAAATCGACCTCGCTATAAAAGCCGGCTCTGACTCAACTCCTCTGCCAGATAATTCCCTCTCATTGGCAGAGCCAGTTGTGTGCATCTTTAGTGAGACTTATCTTGTGTTTCCCTCAGTGTGTGGAGCCTTTTTGCCCGAACAGCCTCTTGTGTTTCTTTCACCAGCTCGGTGCCTCGCTGCTCTTTTGTTTCCTGTGTATCAGCCTCCAGCCTCCAGCCGCCTGAGGAGAGAAAGGTGAGGGAGGAGGAACAGGGTGGGGGGTGCTGCTGTGCTGTCTGGGTGGAGATGCACTGGGAGGATGAGAGGAGTGGGGATGAACCTCTTGGAAGACGTCGTTCAGGTCGTTAGCTCTCTCCACACCCTCCCCCTATGTGCTGGTCCTGGCTTTGTGGCCTGTGATGGTTCTGATGCCTCCCCAGACCTCCCTCACGTTGTTCTCCCTCAGCTTCATGCTCCACTTTCTCCCTGTATGAGTCTTTTGCCTCCCTCAGGCAGCGTTTCACCTCCTGCTGTGCTGATTTCATCTCCTGTTTAGCCCTTTTTACAGTAACGCTGCATTATCTCAGCAGCGTCTGTTCGCCAATTCTCCGCCGGTGATCCACACAGTTTGTAGCATCTCCACCTTAAAGACAGACTGCTGTGTAATTCACACAGATAGCCGGTGCTGCGGCTCCTAAAGGCCACTGAAGTCTTGGACAGTCGCGGTGATAGACGCTGTTTTTTGGGCAGAAATGTGACGAAGAGTTGGTAGGACGGGCTGAAGGACAGACAGGAGGACAAAGGGCCCATAAATGGGCCAGATTGGTCAAGAAACAGCTAAAAACATACCACTGAGTTTATGGGGCAGCAACGCCAACAAGCATTGAGTCGTTCCCGGGAGCAAACTGAATAAGTCCGTTCTGAGCTGCTGCTTTAATGCTGGTGGAGGCCTGAAAGACTCCATTAGTTTCAGACTGCAGCCGAGGTTTAAAGGTTAACGAGGTGCATGATCAAACAAAGGGCTCCCCATAGGAATGTGCAGGTATGGCTAGTAAACCATTGAACACAGGGTCCCCCAGTGGAGTGCACAGTAACGGTGAGAAGCAGCTCTCCTCTACAGTAGATGATCGGCACTCTACACTCAAGACTCAGACTCAGAGGTGTTAGAACGAGGCTGTCGGGTGAGAAACCTCCGCAGCTGCTCAGAGAAAAGGCCTGGTGCCCAAAGAGACGGCAACATCTCTTCTTCTTCTTCCAGATGAAATAAAACTTACCCCAGTGGTGGTGTGTGTTTCATCAAAACACCAAATCTATATACACTGTTGCTGGAAGATGGAGTTACATCTTTATATATACACTGTAAAAGGTATTCACCGTGTGTTAAGTCTCAAAGTGTGTGTTTTATCATGTGTGGACACAGATCTCCCACTCAGCTCGCTCAGGAGGTCGAGGTGCCCTGAGGTCGCGCTCTGCATCTGCTCACAGGTTGTTGTGGGGCGGCTGTGGAGATTAACGTTACTGCCTTCAAGATAACAAAACAACAAGGTCACACAGTGTTCCTCCAATATCTAAACATTCACTATATCTCATACGAGAGACGCACTCGCTCCATGATAGACCAAATGCAACGTGCATCATCAGAACTCATGAAATTTCATCGTCATTACATTCTTGTTTTTGTCAGAACCTCTACTGTCTTACTTCCTCTACACGCTATTGTCAGCATCCCTAACCTTTGGCTGTACCTCGTGCTTACAATTGTTACTTATTATATTTCGAAATCATTATGTACGTGCAGGCAAAAATTAGTGTAGCATGTTCATCCTCCGACAATCTCATGTGACCTTGGCCTGTTCTTGTGAAAAACACTCTGTTCTTTGTTTGAAACAAAACTTATTATCGCACGACCTTGTTCTCTTCACAGAGTGGAGCTGTTCTTCTCTCATATTCTGGCTTTTCTCTCCAATGTATTAACCCCTCATAATTAACAATTATGACCGATCTCATGTATCAACAGGATATGTACAGCTCTTAAATGATACAGTTTGTCAGTGCATCTTAACTAAATCACAGTGTGATTGGTGTCATTGGAACTCTTTAAATAATACAGTTGATTAGTACAAATCAGTGAACTCACAACTTTATTCACATCAGTGCATAGTAATTAATTCAGTGTTAAGAGCTCAAATCAGACGGGGAATATATATTTAAATAATCCTAACATTTTCCACTCTTTAATATGTTTTAAATCAATGCACATGGGACATCCTTTAAGCGACGGACTCTTATCATCACCTGTTGGCCAGGGATGTTTTGTTGGACATAATCCTGGCGCCAACATGGACAGAAGGGAGAGTTTTGCCTGTTTTTGTGTTACTCGTGTTACCAACTCTCCTCCTTGTCCCAGCCTTTGTTTTTAAGGCTCAAAAGCTCTTAAAACTGTCGAGTGTGTTGATTTAAAGACTCCAGATGTGGGCGTGGTTATGTGCATGTTTATAAGAAAACCCACAAGAGGACATTTTCTGGCCTTTAGTCAGAAGGCTAAATACTGCCTGTATTTATTTTATTTTGCTTTATTCTAGACATTTCTGTACAACAACCTTTACCTCGTTCGTGTAGCCCATCAGCAATTAACAGCACGCAGGCTGTGAGGTCAAAATAAAGGTGTCAGATTGTAGGTATGCATCCAAGACGTGCTGGTGAGGAGGAGCCGACGTGGGGATTTACAAACCGGAACAGACAATCCTTAGAAATTCTGCCTTTAAGTGCAAAGAGGGTGATAAATGCTGGCGACTTATCTGTGTGATTGATTTAAATATCAAAACACTGACCTCACACGTCTTTGAATGAAAGGAGACGTCTTCCTAACAATCACTGCACTGATGATAAAATAGTAAATAAAAGAGTTTTAGCTTGTAGTGTTGGAATGTAACAGCATTTTTACTTAAGAACTTTAGGCCTATTTATAGAATAAATCTGACGTACCCGTAAACTTCTTTAGAATATCTAATCTTTTTACTTTTAATGAAAACTTCAAAAAAGGTGTGGGAAACATTTTGACATGTATGATTCGTCAATACTTACATGACCAGTATGGAATAAACATTAAATTGGGGTAATAATACTCTATTTACGAAATGTCAGAAATAATTGTGTATAAAAATCGTCTGCAGGCAAATTGAAAAGGGAGTGACTGTGAGAAAACGTGTGGACACAATTGGAGAAAGAAAAACGAAGGAGGGATAATAGAGAAAAAATACTTGTGCATTAATGTAGCTGCTTTTTGAAGTAAAACCTGAACATCATTTAACTCTGACGACTATTTGAGTTTGTCTGAACCAACCTGGCCCCGGTGAAGAGTCACTTTCCACCATTTTCACCAGCAAAAGTAGTGTTGTAACTCTGCTAATGAACTCTTTGTCACCCTGCCAGCCAGGAAAAAAGACATTTCCACATTCGTGCCGACTAAATGTTGCAAGTCTAGAACTGTTTTTACAGACACCTCTTTCACAATGGGGTTTATTGGCGTTTTCTGTTGCGTTTCCCACACATTCAGAAATGGATGCACCTGAAGCGTCACATACGACACAACACCTTAGATAAAAATCACAGACCAGTCGGCTTGCATGGGGGAAGTGGAAATGGGGCCAATACCTGGAGTTTGTTTTTCTTTTGTTTTCTTTTTCATCATGTGCCTCAAGAAAATCATTGTAAATTCATTGTTATTATCTCAGTGCACCCTGCACACTTCCACACATCATGTGCATTTAGCAGTTACTGTATACAGTATGTTTATCTTATTTTCAACCCAAATTGTTGTTTTATTCTTCAAATATCTCTTTATTACTGTCTCTATTTTTTTAGACTTCCTCCTGTCAGTATTAGGACTTTGAAGAGAGTGTTACTCTGTAATTGTATTTGAACAGTATAACCCTTTCTTGAACTACAGACTGGCAAAAATGAACTTCCTCCTGCTCCTCCATTCATGAATAATGAGCCCCAGAAAGCATGTGTTTGGTGGTCAGCCACTGAGGAATGCAGTGGACTCCTTGAAAACAACAGCCCACCAACAGCTGTTTAGAATCAACAAGCACAAAGAAGACAGGGTGAAGAACGGAGAGCTAAAGA
>CAEMYA010000499.1:377527-416285 GCA_903131615.1 Diplodus sargus
GCCCCAGAAAAGCTTGTGTTTGGTGGTCAGCCACTGAGGAATGCAGTGGACTCCTTGAAAACAACAGCCCACCAACAGCTGTTTAGAATCAACAAGCACAAAGAAGACAAGGTAAAGAACGGAGAGCTAAAGAGAAATAATCCACAAATCGCTCTGCTGGTCAGACCGTCTTTGTCTTGTGTGCGAAGGATTTTAAAACGCAGGACTTTCGCTTGTTGTGGCGCAGCAGGAAATCTAACCACTGCCCCGCACGAGCGAACCAAACTTCCTCCTCCTGCGGGTGACGTCACACGACAGGCGCTGAGTTGAGAGCACCACAGAAGAAGAAGTAGAAGAAGAGGCTGAGGCGCTGCTGCTGAACCTGCAGTGAGTGAGAGAGAGAGAACGCGGGCTGGATGTCGGACGGTGTCTTTTCTCCGTGTCACGCCGACAGAAGTGGGATTATCCTGGCCAGCGTGTGTCTCAGCAGCTCGAAACGGATGTAATGTGGATGTTTTCTCGCCGGGGGGAGAAAGAAAGAGGAGCTGCGTTTTCTTCTTCGCTGACTTCGGAATACAACGACCGTTAGTTTCAAAGTAAGTTGTTTTAGCTAACTTCTTTAGCCTGATTGGTAACAGCGCACACAGCCTCACGTTATGGAGGTAAAAACTGTGTTAAACTGAGTTTTACTCCTTAATTTATACACTTTCGCTAGCTTGGTATCACTCCCTGCAGCATGACACAACTTATTACTCATCGGGATGAGTTTGAATGTATCTGTGCAGTTTTCGGCCACACGATGTGTTCAGAAAAGTGATGTTGTGGTTATTTTTGACAGACAGTTGCGATATAATTCACGAGTATTAAGGATGATTCAACTTTAATCACTGTCATTGAAAAACTAGTTAAAATCAAGATGGTGTGGCTCGCTGCAGCGCTGCAATATTTCATTAGAAACACTGTTTTATCTAAAATAATTGAAGTTTTTAAGATGTGCATATTGCAACTTAGATTATTATGTGTTAAGTTGTGCAGCCCTAGCTCAGTTATTGTCACAGCTTACTGGACGTTAAGTTCGTAGGAACAGTTTATTAACTTGCATAAAACTCGAACTAGTTAGAAACAAAGTGACACTGTATCTGAGAAAAAAGCTTAACTTACTCACACTCACGTAATCAAGCATCTACAGAGTTTTCAATGATTCATTAGGCATAACCTTTCTCTCTTAATGTGGACTATGAGGTTGAGTAGGATCCCAAACATATCAGGGGCATAATTGGTGTTGGGAATTTTATTTTTATCTAATTTGAAGAGGTCATATTATGCTAAATTTCAGGTTCATACTTTGATATGGGGGTTCATGTAGAATAGGCTAAAATACTTATATTTTCTAAAAACAACAGATTTTATGGTGCATTGCTGCAGAATCCCTTTACACACGTGTTTTGAATGCTTCATGTTGGTAACCATGGCTGCAGCACAATTAATCCCCACATCGAAATCGCAATATGACTAAGTTCAATATCCTAAATCGCATTATAAATAAAAGTGAAATGTGTCACAAAACAGTGATTTTATGAAATGTTGTCGTACTGCAGAGATGCTCTGGTCTACAAAGCTTGTCCTCCAGATGTAATTAAACATATTTGTTGAGCAGAGACCTGGAGAAATGTCAAATCATCATGATTTTATTAGTTTCAATGACAATGATTGTGATGTAAAATGTAGGATCATGCATAATATTCATGAATTATATCGCAATATTTGTCACAATAATTGTAATGTCACTTTTTCTGCAAATCGCGCAGCCGACCGAATATATATTTTATATATTTATATAGCGGCTGTTACATAGTGACTCATATAAGTTACAGAAGTTACGGCTCAACTCCAAACCAGGCATTTCAGGCAGTGCAGGAGAAGTGTTTTCTGTGGGAGAGAGTAACTCCCCATGGCGTGGTGGGCAAAACCCCAAAAAGCATCACCTCTTTAAATAATGCCTGACTCAATCTGAAGGAGGTTATTTCATATTTCAGCATTTTAAATCTACTTGGGTCTGATTCTCCACCTTTCACATGTACTCCTGCTTAAAGGAACAAAACTAGGAACCAAAAAGTGGACCAATGGTCAAAGGGACTCGGTTCTTCTTGTGTTCATGTTCTCAGTTAAATTGAAACAAGACTTTGTTGTCTTTCCCTGTTTATTTCACCTCTGATAAGGTCTCGGTCCTCTTTCTGGGCACACTTTAATTCATCTGGAATTCCTGGAGACCTTTGTTGCATTGGGTTGTGGGAATTCTTCACTCATGAGTGCTGCCATATTTGTCTTACAATATTAATTGTGATTGTATGTTTTGATCATGATGATTTACTGCGTGCTTATTTTGAAGCCAGGAGACAACTAACAAATATGCAGACAGGATTTTTAAGTTTAAAATATTAAATTGTTAACCACAAAATTTTGTTATAAATACAGTATTTTTTAAAGGAATAAAATCAAATTCATGCATGTCACACAGCAATAGTTTAAGTGTATAAGAAGTCTTATGTCTGTCATAGGGCGGATGTTGAGATGGTTGGAGGGAATCATATGCAGTCTTGTGATTATGATAGAGTTCAGAGTATTGTTTTTGGTTATTATAAAATATGAGGAGAGACTGCTTCTCTTTAATCTTCATCTAAGCACTGCTGATAAATAACCCTTGCTTGCAAGCAATGAAGGACTTCTGGAAAATAAATATTGTGTCAAACTTGGTGTTTTGACCAACTCTCATCTTCACTGTTGTGGGTTTAAATACCTGTCTTTACATCTCCTGCCAGGACCCTGAATGCTGAGCAGACTATTTTTGAAGAAGTAGTTTTCTTCTTTGTACCATTTCCATGTGTTCAATCAAAACAGTTCTTGTTGATTTGTTGACACATGCGCTTCAATCCAAGGGAACAAGCACGTTTGACAGTTGTATGATTCTGACGGCAATGTGTTGACTGACACTTCTAGACTAAGTGGTATTGTGCATTTTATGGGCTTTCCATTAATGTATTTTAGGAGGGCTTTAGCGTTTAATGTGTTGTTTTTAAAATAAGCACTGGGAATTGATCACTGTCAGCAACATTCCTTTCCTGCTCTTCCCTCTGGGGATTTAGTTAATTTTTTTAATGAATAATATGTCTGAAAATGACTGTTTACTATATATCGCCCATGGTAGACAATGACTGAAATATTTCTATATGTAAAATTGTACAGCTTTGACAATGCAGCCCTT
Organism: Diplodus sargus; assembly: GCA_903131615.1. Taxonomy (NCBI): domain Eukaryota; kingdom Metazoa; phylum Chordata; class Actinopteri; order Spariformes; family Sparidae; genus Diplodus; species Diplodus sargus. Next base: position 380,769 of record CAEMYA010000499.1, read on the forward strand.
AATGTTTCTCTGACAACAATTTAAGTTAACATGTCAGTCTGACAGGACAAAGAGTTAAAAATCCCCTCTTACAATAGTCTTTGGACCAACTGTCTATCCATGTGTTTCCTATAATGCTTAATGCCCGCTATAAGGGTGAGTAAATTAATATCCAGTAAAAGTCAACTCACATCATGTGAAAAAATATAAATAAAACAGTTGTCCCAATGTCCCATCATTCAATACTTGTTCACTGGATATGAAACAGCAGAATTCCCACTCGAAATAATGAAACTGGTGTGAAAATGTGTCTTTTATATCTCTGTAGAAAACGGGGCTAGCATCCTTCCCCGGATGGCCATTAAATCGTCAATGATGGATGGATCACAGACTCTCTTCCTCAATAATAAAACATTTTTACCATACCACTATTTTTGGTCTCTCCACTCCTGGCCAATATTGCGTTTGATACCACATCCACCTTTTAAGTGTCTGGGCCATCGACAGATAACTAACACTGGGAAACATGTTTGTTAGACATGAACTGTGGATAAACTCTTGTACAGCCTTTCACCTACTGCTGACAAAAAAAGCCATGTGACCTGTGCAGTGAGCTGTGGTTCCTGCACCTGGCTGACAAATTCAAGGGAAATGTTTTGTGTGGTTCGATCCTGAGTTGTACAGATTGTAATACAGGGAAAAGGTAAACCACACGTTTATCAGAGTGTTTGTAATGTGAGGTTTGTCTTATAATTGTGAAAACTGTGTTTTAGTTAAAGAATTATGTTGCATGTGTAAGGGGAATTCTCTTGGTTGAGGTAGAGAGAGATCAAATTTATTGAGTACAGGCAGCATTGAGAGAAGACCAAGTGTCCTCTGCAGTCTTTCAAAAGTGTCTGACTTAAATACAGTGGTTACAAACTTCCCAAAACAATGGCCCCTTGATACTGCCTTTCCCAGGGCAGTGACCATTTGCTGTTTTATTGGAATTGCCCCTCATGTGACTTTGTGACCCTGACACAGAAGGCGTAAGAGAACCTCCCCTCCTCTCACATCCTGATATGTTCTCTACTATACATTGTTTACTGAATTAAAAACTTTTACAATAATTTAATTAAAATAATTAGATAATTAAATGGTTTTAATAAAACCATGTAAACTGAGTGCAGAGTGCCTGTTTATCGTCTAAAAGGTTTAGATTGCCCAGCTGTGTGCTGTGGAGGAGAACCCCGCACCGTTTGGCCTCTTTATAGTTAAACACCTGTCAGCTCTAAGTACCTATAGTTCATTCCTTTGAGAGGCTAAGAGTTCAATCATACATGAGCCAAACCTTTTATACTTTTTTTGAAGTGCAATTGGGTAATGTAAGAAGCTAATGGAGTCAGGCACTGGGTGTGCTAGAAAATGGGCCATAGACAATTAAAGCAGTGTCATCCATCATTAGAATTGGTCCACGTGGGTGAGTTTTTACAGACCCTATTGGGCCTCCACCAGCATAAAAGCATGAGCGCAGAAGGGACTTGGTTCAGTTCACTCCTGGGGCCGACTCATTGCTTGTGGGTGTTGGTCCCTTGTAAAACCCAATAAACTCCTTTGTACCAGACTGTATGTCTTCTTTTAGCTTTATTCTTGACTCAAGCCTACATTGAAGACTACGATTTAGTGAAGTGTTGGACCAAGAGCCGGGACCCATCAGCCAGCCTGGTCCCTTGGGACTCACCAATTGTAACCCATACACTAGCAAATCATACTGATTCTACACATTTAAGCTAGTATATCATTGTGTGTGTGTGACTCCCATTTACATCCTACACAGAGAACTATGACCTCCGGGCTATGAAATGGTCCCTACCAATTCTTAAGGATGAGCCCAATGGAAAGTTTAGAAACAAATAAACCCCACAATAAATTCTGAACTAAGAGGAGCTGGGTACTATGTTCAGACCATGGGCAGACTTGCCCAGGCCTGATCTCAGGCCCCTGAAACCCCAGGATAGAAAATACACCAATAGAAAGACATCTCATCAGGAGCCTTTTCAGAAAATAGTGACTCATCAAGATCTCCAAGAGTAGGTAACCAGGAACCATGAGAAATCCACTTCAGTTTGGTTCCGGAATCAGGAGTTTATTGAGGTTCCTGTCTGAGAGAACATAATAATCTCTTTTGCAACAGACTCCACACAACTCCAGTGGATTTCTTGAACATTTTCTCTGACTCTGATAGACTCTAAAGAAGCGTTTTGTGTTGGAGCAGGATCCAGGTTCTTCTGCATGCACTAAACATGTTGTCACTGCATACATTTTTGTTTTATGACACTTTATTTTTTTAAATTCCTCTTTCAGGAAAGGTACCTCCTTTGACCTACTACAAGGCTTAACGGAGGACAAAAATGCAGTCCTTTGCATGGATGAATGGACAGTACCAACAGGTTGGACCACCCGCTCAATCACAACAAGGTGCTACTCTGCTTACCTCACCTACAATGTGGATCCAGCAAGCTGGGACAGCAAATAACTCCTCAAGCACATGTGTCCGACCATCACAAAGTGCTCACTCTACCTTTCGTGATGGAGCTTACTCTGACAGACAGACTTCACACCGGCAGAACTCAGGAGTTCCTCATCGGGCAGTTGCTTCTCAGTTGTCAGCAGGAGGGGAGACTCAATCACAACAAAGTGCTACTCCGCTTGCCTCACCAACAATGTGGATCCAGCAAGCTGGGACAGCAAGTAACTCCTCAAGCACATATGTCCGACCATCACAGAGTGCTCACTCCACCTTTCGTGATGGAGCATACTCTGACAGACAGACATTACACCGGCAGAACTCAGTTCCTCATCGGACAGTTTCTTCTCAGCTGGCAGCAGGAGGGGAGACTAACAATTACTATGTGGAAGTGACGCAGGGCAATCTACAAGACTCATTTACAAATGCGCAAAGTGAAAACCCTCTTGTCATGAATGGACTACAGGTTGCCCCTCAGCAAGTTTTTCATTCCAACACTGGATTTGTCAGTTCAGTGACCCAGATTCCACCAAACATGATGAAATCAAATACTACATACCCTCAGCAAGACATGTCAGCACGTTGGAACCAACAGGCAAATGAACAGATGGTTTACACCAGCACATCAGTGTCTACCAGTGCACCCAAAAGGCAGATTACTCCTAAACAGAATCACAGACAAAATCTCACTCAGCATGGATTCTCTTCGTCAAACCCTCCACCAACTTATAATCAGACTGTCTCTCACTCTGTCAGAAATTACAGAACTACAGAGCAGGTTTCCAGCAAGAGGCAGATGACTCAACAGTACCAAACTAATGTCAACTCAAGACATATCACCATGAACCATGGAAATCAACGTTTCTTGTCCAAAACAAATGATGTTCCCAAAAATCCTTCTGCTGCTACACAAGATCAAATACTCAGGTCCCAGATCATCGCAAGAATAGAGGATGATTTACGCAGGTCGTGCACACAGATGTCTAATCCAAACATGCAACCTGTGAAACAGACCATCACGAACAGTTATAACTCAAATGCCTCCACATCATTACCACTCAATTCTGGACTATCCTCTTCCAACACTGTTGTATCAAGGATGCAACAAAGCGTGAATGCACCACAGCAAAGCTCTGTACCAAATGTCTATGCACCAAATAACTATGTCACAGCAACATCAGGTGGCTGTGGAGAGGTCCGACCAACAGATGGAAATGGAGGCAAGGCAGCTAATGCAATTTTGCCTGGAAGTAACATAGTCCCAAAAGGGAGTCTATTTGGAGCATTACATAAGACATCTCAGTTGATGAATTTGCCTGAGAGTATTTCACGAAAGAGAAAGCAGGCAGAATCATCTCAACCAATTGATATCTTAGAAATACTAGTCTCATCAGTTACAGCAAATGAAGCTTCCATTCACTCATCTCCCGGTCGCACATGCACAAGAGCTGTTGCTGTTGTGCAACCGTTGTCACAGGAAAGCTGCCAGGTTGCCAACAAGCATACCTATTCTAACACGATGAATCAATCGGCTGAGCACACGACATCAGCTGAATGTTTAAGTTACCCTGAGAAATTATTTACTTCACCAACTGTGGCAAAAAACAAAAAGGATGTGTATATCAGAGAAGGATCTTTTCTTTACTCCCAAAACCCAAATAAAGTATCATCTTCAGATTCAGTTGGGCATCAGGACTTTCAAAAACAATTATGTGCAGATGACACAGGATCTGAACCAGTTACTGGCATGCAAGAAGACCAGTGTGTTGCAATGACAACTCAACAGTCAGCTGCCTCTGAAGTGACCGTAAGACAAAGTGGCGATGAAGACAAAAGTGAGAGTCCAACTCATGACAATGTTATTTTGCTTTCCTCAGTCCCAACAAAGCCATGGACACTTGATACATTACATAAGTTGATACATGATAAAGACAAAACTCAGATGGAGCACAGTAACAACTCCACAGTGTTAAATACTGTATCCACATTATTAAACCTGTTTTGGGATGGTGCCTGTAGTAACTTGGCATGTAGGCTCAGGACAGGCTGGTACAAGAACCTAATTGCTGATGTTACTGGATACATCAGGAAACATCTAACATCTGATTCTGTCATACTGTCTGAACTAAAGCATGGGTATAAGAAGACACTCACAAGATACCATGTTCTCAAGGATGATGAAGTTTATTTAGGACCGCCTTACAAATCCTCATGGTTGAATGTCAATGAGCAGCTCGATGACATTGATAAAGAGTTTGGCTTCCCGTGGTCTTTGAAGCATCATCTTTACCTGCCTGAGAGTCCGAGCCAGCCGGATCAAGTAGAGACAGTCAAAAGCATTCCTGCAGAAATTGCAAGTGAGGTGCCTGACAAGATCTCGTCTCAAACGGAGCTTGAACCTGTTCACTCGGGTGAAGAAAAGCGAGCCTCCACTCCTGTTGCAGCTTCAACACAAGCCGACTCCCCTGACGAAACAAAATGTGATAATTCCAGTGACCCATATTACTCATTTGAAATTCAAGTTTTGTCTCCAGGAGAGGCCAAAGTTATCTATGAGCAAGCACAAAGCAATGTGCCACAAAGTATGGCGACAGACAGTCAACCAGAGAGTGTCATGAATAGCTCTGTGGAGGGTGAACAACTGGAAGCCATACATGTCACATTGAATGCCTCAGAACCAGAGATCAAGTCCGGTTGTCTAGTAGAAGAGGTTTGCTGCCTTACAAGGTGGTTGGAAAATATTACGGGGTCAAAGCCACTTGTGAGTGAATGCCAATGTATAAATGAGAAGAATCCTAAAGATTGTGCTGAAAAAACCCATGACAAAGGAGAGATGGAAGTACAAAAGGTAGATGACATTTGTGCGATCTGGTCTCCCAACAAATTTGACATGGAAGGAGAGAATCAAGCCAAGGGCCTGGAGAACATCAAGTGTGAAATGATCACATATAGTCGGTCTGAACCATGCAATGAACTCAGTCAAAACCTTGACTTTGCTGAAAATGATGACAAATCTCTCTCATACTCTGACAACATACCAAAGAACATTTCCCACTTAAGCATAAATAGTAGCCCGTTAAGCATTATAGATTTGAATGAAAACGAAGATGGAGATCGCTCCAGCAGTGACACTTCCATACAGTTGGACCCTGGAGTGGATTGTATTCAAGAAAATGCGCAGTCATGTACTGCAGTCAGTAGTGAAAAAGACATTGACAATCCCCCTGGCAGTGAAAGTGGGATTTCTAGCTGGGTATCAGACCTTGAGGATTGTGAACAAGCTCAGCTGACATCTACAGACGTGGGAGAGTCAGCATTGGAAACGGAAGAAGAACAAACTCAAATTAGTGTGACGGCGGAAATGCAAACAACTTTCAGTCCCAGCAGCCCACTTGAAAATGTTAAAAGAAAGCACAAGAGACAAATCAGTCATGATGGACCTTTCCCATGCCTTAAGAAATCAAACAAATGCAAATCCCCTGGTGATGTGGATTCAGAGCCCTCAATATGTAAAGAGGTTTCAATTGATGAGACTGATAATGAGCTTTTAGCTTCAAAAGGAAGAGCTGTACAACTGGTACTGTTTGGTTCAGCACCAATAGAAGACAAGTCTGTTTTGATTGGGGGCAGAAAGAGACATAATTCATCTCCAGCAGTTGTGCCTGATGGAGTACCAAGGCCTCCAAGAATGATCTCTGTGAAGCTCAGTCCCTTGAAGAGAAAGCTTAGTGATACTGTCCCGACAGGGGAACAGTCAGTCAAATGGAGGATTCACGAAAAATGGAGAAGAAGTCTTCCACCAACTAAAATGAAGCGCCAAAGCAAACTGAAAACATGGAAGTGTACTTTTTCCTCTTCATCTGGGTTTGGTATCAAGAAAACTGAAGCGACTGGCCCCACCAACACCGAGAGGCCGCCAGTTTCTTCTGAAACAAGGATCTCAAGTTCAAACTGTGGTACTAGGCACAGCTTGAGTCTGAAGAAGAGGAGGAGGTCCCTCCCTGCCAGAATCGAACATGGAGAGGAGACGAAGAGGAAGTATGTGGTCACCCTCAAACAGCCTGCTGATCAAGAGAGAAGCAACACTGAACATGGAGGTAAAGCTGGCAGGCCTCTCCAGGTGAACAACATCCTGAGATTCAGCGTGTTGCCCAACACCTTCGACTTCAAAGATGGATCCAACGACAGAAAGGAAACCGATGTCTCTGTTCCAAGTAAGTCATAATACTGAGATTTAATGAATGATTACACACAACTGCACACCACTGATTGATTGATTGGTTTTGCCATACCAACATTACATTTACAACATGTTTCAAACAACCGACATCAGTTGTACATAGCAAAACGTGGCCAATGCAAGCACCAGTGGGATCGCCCATCATTGACTCTTCAAAGCTTTTGGGGGTTGTAAGGGAATTTTCCTGGCATATTACTGCAAGGTTTTTGGCCCTTGCTTGCATTGACTGTTTCTTTGGGGCTCATGCAATATTGACATGGGGACCTGAGATCATGAGCTTACGACCTCCTCCCATTGTATTTGGGCCGTAAGCAGAATCAGCACCCATCTATGATAAAAAAACCTGCTTTCTTCTGGATTAGAGGAACTCCCACATAATTTTCTTTTCTCTGCAAATAAACTATTTTAAACTTACAAGCTGCAGTCTTTGCATTTTCTACAGTTATTCTCTTAAAGCCACATTATCCACAACAACAACAACAAGACCTTTTGTAATATATATTGAGTTGTGTTCTTTCTGACAGTGTTTAAACCCAGAGACGTTGGCTTAACATAAAGTGAACAAATCTTTAAAACATGATCTCGTCTGTGAACATTTCTGCTTGAATCACATGGATAGATTTTTATCAGCTGTGGTGTTTAACAGTGAAGACAACTCCCACGATCCCATGCTGCCCATGTCTTTGGTTTTGACTTGACTGAGACCCTTGGGGGCAGAAATGACATACTGTGCATGAAGGATGTAGTACGGAAATGTTTGTTTTGTACTCCCTCGAAGGTTGGGAAGTTGTGAGGAAGGAATTAAAAAAGAAAGTTCAGAATCGATGCAGCCAAGAACTTTTCAACTCCGCTCCACGGGAAAAATGAAATTGAACATGATGCCATTAATAAGTGGTTATATTAATAGTATGTATATAGCATCTACTAAAGTATTTGTCATGTTGAGGATTGGCTGTCTGCAGTTGATCAGAAACTCTGGCTCACTTCAAAATAATGCACTGTAACATTGTGTCTCACAATCAATGCAGTGTTTACAGCGCTGAGCAGAAGAAAACAGCTTGTTTCTTTTGTCTGGAAATGTCTTTTTGTGAGTGTAACACTCCAGCTAAGCCTCCCTTTTTATTTTGATTCTTTTCAGATAAACCTGCCCTCGATGAAGGAAAAAACAAGAACCCAATTAAGACTGTCGTGAGGCCAGGCGGTAAGAAAAACAACTAAATCATGTGTACATTGTTCATAATTATATGTCTTTTATCATTATGTAGGCAGCACGAACAGTTTTTCCTAATCGGTATGATTGTCTTGCTCCATAGGTACATGGTATCCAAATCCTGAGAAGAAGTATAACCCTCTACATTCGCCTTCAGTTCCCAAGACCTCCAGCCTCTTCCAGGAGTTTCAGAAGAAATACAAGAAAAAGACACAACCATCAACGGAGGAATTAAGTTTTAGTTGCAACAGAGAAATTACAGACTGTCCTACCTCTGGGAAATAATTCATTAATAAAATTCCCTTCAAGACTCTTTTTCATGCTTTTGTACTGTATATTTAAGGGGTGAATTGAAGTTATGCCAGTTTTGTAAGTTCACGTATTCTACACTAAATGCTCATTTGTTTACGTGGCTGTAACAACTTGCAAGTCATCGACTTCAGATATAATGTCCTCATGTTTCAGATATTTTATGCCAAATGATGATTATAATACAGATGAGTCTTTAAACCATATATTTTCATACCGTATATTTTGTATTATGTTATTTCTTTTTCTACATTAAGAATATTTGTATGCAATATTTGCATGTTGAATGTATATTTTTATAAGAAACGAGTAATGGGATTTAGTTTTTGACGGCCTGTACTTGTCTTTTTGTTTTGTTTTTATAAATCTACATGCACTATTCTCCTCTTGAGTTGTTGTGAGTAGATGTATGCAAGCTGTTTTGTATGTATGGGAGTAAGGGAAGGGGTTTGGGAACATCCTGCCCTCCCCTGCACTGAACCGGCCAAAGATGACTTTCTTGTGAACAACTGTTAAATGTTTGTTCTGCTGCTCTTTCTGTAAATAAAGATATCTGTCTACAGTTGCTGATGTGTATTGTATGGAGGATTTTTCTTCTTCTCGTAGAGTTTTTACACAGCCTGTATATTCTATAACTCGATGGCTCATCAGCAACCTCGATTCAGAGGTAAGAGAAAACACCGGATGAGGACTCGATGGAGAAACGAGAGAACTTTTCGCAAGAATTGAATAGAAACAAACTGAACTGTCCCAAACACAACTGCCTAAGACGTGCAAAATGATAACCAGCTTGGAAGTCTTAGCTCATACTGGCCATGAACAATTTATGTTTTTAATCCACTGGGGGCCCGGCAGTCTCCAGTACTTAGTTTCTTAATGGCGATCAGATCATCATGAGCCAGTTGATTCCTTTGTTGGCTTCTCCAGTGACGTCTCAGATATTCCCATATTTGCTGGTCACTGTCGCCTGTTTCAGCTGTCAACTCTACAATATCCTATGACAAAGCCGATCATACACCAACGTGTTGATTGCTTTTTATATGAGTCACATTTTGAAGGTTTTTTTTTCCAGTTTCCCTTCATCCTTCTTGAACATGCCACCTGGTTTATCTGCTTGAGGCATCCGGTCACACTCCTGCAGAGAACCTCCTCACTGCTCCAACTGGGTCCAGGATTTAATTTGACAAACATACTGGACTCTTTGCTCAACTTTATAAACCTTATATGTGCATATTTCTCTAAATTAGCTCTCATTTTCTTTCCAAAGCTTAGAAAATAAAAGTTCAGGTCATGCTAAATCTACAATCTACAGAGCTGAAGAAGCACTTGGATGAGGTGAAACATGAAATCCAGCCGCCTCCGTAAACAAAGTTTTTCATGGTGTATTCCATGATCCGACATAATTTCCCGAATCTACAATTAAGGTCACAAAAATATAACGATAGTTTGACTGGCAAAAACTGAACAAAATCTGATCTTCACATACAAACCCATATGAAGATGATCTCACATACATTTGTCAGAAGTACTACAGTAATAACGTTAATAATCATTCAAGCTCAAAACATTGAGAAATGAAGCCCGTGAGCAGCATGTCAGCCGAGTGATTGCTTCTCGCTGCTAACTGTAGCTGATGTTATCTCAGTCGCTCAGTTAGCCGTGCAGCTAGCGGCCCGGGCAGATGTTCTGCACTTTCTCTGCCTGTGCGGGCCCATTGAAGGTCCATTCGCCCAAACCTACCTACTTCTTCTAATAGGTCACTTTTGTGGATTGAGGGTCCATCTATCCAATAGGAGAAAGAGCAGTGACATATCTCCAGTCCATCTGGAAGAGCTCATCTTCTGCACATTACCTAACTCTGCTGATGAGAGGATTGTCTCACCATGCTTATATGGAAATGTATACATTAAGTCAGCTCTGAACCTCAGTCCTCTGTATGGGCCTCTTCCTTTACTAGCTAATCTCAGATGCAGATGCAGAGCTGATTAATGGCTCCTGGACATGTAAACACAAACAACGCACATCGTGTGAGAAAACAGCTGAAACTAAAAACTCTCACTTTGAGATCTGGTCTGGTTATTTCTTCCTGTCTGTCCTTCACAGTTGGGCTTCACTGCCGGTAAAGGTTGTGTGTACATCTCACTCAGGCATAGATTAACTCCTGGACGCTTTAACATTATCACTTATGGTCGACGGCCGGTTAAAGCGCCGTCGGCTCCGGCTAACAATCAAACGTCTGTTTCATGAGGAATGTGTTACATTTTAACGTCCCTAAAATGTTCACTAACACACTAGATTGTATAAATCTCCATCAGACAGCTTTGTTGAGTTCACTATTCTTAACTTCATGGCTGCAGGGACTCAGTGGGGCTTTAATGTGTGTCTTGACCTCCATTAGTGAGCCCTGTGGCGCCTGGAGGTCAGAATCTTTTGGTCACACATTACTAGCCTGAGGCACGCGTGTTGGTTTGTGTGACTGGAGGTACAGTTTCATTCACATGCAAGGACTTTTTTTTAATTTAGATTCTCAATGAGATTAAGAGCAACCCAGGAGCTGAACGCTGTGAGGAACACAGACACTATTAAACTCTGATAACCTTCTAATGAGTTAATAAACTTAAATTAGTGGAGCCAATTGATTTTCAGCACATTGTAATTAAAATTGCGGTTAAAGTTCAAGAAGTCAAGCAGTTGGTCTCATCGTAATTGAATCAGCTTGAGTTAATAATGTCCAGTTACTTATATTTTAGAGTGTGCAGCATTTTATTTTCATTACTAGGAACTGGTTTACTGTTTTTTCCTGTGTTGGAGAAATACAAAGACAGGGAGTAGATTGATATATATGGAAGCCCTGAGAGTCAAGTTTTCTCCTCGTCTCCTCTCCTGTTTATGGCTTGAGAACAAAAATAACTAAATAAATAAATAAAGCTGAAGTACTTGTTATTTCGTCCCACGGGTACAAGTACATATAACGATGAGTTACAAGAGAACTGTTTGCTCAAATCACATTTAAGTTATTAAAGAGAAAATATTACAGGATGCAGCCGTCAGCCGTCTGAACTGACGTATTTGTTCGTATCTAGAGAACAAAACATTTTGATGATATTCTGCTCGAGTTCTTAACGAACAGTCTGTTTACATCCTCCACGTATGAGCCGCCTTCATCATAATGCAGGACGTCTCATCAGAACGACTTTACGGGCTTAGCGGGGTGAAATTGCAGAAGGGTTTCCACTCCTCCAGTGAAACCCTGTTCACACGCTCTCTGATTGAGCTCAAATATTGACCTGCTGTCATGAAACCTGCCCGCTCAGCAGGTGAAGTTTGCAGTTCCTAAATCTAAATGGATTGCAAACGTCAGCTTTGAATCTGAGTAATCTCAGCTCTGCCAGGAGTTATCTACCAAACTACCACGCGTGCATATTAATACTTCTTCCAGTCTTCAGTCCTGCTTCGTGCTCATGAATGTTTTTTAATAAGCAGAATTAAATCCACACGGTTATATACCATCAGATTACAGTTTCCATCCATGTTTGGTAAAAGGAGGTAAGTGCAGCTCTTGGTGAAATGGGAGTTATCAACATATCTGAGCGTTGATTCCAGTGAAACATGCCGACTTCACCAACAGACTATTTAATCAGAAGTGCGACAACATTCACCTGAAGCTCAATGACAGTAAAACCAGTTATCTGACTACACGGAAAGAGGGTCAAATTCACTCTGATGCAACACAGATGATAAAGCATATCCAGAAGTTATCAGTTTCAATAACCACAGTCATGACAAAATGATAACATGAGGATATAAAAGTATAAAAAGAGCAGCAGTACAGCGAGGTGCTTCGTTAGAGAACTTCAGGGTCCCAGATCTGATCAAACACATCTCCTCTGTCTCCATCATAGAATCTCAGTCGTTCCAGAAGTTCTGTTTGACATTTCTATCAGCCACAAACTATCATACGTGGGAACAGCTTCCACCTTTTTGTTGCAATCACCATTCCAACCAAAACAGACTAAAGAACTAGCAACTCCAAGAATAGTGTTGTTTCTGGGCTGTCGCCATCAAAGGTGTCGGCGTTTAGTTTGGTGATGAAATTCAAGGATGGGTGGTGAATGTGAGAGGCGTGTTCCATATGTCATTTATTAGACAGCTTTCTGATGTGATGGGGGTTTGTGAGTCTCGGTTTTCACATACGGCTCCCTGAAAACTCGAGCCCCTCCCGACCCCTGCATGTCTCCTCACCTCCAGGCCGGAAAAAAGAAAAGGTCTGGTCTTGTTATGTGACGGGAGCTTGTGAGTCTCAGTGTTCACATTGTTTTTAGATTCTATTATCCCACATAAAGCCTTTGTTCACTCCCATTAACTCACAGGAAGCAGAAGAAACCTGTCACAGTTAAATCATAGCTCAGAATGTCACCTCAGTAGCAGTGAAGGGGGTTCAGCTTCCCACTGTTCCCCCAAAGGTTTCTGAAAGATGCTGAAATATATTGTGCACATTTTATTTTATAACCAAAACGAGTGCATCGAATCACTGGTTACAGACAAATTAGTGAGTCTTCATTAAAAAAGTGGAGTTACAGAGTCTGTGTATCGTTTTAAGCTGTCTCACATTAACTGAACAGTAATGTAAATTCTTCAGACACTCATCCCAAACATCATCCTTAAGTTCTACATTCTCTGACCCGGCCACAGATTCAAGGTGGAAACCAAAGATTTTCACTGTTGAGGTGAGAGAGGAACTCCAGGAGTCGTGATGTTTTACGTTGAAGTATTTAATCAAGCTTGATCGAGGAGAACACAGCTTAACAGTACAACTACTACGAGATTTTGATCTGTCAAGGCACCGGCGTGTCTGTGGGGTGACACACAGTGAAGGTTTAGATGTTGGAGGAACAGGAGGTGACCTCGGCCGTCTGGGAGGCAGCAGCTGTAATCTCCCCCGCTGCCTGAAAACAAGCTCCCACCGTGCAGAGCTGTGGCCTCAGATGTCCCCCTTTTGTTCCTGAGCGTTGGAGTGTTTCTGCAGAGCAGCGTGACATCCTGTCACTTCACACTATCAGCCATTTGTGTTACAATTTGTCATAATCGTCATATAAAAAATCTTCAGTCACGGCCAAAATAACATTTTGACTGCAAGTGGAATTTGAAGAAATTCACTCCGAGCGTTTAACAACTTGTAGTTACTCGTCTTCTTCCTGTTTCCACTGGCTCCATCAGAATCTATTATTTCAATAATTATTAGATGGTGTTTCTCTGTTTTCCCCAGCTGGACTCAAACCAGACTGCATGTCCCGATTGTCTGGTTCTGAAGAACAGTTCTGTTTATAGAAAGTCGAGAAAACTAAAGACATTTAATACTCAGTGGGAACACACACGCGTAACGATTTCCAGAAAATGCTTCTTACTCTGTTAATAACAGCTGTGGTTTCTCCTCAGGTGATTCCTCGCTGCACTATTTGTCAGAACATAATTGCTTTCTCTCGAAGATGACAGGCCCGGAGGTTCAGGTCCCGCTAACAGATGAGATGGTTTCTAATGTCTCGGGGTTCTGAGTTCAAATCCTGCATATTAAGATACGTTGCACAATTTGTTTATTATTGAACAATGGATGAGATGTTAAATAATTCACAGAAAGCATTTTTGTGAAGCCCCAAAGGGAAAATGATTTAGTTTTTAGTAATCTGATTACTGTGGCAACACCAAAAACGACAACACTGAATCTGAACTTTGATTCAGGTAAATGTGATAGAACTTCAGAACGAGCACATAATCTCTCGTTTGCTGTGACAACATCTTTACCAAGGAAGTTGCGAAAGAGCATCTCGCCTGAAGCTCAGGCTGTTATGGTTTTTATATTTGATGTGCAGATGCCGATTCAAAACACGAGCTGTTAGAACAAGAATTCAAGTCACACAGGAAGCCGGAGGCATGATCTGGCAAGATGTTGGCTGTGGTTCGTTGGTGTTCTTGGCAACTTCTTGAGAAGTTCGTGACTGAAACTCATTTGGTTTGACATGTTGATGATTCACTCTGGTTGTGACTGACGTGGATGAATAAGAGAATCCCTCACAGAGTTTTTTATTAAATAAAAAATCACTGAGGTACGATAAGTCTCAAAGCACCTTAACACACACACACACACTTTAGTATGATAAAACCATGGCAAGTAATTAGTAGTTAATGATAACGGGTAATAATTGCTGTAATGTTAAAAAAAATAATCAAGTGTAAAGAAATCACGATGGATGGCTGAAATACGTATAACTCTGCACCACCACAGATGTACGAATAAATCATGTAACAACGCTTTGTGGTGCAAAAACTACTTTTCTAATTTAACAATTAACTGACTTACTGACTATACAAACACTCATAGTTGGAGTCTTAGAATCAAGGATGAAACAGCTGATCTTCAGGTCAGGGACATTTATTTCACAGGATACATGCAGCGAGTTTGTAGAGTCTAATATCTGAGTCACAGTTCCATCAACTGATCCCGAGGAGCAGGAGGAAAGTACCTGAGAGGCCTGTAATGGATGAGCAGTGGAAGAAGTAATTCCCTACAGGAACAGTGAAGTCACAGTTGCTGTATATGGAGATTACGACTGCTATGTATGAAATAAATAAAAAATGACCAATGCCAGATGACATCCAAGGGAGGGGCTGACAGTGGGGGGTCTGGCTCTCTTTTTAAGGCCTTATATGGAAGATATTCCACCGGTATAATCTAAAAATGGAAGTTAATTGTGGATTAAGGGTAATGATCAGGCCACAAGGAAGGAGGATCCAGAACCAGAACTGTTTATAAGGAGAAGCATCAGAGTGCTCGCTGCACGTGTCCTGTTGTGTGAAATAAATGTCTTTGACCTGGAGATCAGCTGTTTCATCTTGATTGAGACGCCATCTGTGAGTGTTTGTATAGTTTCAAAGTCGGTTAATTGCTAAATTTAGACATGTAGTTTTGGCGCGACAAGCTCTCCCGGGATGAACTGGCTTCTCTGTCTGATTCTCCCGACTTATATACAGTTCTGGTCCCGGGGTTTCCACGCCCCTGGATCCTCCTTCTATTGGCCTGATTCATACATTCTTTCCACTATTACATTCCATATTTGGATTATACTGGTGGAACATCTTCTTCAAAAGGCCTGAAAAAGGAGCCAGACTCCCCACTCTGAGGCCCCTCCCTTCCCCGGGCCTCAGCTGTCATCTGGCAATAGTCATCTTTTGTTTACTTCAAGCATAGCAATGATAACTTCCACACGGAGTAGTTGTAACTTCAGTGTCCTTCTCTAGTGTTTATCCAATGCAGGCCTCTTTACAGAGACCAGCTCAACACTTCTAAATAAGGTGCTGGTATTGTAGTTCAGATTTTAGACACTACAGCTCCTATTATTCTTTTTTGAAATGCCTTTAAAGGAGTAATCGAACACGAGGGGATTTAAGAGGGAAACTAGAATTCAACTCAGGCCAGAGTTACTGGAGGTGAGCGGTGATTCTGAGGAGAACAACTGTTTAAAAAAACAAAAAAAAACCAAGGACAGACAGACGGAGCTGTGGGTGTTGCTGTTGGTGTTCAGGCACGGCTGTGTGCAGCTGTGGTGTCAGGACAGACGGAGGGGAGTTCCAAGGAAGAATCTCCGTATCAGCAGAGCGGAGGAGGAGTGAGGATGAGACAATGAGGCTGCGGGGGAGGACGGAGTGACAGTCCTGTTGATATTAGACTTCTGAACAAGCAAGAAACCAACAGTTGTTTCTCACACACACACATACACACACACACACACACACACACACACAAATGTCCTCAGCCAGGTAGTTACATGATGTAACATAAATACATGGAATAAGAGTGTTTGACCGTTCACTTTGTTTCATAATTGCACATTTGTGCATTTACTATTAGACGCTTCAGAGATTCATATTAACTACTGATGCTTAAATGTTGTTTGTTTTTGTAGCCAAGAGGACTCGTCTCATGATTTTGGACAGAAGTTACACAAAATATTCAAGAAAAAGAGAAAATGTTTAATTGTGTGTGTAAATCCAAAGAATAGTACAAGAATTAAACATCCACATATAATGACTTTGCTTTGTCATTCTGTCTCTTTGCACCCTGAGTATTAAAACATATCAGGAGATAATTGCAGGTATTCTCATAATAAGGCAGAAACTGCTCACATAAACACCTCACACAGTCCGTTTTACAGGTGAGTTCATGTGACATATTGAATTACATTCAAACATTAAAAGCAGAGCGGATCCTCTCCGGTCCTCAGAGTTCAGGGCGGTAGCTCCAAACACTGCTGCAGGTCAGACCGTAGTTCTCCTCTCTGACGGACTCGGGCAGCTCAAACTGAGCGAGCAGACGCAGAAGTCGCCGGATGCCGTGCTCCTCAAACTGGGCCCTCCCCGGGTCCCCGATCAGGACTTGGGTGCCGTGGGTCTGGATGCAGTGGTCCAGCCAGCTGTGGAGGCTGGTGGCGAGAGCCTCATCGTAGAACATGTCACCCAGCAGGATCAGGTCAAAGGCCTCGACTGGAGAACCAATCATGTTGTTGGTGAGACACACAGGCGGCTCGAGGCCG
The DNA here is from genome assembly GCA_903131615.1 of Diplodus sargus. NCBI lineage: Eukaryota > Metazoa > Chordata > Actinopteri > Spariformes > Sparidae > Diplodus > Diplodus sargus. The sequence continues at coordinate 397,598 of CAEMYA010000499.1, forward strand.
TTCAGCTCCGAGTTCATGCAGGTGGCAACGGCTGCAACTGTAACACAAACAGACATATTTACTTTACAGTCTGTGTGTGACAGACAGAATCACACTTATTCTATGAGAAACATTATAATGCACATGACAAGTATTGAAACTGAGATTCAGCAGATTGTTGCATCTGTATGTACCATTCAGTCACTTTATTGACCACAGACAGCTTATAAAGGAAGATGACGTTTGCCTCAACATGTGACTCTCTGCTGCGTCTGCCGTAGAAGAACAAGAGTAATCACAACACAGTAAGAAGAAAATCCCCCCGGAGCCTTTAAGGGGAGCCTGAATGAGTGTGATTCTTCACACCAAATGCTAATTCACCCCCCGATCCTCATCGAGGTCACCCAGATGTCCCGTCCTGAGGCTCACTGCAGGGATCAAACGTATCCCTCATGTCTGCCCCGTCTCACTCCCACACTCTCTCCTCTATGCCCAAGTTTACCCTGAAGCGCTTCAGCCCCTTTACGACACACGAGAAGCATCTTTGAAATTAAACTTATATCTTAAAAAGAACAATGCACTAGAAAATGAAAAAAAAAGACCTCACCTAAAATAAAAGTACAACTGATTTCATGGAGCACACTTGTCTTGATGTGTCATGAATTAATTAAGTTAAACTATTTTTAGAAGATAATGTCTTTTTTCCATGTCTTGTGACCCAGATCACTTCACAGGTCACATAGTAAACATGAGACGTCGTGGAGTCCAGAGGTCGAGGGCTAGAGGTCGAGGGTTGGGCGACGACGTCATCGATACAGAAAGTTTGCTGCTCGCTGTCCACGCGAAAACACAAAGGCAGCGTTTTTTGTTTTTTTTTCCAACCCTGAGATCCGGTTTCCAAAAAGTATGTTTACAGGATCCAAGTGGACGATCGGACAAAACGAGAGTTTACACTTGTTAGTGTTTCCATGTGGATGCCCCCTTATAGCTCAGCACTGATTTGGAGTTACTTGGTCACATGCGAGGAAGAAAATACACATTTGGAGTGACGGAACCCTTTGACCTCCAGACCTTAAATGGTGATTCCTGTCTGTCTCCTATCCCTTTTAATCAAAAGACACCTCGGGCCGATTTGATCACTTTGTTAAATACAATCAAACTGATGTGATCAGCTGTGATGAGCTAATCGCATCTCCACAGCCACACCCTCCCTTTGTATTCCTATTGTTTGAACCTGCCATTTTGTCGCCTTTGTTCTTACGGTATAAGATGCTGTAGTTTCATTTGCTCGGGGTCGACTCACCGGCTCAGATCCGCTCTGTGCCTGCCGGTTCGCCGGTTTACCGTTATTCTTTGAATAAACACATCACCACTGCAAACTGCTCAACGGGCCTTCAATGATTTTCTTCAACACATGACATGGAAGGTAACAAATAAAAAAGCAACTATCTTATCTATAAATACATAAAAACAAGTGTGCGCCATGAGTTATTTTTCCAAAATAATGATTTTCACTAATATCATGAAGTCTGTGTGAGGAAAAATCGTGTTTGTGTGAATCAAACAAACAATCGGGGTCATTTATTGATGGTCCCTAAATCAGCGAGGCTCTGTGAGCTGAGCTATCCGTCCTCCTGCTGCCAACACCGGGTCAAACTGAGTAACAGGTGCCGCTTGGTGTCTCCGTAGTGAATCTCTTGTCCAACATCCAATCTTGAAAATACACAAAGATGCATACCAGCGTCAATGTCATTCGCAACAACACGAGCAGCTCCGCTCAGTTTCGCAGCGATGGCCGAGGCTCCGCAGCCGCTGCCCAGGTCCAGAACCGCCCGACCCCGACACACCGCGGGGTTGTCCAGCAGATACCTGCACACAGAGAGCACCAGGTGAGATTTCTCCCAGATATTAAACGCAGATGTTTGTCATTACGGTGGATAATAATAACCTTGAGAGCGCCTGTCCTCCCGGCCAATAAATCGCCCAGTACGGGTCATCGAGCGGCCACAGTTCTGGTCTCTCTCTCCAGAATCTGCAGTTTGGGGTGAACAGCCGCAGTTTGACCTCCGGAGTCAGACTCTGTTCTCCGGCTGTCTCCGTGTTCTCCCAAATAAATCTCCTGATGTCCTCGTCAGACCGACAGCTGGCTGACAGACACCGATGTCTACTTGTGTGTTTAAACGACCCGATAAACGTTTTAATACAACGGACATATTTCTGTGGCGCTAACGGTCCAAACATGATCACACAGTGGAGAACCAGCTAGCTTTGTTGCTAGCTAGCTTTCAAGCTAGTTAAGTTCTGTTTGGAGCCGATTTTCATGTTTCCCACTGCAGCTGACCATCATGTGTCACATCTTAACATTACAGCTTTGACGGAAAAACGATGACAGACTTGTTAAATTTCAATTCGGCTTGAAACGAGACGATTTATTATTGTTTTCCACACGAACGCAAAATAATGGCGGACGGTTCCATCGATCCCCGGAACACGACAGACAATCTGCGTTCCGCTCAAAAAAGGTTCCCCCACAGTATGTGCTAGAATTTGAACAAGTAACCATAAAGTAATATTACGAATCAATCTAAAATTATTTTTTATATCTTTTAATAAAACTTAAGACAATAATCTGTTTACTGGAAACTCTTTTCTTCTTTGTCCTTTTTAATAATTAACAGTATTGCACATATCAGGCTTATACTTAGACATCACAGAGTGATAATATCTATATCTCAATATTGGCTTTGTTTTATGCTCTTTATTAGTGCAGTCACCTGATCTGATACAATTCTAAATTTCACATCAAATGATTGTATTTATTTGGGCTAAAATCACAATCACATTACCTCAGTGGGCTTTACAGTCTGTGAAGTGAGCGACATCCTGAGTCCTTTGACCCTGGAATCAAGAAAAAACTCATGATAATAATAACAAAAATACACAATAATGATAAATATGATAATATTAATAATAATCATAGTAATAATAACTGTTTCAACAGGGTAAAAAAGATGGAAGACACTGCAGGAGGAGCTACAGAGGAGGGAGCCCGCTGCACATAAAGGGCCAGAATCCAGAAATATTACAAATCTATATCTCTGAAATCTCTGCACCATTTCTGATGTATTTTAAGAGTTTATTTTATATGAGCCATATCTCATCAAATACACATCGTGAGGACGTATAGTATGTATTGTCATGTATGTGTTGTTCAAACATGACTTCATGTCCTGTCTGGAAATATCTGAGCTCAGTATTTTTTCTCTATTCTATGCATCTGTGGCACATCTGTGAGTGTCAAATACAAATATCGTCCATGTCATTCCTCTGGATTCTCTACAACTTTTATATTTAGCACATGAAGCTCAAGCATCTGACAGACTGATATACGACTGTAAACAAAGTGGTGACAGGCGCACTGCTGCGATCAGCTATAACCAGTTTATGAAAAGGTGAATTCTGGCAGAAAATCAAAATATTCCAAGATAATATTATCGCTCTCTCAGGACGGATCTATGCAATATGATTCAACTTTTATTTCATTATGGACTGTGAGGGAAATTCTCTGATGTCCCTTTTATTATTTTGATATGTTGTTCTTGCAAATGAAACCCAACAAATATAGACTTGACATTAATATGTGTGTGGACGGTGGAATCCCGTGTCTGTGGGCTTCTGGAATGTGTTCTGTCTAATGACACCCATGTGGTTGGAGATTATAAATGAATGTATTGTGTACGGTATTAGGAATTCCTCCTGGAGGGGGTTTATGAGGCCTCTTCATAATGTTTTAGTGTGATGACCTCGGGTTGCCATGTGACAGGAAGGACTCAGTCATCATCTATGCACTGCTGATGTGTGACTCCTGCTTAGAAAATGTATATTTTATTAAACTCTGTTTTGACCAACTCTCATCTGCACTGGACAACCGAGTGATTTTCAGTTCCCACGACCGGACCGACAGGTAACAATTTAAGCTATAAACAAGAAAGATTCAATCAAAAATACACAAACAAGATGACGTGCATCAAACTAATAGTGGTCCTAGATGAGTAACAGGTTGAAAGTGAACATAAATAATGAAATTAGGAGTCTGAATTAGATGTTAAATGTGACTCTGTGTGTGTGTGTGTGTGTGTGTGTGAGCATTCATACACAACACACTCTTTATCCCATGGCAGTGGGGGGCGACTGGAGCCCCAGGCGGTAATTACAGCATCCTTTATGTTCCCATCTTGTGGAAAGATATTGCTTTTTGATGGAGGATGTGGAGGAGTCCTAATGGATACTTACCTGGAGCTGACCCCGGTGGGCAGGACCAGCACACCAGCAGATCTATTCAGGGATTGTTTTAATAAATGGCGGCTGCCTATCAGGGCCAGCGGGTGGAGTGACTTGATTTCATATGGGAGTTGCAACCTTGAGCCTCGGGTCTATGCATCAGCGCTGCAGGAGTGCAACAGTGTGTTCGCCCTGTGAAGATGAAGGAGATCAGATATAACACGGACCTTTGTCCTCCATTATCAGGGTGGTGATTCAGGCATCTTTTTATAGTGTCACATATGATTTGCTCATTCCACAGGCCTCAAATTTAACACTTCAAAAGCAATTTAAATCCCGAGGCTGCTGCGACAAGGAGGTAACTTTTCCAGGGAGTCGAGGACGTGAAGGTCATGAATAACGCGACACGACTGCGCTCTGAAACATACTCTGGGTAATATGTGTGGCTCCATCGAACAAGGACATTTCTTATTCACTCATGAAGAACGCAATGTGAGAAAATGTTAACAGCTCACTCTTTCCCACTGTGATTAGTTTTCACGATCTCCTGCCACATAAAATAAGTGAGATAAGACTCCTCTGATCTCTGTGGGGAATATAAGGTGTTATAGCAGAACAAAAGAGAGCAGATGTGTGTGTATATATACACATGTAAGATAAAAGCAAGTAAAGAAAACATAAGCAAGTAAATAGAAACAGCTTATTATATGCGTTTCTAGCCCATACACGTTTGCTGTAATTGAGAGTTTTTCTTTTAAAAACCCTCAACAAACTGAATCTTGAGCCTTCAAGCACTTTATTTCACAAATTCTTGCACGTTAGTGAAAGTAAATCTGTACACGTGTGCTTTTTCTTCAATTTCTAAGGTTCTTAACTGAAACAAAATATTCATATTTGTCCTCCACAGCATGATCCTGAAATCATCCTGCCATTCCTCTGTTCCTCTCTTGACCTTCACCATCACCAGACTCCCACCAGCCACATTCCTTCAGACAGATAAGAGCGCCATTCACTGATGAACTCCCCCAAATAAAAACGCCTTCACCAAACATTTCTTTTCATCAGTTGACTGACACACTCCACCACCCTCTTTCAACTTCATTTGTCTGCGTTCTATTATTCCACATCCCTGGAGTTTGGTCATGCAGAGACGTTGCACTTAATACCAACGTGGAAACTGAAAACCAGTCGCTTCTTTAGTGCAGATGAGAGTTGGTCAAAACACAAGTTTCCACACAATATTACATTTTATTGCTTCAGCAGTGCGTAGATGTTGACTGGAGAGAGGCGCCTTTGTTGAGGTCACAAGGTTACAACTGGACCACTTAGAATAACACTCCAATTATCTCCACTTTGTCCACAGGTTAACATACATTTAACATGCACCGACATCCCATACATTATGTTTCATACATCAACCGTCAGAACACACATCTCCAGGAGAGGCTACACAGAAGGTCACATAAAACACGCTTCAGGATGAACTCCTCGGACAAGAGTCTGCTGTCTTATCTATGTTTTTCAACCCTCTCTATCAGATATACTCTGCAGCCATAAACCTGTCTCAGGACATAAACCACGAGAGGCCCACAGACACCATGTTTTCACTCTGAACACAGATCTAAACAACAAAGGGTCATTTCGGAATGTCCCTTCTCGTTTGAAACCATTTTTTTCTCCTTAGGGAGGAAAGTTAAGTATTGCCAGGGACCTGCGGGAGTCCTTGAAGGATTCCCTGGTGCAAACATAAAATATTAGAAATGGCTTCATTCCAGTTTGGAGGTCAAAATCATGAATTGTCTTCAGTTTCCTGCAGACGCAGTTTAGAAAATGAGGTATAGACGAAACATCAGCATTACAGGACCACAAGGAATACCGTCTTCCAGCACTGTGCGATGTGTGATAGGTGTTTTCTTTTTGTTTTTGAGTACAAGGTGCACTGGAGAAATATTTAACCTATTTTCTAGAGGGTGAAAGTTCAGCGTGGAAACTTGTGTCCCTGCCAAAGACTCATTTCACTTAATGACACACACAGTGGAGGAGCAGCGCTTTTATGACTTTAACAAAGCACAATGTTTCCTGCTGAATTTGTAAAGCAAACTCCAATTAGGAGGTCACGCTGACCTGCACACACACACACACACACACACACACACACACCTCCACCCTCAGCTACGACTTCATCATAAACAGCAGAAGCACACGAGAGCTGATTCTGAGCGTCACCTGTATCTGTGTGAGGCTCCACTTCAGTTAGATAAATAATACTTATCATTATTACCATACAGTAGAAGTAGAAGATGATGCATTTGTAGAGGAACGCTACAGGAATGACTGAAATGAATTGAAGCGGTCAAACTTACAAGTAATCAAATGCTGTTGCTCCCCCTGCTGGTCAGTCTGGTTATTTTTTTAAAGAATGGAAAATCATTCCTTGCTGTTTTACTCAAACACTGATCATTTTGTGTGTGTGTGTGTGTGTGTGTGTGTGTGTGCGCGCGTGTGTGTGTGGAACAAAGCCATGATCTTGAAAGACTCATTTGGAGATGTGATAATTACTTTGCCTTCCTGTAGCTCTGCTGGCTCGTCGGTCTCATAATGTGAAAATTCACTCTCAGCTTTTTTTTTTTGTCAAGACGTTCACAGCAGTGTGATGTCTGGCCAAAATCCTCCTGACATGTCACACTGCCCTTTTGCCAGTCTGTGAAGACTTTAGTGAGTTTGTGACTGAGCCTCCATCATTAGAAACACAGAGACAACTAGTGTGGCACTCAGTAGAGCGCATACCTCCGACCAAGTCCTGTTTCCGTCACTTTATCCAAATCTGCTCCAACAATTAGTGGGGTGTATTCTGGGCCGAGACACATCCTCCATCCGAGTTCTTGTGGAAATCCATTCGGTAGTTTTTGTGTAATCCTGGTGACAAACCAACAAAACAACAAACAGACACAGGTGAAAATATAACAACCTCAGTTGTGCATTGATGTGGCAAACGGCCACGACGGTCTTTGTTTTCACTCTCCCAATGTCCCACGTCTTCCCTGGATGATCATGCAACTTCCAGTAACTCTTCAAAATCTGTGTGTGTGTGTGTGTGTGTGTGCGTATTTGTGTGTATTTACATTTGTGTGTGTGTGTGTGTGTGTGTGTGTGCTCTCCTATTTGGCCAGAAACGTGCACCAGGATGCAGTCTGGTATGTCATCAAATTTCCTGTTTTCGCCGTTTTGGAGAGATTTGGCATCTCTATCTGGCTCTGTGTGTGTGTGTGTGTGTGTGTGTGTGTATGTGTGTGTGCTTTTTTAATATGATATCATTCCTATTTGTTAATGTTCTGTTTGTCCCAGTGACTTGGATTGCACATTCATATTCGAAGGTCAACACAGGTCACATAGTCAGGCCAGATTCCCAGTAAAGTCCGTCAGTATTTTTGTACATCAGGTTTTACTCGTTTTCTTTCTCCAGTTCTTACATATTCCATCTTTCATCTGCAAGTCAAACCTTATTCGCTTTTTGTGGGTAAAATCTTCATTAGAAAAGAGACTATAGTTTTAAGGTTACACAACCGTAGAAGCCTTCATATAGTCAATGTGATGTTTAAGTTAAGTAATGATTTTAGTTCATTTGTGTAACAGAAATTAACAGGGATTAAGAAGCAAGTGGAAAGAATATTTACCGTTCTGCAGAGAAGCAGTAAGCTAAAATGTCTTTAAATGTGTGGATCATTTAGTTGTAAATTCTCCCTTATTTTGCATTTGTAATACTTTAGAGGTCGGTAACGATGATCATAATTTTCTAATCGCTGCGTTATTTCATTTAAAAACCCTGGGGGGGATAGTTAGAGTGAAGCCAGAGAGTTTTTTCACCTCATACTGTTGAACAATTCTTGCTTTAGTCAATAAAAGTCTTGAAATGGACAATTTCCAAGCGGTCCTGTGGATTTCTTTTGATTTGGATGACGAAGGGGATCCTCAGAGCGTCAAACTAAGGCTTCACTTTAGTGGAAATAACAAAAATATTCCCCCTGAATTGTAGTAAAAGTATAAAGTAAGTGCGATTATCCAGGATACAGCACGCCTTCTCTGCTGAAGATGAATAAAAGCATCTTGCGCTCTCATTTGTGCTACATTTTAAACCAGACACCTAATTCTGGTTAAATAAACACACTCTCCTTTTGGCTGTCTCTGTTTATCCTCAAGCAAAATTGGTTTTGGACTAATTAACTGGATTCATTAGTTGGATGGGTTCCACACTTTTTTTTTAAATTCTCTGTGGTTAATACAAGCTGATATTGTTCGTCAAGGCAGCTCTGTTTCCTCCAGGCTCGCTGGGTGAATAATGTCAAAACAGTATTACTTGATGTTCTGCTCCATTATGATCATTATGATAATGGGAATCTAACCTCGCTGACCCGCTCGTATGGCCCCTCGCAGCCGGCAGGCGGTTAACTCTCTGTTTACTGTCGACTCACAGCGCTGAGTCCTGTCGAGAGCGATGAGTCGTCCTCCAGCATCCTAACTAACTACACCAATTGAGAATATTCTCTTTCATGTAAACTTGAGCGGCATCACAAGCCCGAGGTCGTGAAGATATAAGCCCGATCATTTCTAACATGTATGAATAAAAAGAAGTTGTGGACGGGTTCGCGGTCAGTGCTCTCTCCACTCACCTATAGACACGCTGATCTTATAGATACATAGGATAGAATGCAAAGCGAGCTCAGGGCCATCAGTGTTCATGTAGCCATTACCGTCACTCGAGGACAGGACATGAACAAGTTCACTGAAAGCAGGACTGTATATTAACGCTACCTCGGAGGTAAACCCACAGCGTGATCAATTTCAGTCTCAGGTTGCGGAAAATACGAGTTGAGAAGTAATCAAGGAAAACAGAGGAGAACCTCAGACACAGTTATCAGGGTTTAGTCAATCATTTAAATTCAACTACAGATAACTATCTTGCTCAGTATCTACTCTTTGCACCTCGTCTGCACCTCGATGACGGACCACAGCGTGTTTTAAATCAGGTGACAGAATAACAACAGTCTCAGTAGGCTACAGATCAGTGGTCGCTGTTGCCGGTGTGTTTTTAAAATTAGCGGGTTTGATTTTCGTGTCGGACGTCGCGCTCGAGTGCTTATGGAAAAGAAAAAAAACTGAGTGTCTGAGTCTGCTGGGCTTATAAATAATCAACACTGATGATCATTCAGTTCATTACTTAACCAAAAGTCTCTTGAAGTAGGCTATCAAACAAAGACAACTATGGACTGAGGAAGTTTGAATAGGTGGTTAGATACAGAAGTTATCATGACATGAACCGTAGCCTATGTTGCGCCGCTCCGCAAAAAAATCCTAGAGGAAACACTGCACTGTAAAGGAAATTCTCCTTGTCGAGGTAGAGAGTTGAATTACAAACTCTCTTTAATACGTACAGCATGGAGAGAAGACCCACAGTGCTCTCTGCAGTCTGACAGATTGTCTTGATAAAACAGAAGCAGTGGTGACACATTTCCCCGGAGCAGCGGCACTCTTATGTTTGAGTCGATCTGACTTCCCCGGGGCAGCGGCCCTTTCACGCTTTAATGGACACTTAGTCAGTGTGTTCTAGCTTCCTTCCTGTTAACAGCTTAAGAGAATCGCACCTCATGTGACTTCCTGACTTTAAACCCCCGACACCCGAGGTGAAAGAGGAACTCCTGTCCTTCTCACACAGCAGGGATCCAATCATTAAGTGCAAGTTTACATGCACAGCTCAGTCGGATTACAGTCATAATTCGACTATGCAACTCAATCAGACAACTGCAATTGTCCGAGTATACTTGACGGTGAGAAAATCGAATAACTGGCCTAAGCATGTATGCTACTGGTACGCTAGGTGGCGCTGTACCCATTTCAACTCGTGGTAACAAATCCACCTCCGGCTGACCTCTTTACGTCACCAGCTGCCTCCGCATTCCAGAAAGATGGGTACGAATCTTTGTACATTTCGTATATATGGTGTACCCGATAATTACACAAACTAGATGCACAATAACGCTCTTTCTTGCGGTGATTTCAGAGGAAAGACGCCGCCGTCGTCGTCGTCCTTCTACTTCCGGCTCACGGCCCTGGAAAAAGTCCCGAGCCTGCACAGAACGCAAAATCTGATCCGATCTGATAGAACATATACATGCAGGAGTGATGTGACTATCAATCGAATAATCTCGGTGATTTAATTAAACTATGAGAATTGCGATCCGGTCCGATTTTAGTCAGACTAAGGAGTATACATGCATCTTAGAAATCAGATCATAGTCGGACTAACCCTGTAATTCAGTTTTCTTGAGTGTCATGTAAACGCGCTGAATGTGTTCTAGCTTCCTTCCTGTTAACAGCTTAGAGAATCGCACCTCATGTGACTTCCTGACCTGAAACCCCCGACACAGGTGTCCTTCTCACACAGCAGGGATCCAATCATTGATTGAAACATTTGGAATTTGTGAGTCTGCAGTTCAGAGATTGGCTGACAGCAGAGTCGTAGGTCACCTATGAGTCCCTCCCCCTCAGACATATCCAAATATCTTTTACTATTTGTATTTTTACCTGAAAAGGAGCCTTTTTGCATGTTTGTGTTTAAATTTCACTGGAAGTCAACTCGAGCTTTGTCTCGCACACTCAGCTTCATGTAATCTGCTTGAGTAACTTGAGTAAATATAAATTGCAGCATAGTGGCCAAAGGTACTGGAGAAAAAAGAGCTCATCGCCTGTATTAACAGATGAATTAACAGCGCAGCAGTCGCATGAAGTCAGCAGAACATCAGAGAAACGTCAAAACTACTGTAGTGTCTGTGTGTTTCTCACACATCCTGAGCTCTAAGACAATAGTGAATAGTGAAGGACAGGATGCTCCCATGTAGACAAGTGTGTGAATGCAACATTGCAAAGGTCCACATGACCAGGAGCCGTTAATCAGCTCTGAGGTGAGCATCAGAGATAAGCGACAGGAAGGGGCGACACCAGAGGTTTGGAGCTGACTCAACGTATACATTGTCATCTCAGTGTAGAGAGACCATCCTGTCCACCAGAGAAAGGCAGGTGGTCACTTGTAGATTTCCTAAGATCGATCTGGCTTGAGATCTGTTTCAAAGATTACTTTATCATTCCACCCAGCCATGCCTCCGCCAAATTCTTTTATCATCAAACTACACGCCGACACCTTTGATGAAGAGAACCCAGAAACTACACGACAGCTGCTTCTGCTCTGAAGCTAGCAGTCTGCAAGCGTGTGCATGTGACGAGTCACTCTCACTGATGTGAAACGATGAGACCAAATTACACACATTACTTTTCTTTCAGGTGGACGTGACCGATATGTTTCACAAGTGACCAAATGAACACAGCCGGCAGCTAATAATGAAACACAGCTGTGTGCATTCACTTTTCATGTCACTGTTTCAGCATGCACTTTTGTTTTTTTGTTTACTACTTTTATATCTATTCAAGTGATTGTTTTTGATAAGTGACAGGACTTTTAATCGAGCACACTTTTTGTTGATGCTCAGTTACAGATTACATGGGAGCTTGTAGGAAATCATTGAATGTGCCTGATTTTTTTTCCACCAACATGTCGCTTCAGAGCTCTCTCCACACTTCCAGGAAAAACAGTTTGGTGAAAGTATCACATAAGGATCTAGAAATACTGGAAGCCTTCCAGGATGTGTATTTTTTCCAGTAAAATGTTGTGTACAACCCCACGAATCCAGAAAAACAACCAAACATGACCTCAGGTGGTAGCTTCAGCCGTGAATGAGGATTTTTTGCTGACTTTACACCACACGAGCTGCAGTTTAAATAATACATACAGCCATACATAAAACATACTGCAAACCGCTTATTAAGTCATCGTATACCCTAAAAACAGTATTTCCCCACCTGGTTTGAGAGAAAGCAGCTCCGGCTGCTCTCCGAACACGTCGGGCTCGGTTGACAAATATGCACAGCGGGGCGCCTGCAGAAAGACCTGCAGGGAAATTCAGAAAGCATAATTTATTTACAGAGCTTACTCTTTGATTAATACAGATCAAAACAATGAGCTGCACTGAATTGATTTTCCTCCTCCTACTTATTACAGCATGTGATTGGGGGAACAGAATCAAACAACGTGCTCGAGCTGTAAGTCGCTTCACAGGCGATGCCACAGGACAGAACGATGTGCTTCACTGTCAAAGGGAACGAATAAAACAAAGCACACAATGGTATCTCTTAGATATTCTTGTATTACTAGCGTCTCATTTCTCCTGTTATGCAAATTCCCCAATTAATATGCTTCTGGGGAATAAAGCTTTGTGCAAGAGTGAGCTCAGTAATATCCTCAGAAGAGTGAGAGGTACTTCTGTCTGCATATAGGAGAGACGGCCGGGGGAGAGGAACTCTCAGCGCGTGGATGTTTGTTGACAGAGTTACAGTAACAAGAGACAATTCCGTCTGATGTTCACTGGTTCTCTCTCTTTGTGCTCCTTGTGTGTCTTTGTAATGACTTCTAGATTTACTGTGTGAAGTCGGCGCCGAATCAAGTTACTTGCTGAAACTGAGAGAACGTGTTAACGTTGTTGGACTGAAATACCAGACTGTGATGACATAGACCGAAGTTTCAGGGATTGTATTCTAATTATGCCTGATTAAAAATCTTCTTAATTCCATTTGTGAATCCAGCAATTTACTTGTTTTTTTAAACTGCAATCTAAAACATAAAAAAAAATAATAATAATTTGAACTATTTATTGATGGATTCATATTTCATTTGTAAATTCTCTTTATAATTCCTCTTTTTATTGCCCATTAAACTATCCAATAATGAACTACTTTGTAATTTAGTCTATTTACTAATAGATTAATGAATTAATTTGTAAACAAATGTATTAGTGCCTATGTTTATTGTACAATTAGTTAAATGCTTTATTACTATTTCTGTGACACTTGTGGTCTCCCTATGTCGAACTCATTAACCACAAAATACTTACTTATTAAAACAAAGATGGGGAACATTAATATTTGACAGGAGTTTCTGCCTTGATGAATGAAAGAATGTTTGTGAGTTTTCTTAATTAAAGAAAACACCTCCTGCTCTTATTAACAACTCAAAAACTCTTACTGCTTAAATGTTCCATTCTGAGCGCCAGGAGATTCTGATAAGTCCCACTGAGGGAGAAGAGCAAGTATTTTAATATAACATCATGACCGCATATATAAATACATACACGTATATTAACATCATACTAAGTATTGGACTTAATTAGCTGAAACCAAACAGGTGAAAGTGAGAGTGGACTTCAGCATCCAGAGAAAAATCTGACAATTAGCGGTGCAAGCTGAGGCAGAACCTGTAAACTCTCTGGACTCAAAAGCTTTTGGATTAATTCCAGGTCCAGTTTTCTTTATTCTATTAGTGAATAATCAGTTTTGAAAACAAGGTTTAAATATATCTAAACAAATAAAACTTCACCTGAGGCAACTTTACTTATGAACAGTGGCACCGTTCAGACACGAGGTAAGTCCAACTGCTTTACATAAAAACACATCAAAATACTTAAATCTGTATTCTTAATTAAATTTGTGAATCCAGCTATTTATTCGTCTTGAAAAATAACTATTTTAAACTGTAAATCCCTTTTTAATTTGAACGACTTATGATGGATTAATATTTTCATTTATAATTCCTCATTTTATTACACGTTAAAACATCAAATAATGACACTAAAAACTTTGTAATTTAGTCTCTTTAGACGAATAAATTATTTTATTAATACCGACATTCATTGTTCAATTAGTTAAATGCTTTATTAGTAATTCTGTGACACTTCTGGTCTCCCTCAGTCGACCTCATTAACCACAAAATACTTACTTATTAAAAACAAAGATGAGGAACATGAATATTTGACAGGAGTTTCTGCCTCGATGAATGAAAGAATGTTTGTGAGTGTGCTTAATTAAAGAGAAACCTCCAAACCACCAAAACTCTTTTTGCCAAAATGATACATTGTGAGCAACAGGAGATTCTGAATGCACTGAAGTAGATCAGGAACGATGGAGGAACAACAGCAAGTTAAGAAAACTGGTTTTGTTTGTTCTCTTCGGGACATTAAGTTTGGAATTTAACACGGGAGCTTCTAAAGGTCGCTGGTGCTCTTGTGTTTGAGAGTGTGAGTCTGTTTGAGCAGCACAACACTTCCAACTGATCAGATAGAAAACATTTAACAACACCAGGCTTGGAAAATAAGTTTGACTCATTTAATGCTTCATCACAGACGGACAGAAACCAAAGCAGTCTATGTTGTTGAGGATGTTCAGAGAGACACCTCACCTCTCCTCCGTCACCGATGCTCTGTGGATGGACGAATCACCGGCTGCAGAGCGTTCCTGTCGTCCATCACCTGCAAGATGAGAAAGAAGAGCAGTGGTAGTTTCATGTCTCTTTGTGCAGGTTTTATGTATTTGTGGGAGTTTTTTGTGAATTTGTGGAGATTTTGTGTGTATTTGTGAAGGTTTTTTGTGTATTTGTGGACATTTTTAGTGAATTTGTGGAAGTTTTTTGTGAGTTTATGGAGGTTTTTGTGTATTTGTGGAAGATTTTAGTGAATTTGTGGAAGATTTTTGTGAGTTTGTGGAGATCTTGAGTATTTGTGGAGATTTTGTGGATTTGTGGAAGTTTATTGTCAATTTGTAGAAGTTTTTGTGTATTTGTGGAGGTTTTTGTGTATTTGTGAAGGTTTTTTATGTATTTGTGGAAGATTTTAGTGAATTTGTGGAAGTTTTTTGTGAGTTTGTGGAGATTTTGAGTGTTTGTGGAAGTTTTTTTGTGAATTTGTGAAAGTTTTTGTGCATTTGTGAAGGTTTTTTGTGTATTTGTGGAAGTTTTTGTGAATTTGTGGAGTTTTTTGTGAGTTTGTGGAGATTTTGAGTATTTATGATGATTTTGTGTATTTGTGGAAGTTTTTTGTGAATTTGTGAAAGTTTTTGTGTATTTGTGAAGGTTTTTTGTGTATTTGTGGAAGTTTTAGTGAATTTGTGGAGATTTTGAGTATTTGTGGAGATTCTGTGTATATTTATGGAGGTTTTCTGTATAATTATGTAAGTTTTTTGTGAATTTTTTTGTCTTTCTTGGCAGATTTTGAGTGTATTTGTGGAGGTTTTGAGTTTATCTGTAAAAAGCGTTTACCATGTTTATACACTGCGAGCCACAACATTAGAATGACATACAGGTGAAATAAAAACATTCATCATTGTGTTCCAATGCCATGTTCGGCTGTGAAACCATGAGTCCTAGCATTCATGTGGACGTCTCTTTGACAAACACCAGTCACCCAAACACAGCTGCAGACCAAGTACACCCCCTCATGGCAGCAGCACTCCTTGATGGCAGTGCCCCCCCAGCAGGACAATGCGCCTGCAACACTGCAAAAACTGCTCAGGAACGACCCGAGGAACGTGGGAAAGAGCTCAAGGTGTCAGCCTGGCCTCCAGATTCCCCAGATCTCAATCCAGCTGAGCTTCCACTGGATGCAGTCTGAGCCAAGAACGATCCATGGGGGCCCCAACATGGATGGGAGTTGGCTCTGGCGCACCCAACAGATGCTCAACTGGATTGGGTTCTGGAGAATGAAGAAGCTAGTTTGACACCTTGGGTTCTTTGCCATGAGGGGGTGCAGTTGGTCTGAACAGTGTTTGGGTGGGTGGTGTTTGTCAAAGAGGCCCCACAAAATGACAGAACTCAAAGTTTCCCAGCAGAACATTTGAATTGTAACAAGATGATCAATGCTCATTTCACTTGTCAGTTGTTTTAATGTTTCGGCTGAACAGTGAAGATATACATGTTAAATACTTTTCTTATTTTGCATAAATTTAGTTCTTATTTATAAAATTACTCTGAACGACAATTAAGGTAGTTTACTTAAGTTCAGTTCTGAGCTACTTACTGTCCCTGAGTATTTACATTTTCTGCAACTACAAACTGATTAAACTATATTATTCATAATTTCACTGCACTTTGTCTTAAGAGTTTTAGTTACCAGTTACTTTGCAGATTCATAAATCAATATTTAATATTCGCTGATCAAACATGATGTATTATTATAAATTAAACTACCCAGCATTAAAAGCAGAAAGTGGAGACCTTAGAGAGGAAATGTTGGACAAGCCAGTGTCCTGCATTATGGAGGACAATTATTAATCAATTGAATAATTGCCTGATGTCGGTATACTCATAAAGCAATTCTGTAGAAAGACAGCTGATTTTTGAGTCTCATTCTCAGGTCGTCAAATAACGCACTTTGTGGGCTATTAACAGGACTCATAGAGAGTCGAGTTGTTAACAGTGACTTGTATTTTCATATACATTTTATTTCAAGATATATTTTTAATATGTTTTTTGTGTTTATCTGGTAGCTGTAAAAACACTCCTTGAATCCTGTAGGCTTTGAGGTGGGGCCTAAGTCTGCTCTGGTTGGTTGGTTCACACAAGCACGATAACCAGGCTTGCCGAGAAGACCACTAACAACTGGATTGCTGTTACTGAACTTTTGTACCTGGAACTCTACAGTGGTGAACTGGTTGTCATAGCTCACTGCTCTCAACATTGTTTAGCTAACACTGCTAGCCTGAAAAGCTTTATACCACGATGTTTCTCCAGCAAAAACAACAACTTCCCAGGCTTCATAAAGCTTATCAAGCAATCTCTGAACGCACAATGCACGCTCAAGCAGAGATGTACAAGAACTGAAAACAAACCTTAAATACACTCAGAAGGACGCAGACAAACTAATAACCGCTCAAGCTGTTTGTAGCTATCAGTTCGCAAGACAAAAATCTCAAAGGCTTCGTAAAGCTTATCAAGCACTCTCTGAACGCACAATGCGCGCTTGAGTGGAGATGTACCTAAACTGAAAAGAAACCTTCAGTACACTCAGAAGGACGCAGACAACCTAACAACCGCTCAAGCTGTTTGTAGCTATCAGTTCGCTGCACTTCTACCATGAACATGACCTCAACAACTGCTTCCAAACAAAAAATGTCACCACAGCACAATCAGATCGTTATGAGTGGCCTGCTAGGCAGTGAGGCTGAGGGCCCTGTAACAGCTTTGTGATGATCTCATGCATGGTGTTATCAAGCAGGATGCTGTTACACACAGTTGCAAAGAAAATTAATTCCTGCAATTGTTTCCATTTTGTTATATCACAGAGGTTCAACATTATCTTCAAGCAAAGGCATCGCATGACCATGCTCACTGAGGTCGCATGTGAATCTCGTCATGGACATGAGGGCAGAGAACAGAGCTGCATTGTGGCGTCAGGATAGCTTCTGCCGTGGCCCTGAGCATGTCCCTAGCAGGGCGAGGCCCAAGCTAAACACGACCACTATGTGCTCGCTTCTACCAGCCATAGGTTTGTATGCTCAGACAGAGACCCCCTATTAGGTATGAATACTCGTACAGGGACCTGTAAGTTGGCGGGATCGCACAAGGGCTCACAGCATACGCTATTACCAATACCTGCAGGTGATCAATGCCCTGCTGGCTGCCATTCATGGAAACCACAGCTATCAGCTCTGATGGACAGCACTCAGGCATTTGCCATTGAAGATAGCTGAAGTCCGGGCAAGTTAACCTGTAACTTACAATGATAACACCAGGTTTGCTTGGCAGACCACTGACGAGTGGATTTCCCTTAATGAACTTTTGTCCCTAGAAAGCTCTATACCACGAGGCCTCCAAAACAACATGTCTCCGCTCAGTTCTGCTGGTCTTGTAGCTCATAATTCGCTGCACTTCTACCATGAATAAGACCGCCAATGTTAACACCAGGCTCTGCTCAACAGAGTTTATGAACTCCAAAGGACTTGAACAAACTAACAACCCTACACAGGCCGACAACTGTTGCTCAGTTTGCTTCAGAACCAAAAACTTCACGACCGCAAAGTTGCATGTCAGAAACTGAATATGATCCTTGTTCGTGGCGTGCTGGGTGATTAGGCAGAGGCTAATGTTAATACTGAATCTACATTAATGAAGCTGTCCATTTAAAATTTAAAGTCCCAGCTCATAACCCACAGGGTTCAAAGGAAGTAGAAGTATTTTTAACAGGTTTTGTTTTACCAAGAGGGAATATAAACAAGTCTGGTTACAGTGCCGAAATGCATCTATTTGATCGAATACATAAAGTATTTAACATGTGTATACACTGAGAGCCACAACATTAGAACCAGTGACAGGTGAAATAAATAACATGGATCATTGTGTTCCAATGCCATGTTCAGCTGTGAAACCATGAGTCCTAGCATTCATGTGGACGTCTCTTTGACAAACACCAGTCACCCAAACACAGCTGCAGACCGAGTACACCCCCTCATGGCAGCAGCACTGCTTGATGGCAGTGCCCCCCCAGCAGGACAACGCGCC
>CAEMYA010000499.1:416419-436334 GCA_903131615.1 Diplodus sargus
AGCTTCCACTGGATGCAGTCTGAGCCAAGAACAATCCATGGGGGCCCCAACATGGATGGGAGTTGGTTCTGGCGCACCCAACAGATGCTCAACTGGATTGGGATCTGGAGAATGAAGAGGCCAGTTTGACACCTTGGGTTCTTTGCCATGAGGGGGTGTAGTTGGTCTGAACGGTGTTTGGGTGGGTGGTGTTTGTCAAAGAGGCTCCACAGAAATGACAGAACTCAAAGTTTCCCAGTAGAACATTAGATTGTAACAAGATGATCAATGCTCATTTCACTTGTCAGCTGTTGTGATGCTGTGGCTGAACAGTGTAGATATACATATTAAATAAAATATGATTATATCATTTATATTATATATTAATGAGATCACATGAATGCATCAGACATACTGTTTATATTTCCTCTCAGTAAACAAGGCCCGTTGCTTACAATATAGCACTTAGTAAAACCCATTTTAAATACTACTTTTATTTCTTTCTCTTATTTCCCATTGAAGATACTTGTACATTGCTAACTTGTTTGCCTTTTTATTAGTTTTTTTTTTAAAAAGACAAACAGAAAAAGGGGGAGAGAGACTAGTGTCCCAACAGTGACACTGTTGTGGCTTCTGCCAACTCAAACGGTCCGTATTCAACGACCTGTGAATGAGACTCGACTATCCTTTAGAATCATTTACTGATCCCAGAGTATTAATGAACAGCAACTGACACATCTCACACTTTCTGCCTTTAATTTTTGCACCTCCATTGCACTGACCTTGTTGGACCAGGTGTGTCTCCTCTCCGGTTCTGATCACCATACAGGTCAGAGCTGTTCCACCTGAAGCTGAAGACAAGTCCCACTGTTCACCTGGAGAGAGGAGGAAGTACTTCAGTATAACATGATGGCTACATGCATGTGTGTGTGTGTGTGTGTGTGTGTGTGTATATATATATATATTCTGATAAAGTAACAGAAAAAAGAAGGATTACAATTTTATAATAAAGAATGACACAGCAGTCTGTAACCATCTGCATGACATCACTTCAGGAGTCTCACATCACTCTGCACTGTAAAATCTACTTTAATCTGATTTTTAAAAATTTGTTTTTTAAAGTAAACCAAATGTATTAAGCCCTGAGAACATTTAGTACTTTATACATGAGTAATATGATTTAAAGTCTATCACACAGAGAGTCATTGCAGTGATTAAAATAACACATAAAACCAGAACTGAGACAAACACTGAATACATTCGGTGCATGCTACAGTGAGGCTGTTAATTGTGTTTATAAGCTACTTTAGCTGCTCAAAATTACCTTCTGGATGCTTAACCCTGTAAAGCCTGACCCATCAAATCAT
Source organism: Diplodus sargus (assembly GCA_903131615.1). NCBI lineage: Eukaryota > Metazoa > Chordata > Actinopteri > Spariformes > Sparidae > Diplodus > Diplodus sargus. Next base: position 417,766 of record CAEMYA010000499.1, read on the forward strand.
TGTCAGAAAATTCCAATTTTTTGGAACTGAGATGTTTATGAAACCTTTTAATGAAATCAGCTCAATTTTTTTTTCTATATCATTTTGTTTATGAGATATTTTTTGTATCACATTTGATACATTGGGCGTTTTGGCAACTTTTTGCTCAAAACAGTGTTGATTTTAGATACAAATCAAATTGTGCAAATAACATTTTGAAAATATAGAACATCTTAGGCAGTTTCTCTCATTGTTTTTTTATACATAAAACTTTTCATAGCCATTTTTTTTCACTTTGTGGTCGGCACAAGAACAGTTTCGGTCCTTGTTCGGGCAAAGATGCACCTTACACCTTCACAGTAGGCATGTGAGAGGTGATTGCTGGTGCACTGCTTGCAAAATAGTGTGTAGTTGTATTGTGGTAGGATTGATGTAGATTACCTGACAAAAATGTGACATGACCATCGGGAGATAAATACCTGCAGTATCAAATTTGATACACACATTTTTAACACAGTTTAACTGTAATATAAATAATGAATCACTGAGTAATTATGCATTGATTCAATACATAACATATTTACTTTAAAAAATTAGTAACAATATAAATGTTATTCCTACTGTAACTTCTTGAAAATTAGCAAAGATTTTCCTGAAAAAAGTGTGAAAATGATTTAATGACAGCGGCCATTTTGAAAAAGCCAAAAAAAGTCCTTCCACTGCCTGCAGTGGAATGATTATCCACTAGTGGGCAGAATACAGGTATCAGGTGATATACAACAGGTTTTTAAGGAAAGTATTGATTATGTTGACAAGATAGAGGTCTCAGAAACTTGCGTATCAAATATGATACAAATGGTCAGATAGGGTTAAATACTCACATACTGAGACACTGTTACACACCACACGTGGAGCCTGTTAGCTAACTGCGCTGTACTCAGATATTCAGCTGTAACGATGCTAGCATTAACAAGCTAACATTACACAGCATGTGGCGTCATGCTAACGCTCTCTAACAGACACACGTTAGCTAACATGCAAACCGGTCTGTAACACCACGTGGAGCCTGTTAGCTTACTGTGCTGTACTCAGATATTCAGCTGTAACGATGCTAGTATTAACAAGCTAACATTACACAGCATGTGGCGTCATGCTAACGCTCTCTAACAGACACACGTTAGCTAACATGCAAACCTGTCTGTAACACCACATGGAGCCTGTTAGCTAACTGTACTGCACTCAGATATTCAACTGTAACGATGCTAGTATTAACAAGCTAACATTACACAGCACGATAATGGCGTCATGCTAACGCTCTCCAACAGACACGCGTTAGCTAACATGCAAACCTGTCTGTAAAAACACGACGATTAAATGATTCAGACATCTTTATAAGCCCGTTATAGTGTCAGTACCCGGTTAATGAGTTCTGACTCGTTAATAAAGGCAGCTGAGCCGCTGCTAACATGTTTCCAAACCGTGCAGTGCATCTCCAACAAATTTAAACTCAGCTAGCTAACATAGCATAACATAACCACTCACTCAAACTGACCAGCAAACCTTAGCTAACCAGCTTTCATGCCGTTCTAAAGACTTAACAAAACAATTTAAAAATCATGCCGATTTTACCGAGATTACTGACTTGTTTTGTGATTGTGTCTTAAATTAAATTTACTGTGCATTATTAATGTAATAAACACGGCAGAGATAAAACGACCAAAATCACAATGGAGGTTTGGTGCACCCAGCAAAACATAACGTCCATTGCGGATTTGATTAGATTAATTAGGATTAAATTCAAGCCGAATTTACCTCAACACTTAACAGTTAAATGAGACGTCTTCAGCTTTGTGTTCAGAGTTATTTCAGAAACATTTGACGCAAAAACAAATCTCACCGACATGAGAGGGAGGCTGGCTCCATTTTAACCCGCATACAGAAATTACTGGGCACTATGTGGAGATGCTGATATATGAAGGAACATCACCTGGGCTCATTACCTGAGATCCTTACATAATAACTGATCTGTACACCTCCCACACAGACATGAATACACCTGTACTGAGCAGGTAACTGGACACACAAAGCAGATTAGTACAGAGCTGTTTACTCACCGTGTTCGTGTCCTCAGAGAAGGGCCGCAAGGACCAGACTGAAAATAAATCAGTCACTATTATAGACCTCTAGATTTTTGGAGGGAAATGCAGTAACTTCGCGCGGGAAACGAGCGAGACCGCCCCTTTTGGCACGCACCACCTGGATTCGTCAGAAAATCTGTGGGCGGGATTTATCATCCGATTTATGTGGATCCAACCAGAGGACCCTTCATGTTGAAAGCTGTTTAGCTCAGTTTGGCGAGCAGCCTTTCTTGAGGAGTGATGTCAGCCTTTGTCCAAATCCCACCCAGAGATCCTCACCTGTTAATCTCATAGACTGTCTCGTTATTAGAGGCTAAAATAAAACAAATATAAACTTTATCAACACAGATAAATACCTGTCAATATAATTTAAACGGGCCATTTTTAAAAATCTGATATGTAATTTCTCTGGTCTTACAGATAGTAATCAAGTTACATTAATATTAATATGAATTCAGGTGATCTGGACCGCTCAGCTCAAGTGCATCAAGGATGCCGCCCCCCTTGTTAAGCTGCCATCACTCTCCATCCCAAAGCAGCAGACAGTGTGTTACAAATCACAAGCGACCGCGATCAGCTGCAACGCACAGTTAAGTCAAGCCGGGCACGGCAGCTTTGCGATCCGGCTGCCCGGTTTATTTTTGACGAAAGCCGCAACAAGCTGCACAGAGCAGATCCTGCCGGCAGGAAGTCAGAGACACAGGAACGACATAGAGCATCCGGTCAATTTTCAAAATAAAACACCATGTGCAGATTCCTGATTGTATGAAAACGAAAAAATGACCAGATCAACAAATGTTTGCTATTAAAGTTTTAAAACCAAAATGTTACCTTTTGTTAGCATTTCTAAGTGTGTCTGTTCAGAACATGGAGGCTTATGTTATGTTGCCAGTTGCCATTTTTGTGCTGGTTTATAGTTTAACCATTAGTGAGGCAGCTGTTACATTTCCTGACACCAGCTGTTTTATCCCCCCGTTTATCCTCCTCTGCTGGACAAACTATGTCATTACACCAACTTTTAAATACCCCAAGGATGTTTTTCTGCATTATACTTTTTAAATATGAGGTTTATACCTTATAATTCAGCCGGTAAATCAATAAAGTCAAATACCAATAAATCAGTCCGGCTGTGCAATTTTGCACAATGTTCATTGTGTGTCCTTCAATTAATTTAGATTCCAAAAATTCCAAGGGGACATGTGAGTCATGTAACTTAAATTAACCCTGCTTGTAGGGTATTGTGAAAAACATGAGAAAACCTGCCAGAATAAACTCAGTCCACTGCTACAATTTAAAGGTGTATTTACTCATTACTTTAATACAGTTATAAAAAGACAATTGTATTGGAGAGAGAAGGCAGATAACTGGATAAAATGGGATTGTAGACTTAGAAATTTCACATTTATGGTTAAGGCATCCTGCAACAATGTCCTCTGGGAGGTGAACATAGGTGTGTCGGGGCAGGTGGTGCTCCCATTGGGCAATCCCCCCTGTTAAAGATTAACAAATCACCTACTGAATACAAGTATAATACAGAATTGTATTTCTTGCATTTCTTCTGGATGCAGTCAACTCCTGAATATTAGAAAAAATAATATTCCCAGCTGAATGTGTCGACATTTAGCTGGGAATATTATTTTTTCTGTCCATTTTCATTAAATCAGTATCGTGCATAGAAACAGTTTTGGTCCCATACAGGTTTCAGATCATGAAGAGTAAAATTCTGTGTGAAAAAAAAAAAAATCCACAATGATTCAGTGCATTTCATGACAGCAGTCTTTATTATCTAACATGGGATGAATGTGGCATTTACGGAGGACCACAAGTGTCACGGAAATAGTAATAAAGCATTTAACCAATTGTACAATAAACATAAAAATTTATAAATTAGTTTAGAAAATAATATATTAATAAATAGACTAAATTTCAAAGGTATTCATTATATGATATTCTAATGGGCAATCAAAGGGGAATTTAAATATTAAAGGTAACGTCGAGTCGTGTGCAAACGTGGCTAAAAAGTTAATTTTCAAGACATTAAGACGCGCTTGAGTTTTGTTTTTAGTCAGCACGTAACGTTACATTACATCTGACGAATAGTTACAGCAACCTGGGATGTTGTTGTGTGACACTCAGACGGTAGGGGGCGCCAAATCACAACAAAACAGGAGTTGACTGCATAATGCTGCTTTTAATGGAGATCAGGCAGAAGATTGGACTTAGGAGCACATTTATGAAAGATAAATGATGGAATAGAAACATGGTTGAACTGTCACCTCACCTACGATATATATATATACATACATATTTACAGCACATGCATGTTGTTATTGTGTGTAAATGGTGAAACAAGCACATAATCTGCTGTAAAGACATAGTGCATCTCAGCTGCCATCTTTATTCTGATCCTGAAAAAAACCCCACAACAGGGGCGCCCGCACAAAGAAACAAATTAAGTTCATGTCGAGTGTCAACAGTTCTCTGAATGAGATTATTTTTTAAAGAGGGGAACCATGGGAACGGCACAAGATGAGCCATACTCACACAGACAGCTGCATGTGACAAGCCCTGTGTGTTTGCTTGTGTTTGTGACAGCGCTGCTACATATGCATTTAGCAGACTAATGCACGGAGCGTAAATGTCATTTAATCAGGTCGCACAAGAGCTGACTGACAAGTGAACTGCGTCCAAATGGAAAGAAAATGCAGTCTTCAGCAGAGAGACAATGTTCCCTCTCATCTGTGTCCTTGTCTATAAAATTAAAAAAAATAAAAACAGGAATAAAGAACCCAGCTGGAAGAAGAAAGTCCCTGATAGAAAACCCATTATCTGTTTAATTAGCTTTCTTTGTGCTGCCATAGAAATCAGCTGCTCTTCATGTCTAAGGTTTTTTGCAGCATATTAGCCAAAATAAATCAATTAAATGTGCGTTACAGGAGCGCACTGTTTCATGCTTTTCATTCAGTGTCAGGCTGACTTTTCACAGATGGTGACCAGACGTTGTTTAAGTTGTCACATGGAAGCAGAGTCCCAGCCTTGCAAAGTGTGTGTTGTGCTGTGTGTGTGTGTGTGTTGTGTGTGTGTTACACCAGTCTCGGTGGCACACAGCTTGCAGGGGAAATGGAGAGAAATGGGAGTAAACAGACACAGTGAGAGTGGAGAGTGACAGGAGGAGGTTTCAAGAGTTATTGAGAGAAAACACACACAGGAAGCAGGAGATTGTCTTCTGTTCCCATCTGTGATATATATATAAAAAAATCCCTCCACCTCTCACACACCGAGCCGAAGCTGCTGCTCCCCTGAGAGTTGCACACACATAAAAAAAAAAAAAATGTCACCACAAAACAGTACAAAATAGGCCGTTTCCCCCCTCAAAAGACTTTGTGTTTCAAAGGCAGTTGTGAGATGTGAAGCAGGAGGAGGCAGCCGGGCTCCCCGGTGGATAACACTTACAGAAGATAACAGGAGGGGAGGGAGGGTGCAGGAGCCGGAGTGCACATGCAGGCAGCAGACTCATCTCTCTAAATACTCCCTGTGTCAACCAGTTTGAATCACCAGCAGGCGGCCATGTTTAACGTCCCGGGAGAGCGCTTGGAGAGCGGGTCAGCGCTCGGCGGCGCCGCTTGATCTGAAAAGGATTGTTTGTTACTGAAAGAGAAAATAGATGAAGCACGGCGGGGAGGATTTCTAGGTAGTTCAAGGTTAAAGCAGAACTCTCAGCGCCGGTTAGCTTCGGGTGCAGGCGACACGCAGAGACGTGACTTCGAAGAGCGCCGGTGCTTCTGTGGCGCTATGACGGGAAGTGTGAGCTCCAAAGAAAAGTTTGAGTGTTGACATTGTAATCAGAAAACTCTCAAGGGAGATTTCTCAGAGTTGTTTTGTTTCTAATAAGCCTTTCTTACGTCCCAGTGACGCTCTTAAGTGTGCACTGAAATGTGTCGTTAGTCTCAAACACGCGGGCATTTGAGCTTTGAGTCCCTCTGAAGTGATAGAGCGCCATCACCACCGTGTTACTGTAACACAGGAACTGTGCTCGACAGCGAGGAAATATGTTTTATCTCCATCTTCTGTGGCACATCTTCAAACTGTGCTGTGATGCTGGCAGGGGACGATGTTTGCTTCGTCTAAGTGAGAACACTTTTCTTCTTACATCCAGCGTGCTGTGACTCAGAGATTGTCTTAAAGATATTGGTTAGAAAATCTCGAGGCACATTTTGTAATGTTTGTAGAAAGTCTCGTATCATGCTGACAGCAAGTGATAAATCAAATATTCAGTATCTGTGGCTTGTGGCGAATCCTTTAAACGGTTTCATTGCTACTTTTCTGTCAACACACGTACCTGCCTGTGTGTTCACTACACATGACCGACCACTGAGCAGAAACATGTCCAGAGATGACCAGAACATGGTACATAATAAACCTGATGAACAGCTCTACTGGTGCATGACTCATGCAGAATACTGAGGTTGAGGCCAGGAGTTCAAATCCACATCGAAGAAAAATTTAGCTGTCTAATTTTGAACTACAAGAAGTTCTTCAGACGTCTGTAACTGAAGTTGATGTTCTTGGCTTTGCTATTAGCGAGCTAATCACACGGGAATGACAGAGAAAGTGCCGCTAATACTAACCAGTGTTCACATGGTGGTTTGACGGCGGACTTTTCAGACTGAGGTTTCGTTCGTGACAGCTTTTTGCCTTGTGTTTATGTGATTGTGCCATTTCACATTTATCTGATAGACTAAAAAACATCGAGGAGAGCTTGTTGAACGTGTCCCAGCTGGACGGCCAGAGCTACAGGGCGCTGAAGCCTCCGACCTTCGACCTCAACCCCAAAGCACCAGCGGCACCTCCGTCCTCACAGAGCCGTGCGTCTGGATGTGATGCAGCTGCAGCATGAACTCAAGTGTCAGCGCCTCATCTAGTATTGATTTCTTTTGCAGACCAGGTTGAGCAAAGGCATTTATAAGCAGTCCGATTGTTTGGGACTTGCTATTTTTCTTTCTTTTGTCTGTGCTGATTCTCCCTCGTGACTCATCGCAGGGGATAATTGCAGATCACCTGTGCACAGGTGGGGAGACTGACCCCTGATTGAGGAGTGGAAGCAGCTTGGGGGCATTTCCCTCCCAGCCAATCACGGTATACTGAATATCTCTGTTAGATTGCCAGCCAGAAACTCTATTAGGTCTACTTAAGCCTTTTTTTCTTGAGGGAACTTTCTTTCTTTGGGGAGCCACTTTAAACTTGTAGGAGCACATTTGTTTTATTATACCTGGAGAAGGCATTTGTTTGTTGGTTTATTGTCCCGTAGCAGACACGTAACATTCCCCGTAGTTTTACATGTCTTTTGTTTATATTTCTATGTAGGTTGTGCTTTAGAGATTTCACCTGACCAGTCCCGAGTCCGTCTTTATCTGTACGTAATCTACAATATGAAGGCTTAACATCCTGTTCACTTCCTCCTTCTGGGTACGATTATTACTGCCTTCATCCTGCTTATATTTAACGTTGGATGTCGTAGCTCTTAACTTTTTACAGCCTGACATCAACCTCGATCTCCAGCATAACATCACATTAAACTAACTTGTGGTTGGATTTGACGTCGGCTGTCATGAGACCGTTTAAATCACTTTTATTGAACCTCATTTACAGTTTGGACTTTGGATTTGGATCAACCAGTGCAGTGGTGGTCAGCGTGCATCACTCTAGGATCAGGTCTGAGTGTGAGAGCAGACCACAATCCTACATGTGCCCTGAAAGCCTGATGAAGAAAACAGACCTCCACGTCTGATCCCCGGCTGTAAAACTGTCCTGCAGCTGATCCTCGGGGTCGTCCAGGACCGAAAGGAGCCGCCAATTGATCTACCGCGTCTCGTCCAGGTTTACAGCTCCGTTTATCAGCACCGGATGGTAATAATACTACTAAATAAACCTGAGTGCCCCGGGTCTGTAATAGAGCGACACATTTATGACTTAAGAACAAACAAACCGCACATGTAACTGTTTTACCAGGTCAACACCAGAACACACACACACAGTTTAATTACGTTCATGGTACAAACAGAACTGTGACAGATGCACACGAGTGGCCGAGGTCCAGATCAACCCCGACTCACAGAACTAACGCAAGAACTTTCTTTTACTTGTCCGTGCTCAGGAAACCAATTACCTCAGAATAACCACGTTGAGTACAAAAGTTTTAACAACTTTAAAACGTTCTTCACGTCCTCGATTTTTTTTCAAAGTAAGGTCAGATTTTACAGCTCTGTCTCGTGACATGGAGCTCTTCATTATACAACTTGCAGTTATTCATTAGTAGATCAATTTATTCGTTATCTTCTGTGGATTTACAGGATAAGAACATTTACAGACAGATTACGAGTGCTGAAAAGTTTTAAATACGTTTATAAAAGACACAAGTCACAACTACTTAAAGGGGCACTTCATTTAATAATACTAAACATATTTATTTTTTATCTATAACTGAATGAAAAAGCTGTTCTCAGAGGAAAATCTGGCCCCCAGAACACTGTCTGAAGCTAGAAAGGTGGCAGGGTCCGCCACATGTAAACAGAGTTAAACAGTATGAAATTGTGTCGTCCTTTACGACCATCCATTGAATACTTCTGTAAAATATCATCTTCATGCTGTGATATAAAAGACCGCAACTTCAAATTCAAATGTTTTCATGCGATGAATATTCGTAATTCTATAATACTGTGAAATTACAGATATTCTGAGTAAAGCTGTAATTTTACGGTACTCTTTGTGAATTGTGTGAAGCATTTTCACTCCAGCAATCGGCCATATGAATATAACAACGGGTCCTGAAGAATCAGGCCTGAAATTAAGTTCTGCTGTGAAGAAAATGGTCTGGATCCATCAGTCCACTTTGCTCCAACATGCTCTAAAAGGGGTTTCATCGCTGCTGTTGACCTCGGCGCTGTCTGTTTCAGCGCTGACTGATCCACAACCACCGGCAGAAGTTCCATCAAATCCAAAGTGACGCGGCTGCAGGAGCAAATGGATGTAATGATCAGGTGTAGACCCTGAAGTTGCCACATTATTTTTCGATTTGGTCGATTCTGCCCCCTCAAATTGCTGCTTTCGAGCGGGCGGTTACGATTCGTGTCTGACCCACTTTTTCTCGGTTGCTGCAAAAGAATCTTTCGCCACAGCAGCAGAAACAATTTCCCAAGATGCACGATTCCCTCAGCCGTCAGTACTTGTTGTCTCTCTGTTGTCTTTTGATGTATTCTTAATTAGATGTACTTGAAAGTAAATGTGTGTACATTAAAGGGAAAAATTGTCAATATCGCTGGTTTAATCGCTGGTTTCAAAGTGTTTATTTATGCCAACACAACAGAGCTGAATATCATTTTATTTATGGTGCTGAAAACATCGAAGAATTACATTTGAAACACTCAGAAATCAGCGTGCGGTGGAGATTCCTCTGTCTACGGTTTTATATACTTTCCGTCACGGAAGCAGTGAAACGCATCTCACAGCTTGGCATCATCTCGCCGCTCATCCTGCGGGCTGATGAAGAACATGTCACCCCTCTCAGGACTTACCTTCACTACTTATAGCTGCAGGTCACCTGAATTATTCTCTGCTCATCATTCACGTGCATCGTCCTCTAATCCCATTTAAATACGTATCGCTGCACGCCAGACTTTGCTTTTACTGCAGCTCTCTCTCTTACATTTTCTAAGTTATGTCTGCAGCCTTTTACTGTCGAGGGATTCTGTGATGTCGGTTAAATCTGTGTTTAATTCCTGCATAGTTTATTAGATATCAGGCACAATCAGTAAGAGTTCACATCACAGCGCTTGCACGACGGGAGAAGTGACAACTAAAGACGTGCTGCAAATATCTTTGTGCGCTACATTTAAATCACATTGGAAGCCTTTGTAACTCAGTGTTTGTTCACCTTTCTGATGCAAGAAAAAGCAGGTCACACATTTAATAATAATGTGAATTAAAAGGTCAATATGGAAAAGATTGTCAGGGTTTTATAAGGTGAAAAATCAAAGGATGTGTGGTTCTTCAGCGTGAAAGGAAGGGAGTACTTGTCAGACGGGTTGTACCAAAGAGCGACGCCATGAACGGATAAAACGTTGCGGACCTCTTTGACCTTGACCACGTACCGTGTTTCTGCACTCCATCTGCGGGTAAACACGGTTTAAGAAAGAGCCATCTGCTCAAGGTTCAGCGTCACAGACAGAGATTGATGGAGCCTCACTTTATCTTTGACTCTTTTTTTTTNTCTCTTACCTTGAATGCATTCATGAGCTAAATAAAAGCATCAGAATGCTTAAGATGTTTTATTGAGAAAAACCGGGTGCGTGTAGTTACCGACACATCAAACACATCTTTTAAGTCTGATTTTCAGAAAACAGACAGTCGTTCTGCATAGAAAAGGGAACAGAAATCAACTTCTAAAGCTCACCAATTAACACCTTATACCTGTTTGTGCTGGTCTGTTTGTGCTCACAGCACTTTGGACCTGATCCACCGCACCTGTCCTCCCACTTCAAATCTGTGCTAAGCTAAGCTAATTGCCTTCTGGCTGCAGCTTCACAGACATCAGAGGGTTTTTTTATTTTCAATTATTTCTTTGGGCTTCTCTTTATTGGAGCATTTTAGTGTGTAGATGTTTTTATCCAACACTGTCGAAAAACTACGCTTTCTTCGACCGATGATCAAACTATCAGCACCATAACAGTGAAAACAGTGTTTGCATTAAGTGAACCATGAAATATTCTGAGTGATCTTCTGGTATTCTTCACAAGTTCAGAAGCTGAGAAGGTCTTTGCATGCAGTTATTCTCTGTGCACCACAATGTTTCTGTAGAAGTCAAGTACTTCATGCTGGAGGAGACGGAGAGAGAATGTCCTCGTTCGTGTCTGAATCAAGAGGATTCGTCGCGCTAACTTCAGTCCGTCTTCCCGCCCTCTCATCAGCAGACTGGATGAACGGCAAGCTGCTGCAGCGAGCGAGGTTTCTCTGCGGACCAGCGGGCGGTCGGATGGACTGGGTGGCTCTAATTGGGTGAGAGCAGCAGGGTTCTCCCTCCAGCAAAGTCACAGCCTCCCTGGTGGTCGGTCGCTCGCTAGCATGCTATTCATTACCCTGAACAAACAACGGGGGCCAAAACAAATCAAGGGGGGAACAGAGGAGCAGCAGCAACGAGAGGGGGGTTGAGAATCAATCATATTTTGGTATTTTTTAGTTTAAGATTATGCGTTTTGTTTTTTAAAGCTGCCATAAACAATCATTTCAATAATTTTTTGACAGTTTTCTTCAGCTCTGTGGAACATTTAGCAGTTATAAAGCCAGATATTCACCTCACTGAGATTAAAGATACGTAGGCTTATTATTGGATTTACATTTAATATTTACATAGTTGCATTCATCACGTGTTAGCGTGTCAGTGTTGCGTTTACAGCTTGTTTCCCACTGTCCCAAAGCAGGCTGGTGAATAAACAAATTATAAAACTTAAAGTGAAACTCTCGCCAAGATGCAACTTAGGCTTTTTTTGTGAATGTATATGAGTCAAACCTTCTTGTAAAAGCATAATTACGACGAAAGAGGCACTTATAAGATATACCATATCTTTATTTTCGGGTCAAACTCATTTTCAATGGGAGTGCTACGGGCACTTTTACGATAGCATCAAAATCTCTATTTTTAAAACAGTAAGAAGTCTCGACACAACATGAAACTTTGCTCGTAGTATCACCAGGGTCTCTACACATGAACACATTGTTTCATTGAGAACATTGTTTGTGTACACAGAGTTACTAAAAAGAAGGTTTTTGAACTGCTCCCAGTCGTCATGGCGATCTCAGAATGTGACGTAACCTGGAGGACAGTTAAGGTGGAACTTCTGTCTTCCGGCAACAACGTGATGCGATATCTAATGTGACTTTTCCAGCTTTTGATTTTATTATTGTTTCTTATATGAGGCTCCTTTTTCAACTTCAAGGCCAATACTGTTCTTTGCTAACGACAAAACAACAAATTATCCTGCATTTATATGGAACTGAGCTTTAGGAGCGTTCCACCTTAACTGTCCTCCAGGTTACGTCACATTCTGAGATCGACACTTCTCCACTGGCAGGACGGCGGCGAGCGGAACAAGCTACTGCTAACGTGAGTTGTTCAAAAACCTTCTTTTCAGTAACTCTGTGTACACAAACAATGTTCTCAATGCTCGTGTTCAGGTGTAGAGACCCTGGTGATACTACGAGCAAAGTTTCATGTTGTGTCGAGACTTCTTAGTGTTTTAAAAATAGAGATTTTGATGCTATTGTAAAAGTGCCCGCAGCACTCCCATTGAAAATGAGTTTGACCCGAAAACGAAAATATGGTAAATCTTAAAAGTGCCTCTTACATCGTAATTATGCTTTTACGCAAAGGTTTGACTCGGGTACATTCACAAAAAAAGCCTTGGTTGCATTTTAGTGAGAGTTTTGCTTTAAGAATAGCTTTGTGCGGATCGCTGCTGCAGTCAGGTTAATAAACAGGAGTGATGATGGATCCAAAAGTTGAAAATGAATCTCTGAGCTCGCCTCCCGTCAGGAAACCAGATCAGAGTTGGACTCGGGGTGTTGATTCCTCCAGAAGGTTCGGCTCTCTCGTTCAGAGCTGGACGGCTCTGAGCAGCTGCAGGAGTAGAAATGAAACACTTGTTTCTGTTTCAGATGCACAACCAGGAAGCGCAGTTATACATGGACATATTTTTCTGTTTCGATGGTCGTGTGTTGTGCTGTGCTGGAGTTTCCTCCACACAACCGCAGCCCTCTCAATTTCATAAAGTCGTTATTAGAATCACATTATTTCTGCAGCAGTTCATTTTCCTCAACTCTCGCCTTCCTTTAGAAACCGACTTCTATGAATGCACGAAAAACAGATCAAATTTTATCGAAGATTTTCACACCGCGGCCGTGAAACTCTCAGCAGTCAACACGAGCCTCCCGTTCAGTCAGTTTAAAGAGGTTATTTTTCCGTGTTTATCGCAATAATGGAAAGTGTTTCATGTGCTGCATGGCTGACACACTCGGTATTCATCTTTCAGGGCGAATGAACAAGAGATTTTTTACGGTTCCACCATCTTTTCTAAACCCTTTTTTATGAAATTATGGAAATGGTCGAAGCCTGCCTGACCATCCTGGATTCTGTTTATCTCACTGTGAGTGAATATATTATCATCTTATTGGAAAAGCAGAGCATGAACTTTATATATCACTGAATTAAAGATAAAAGAAATACATTCAGGCTGCTGTGTTCATTTTCCCCGCTTGTTCAGCTGGATTGCAAATTAGTCTGAATCTGAACATGTGCCTTGAATTAATATTATCTGTTTCAGCTGTTTGAAAATCACCCATTAATGATCCCAAGCTGACGCTATTTTGATAGCTGGATAATTCAGTTTCGCCTCTTTGTGTCTCCGGAGTGAAAAGCTCGTCGGGCTGTTTCCTGACAGCCGGGTCAGTCGATAATGACGGAGCACCGCGCCGGCCCCCACAATCAATGTTGTTTTGTCTTACGATTCCTCGGAGGCGAGCTGATTTGATACTTAGAGATGTTGCATATTAGATTGTGCTGTTAAATATAGCTGTCATGTTGTCGGACGGTGAGCGATGATATTTGTGTTTTTTTCTGTTTCTCGCTCTTCTGGAGGGTGATTTGGTGCACGGATGAAACACTAGAGCACCACAGGGAGGAACACAATGATATTAAACTTCTTTTTCCTTCTCCCCCGTAAAATCTCAATATTTCATTGCTTCTCTATTTTGGGGACTTTGTATATTCAGACAGTTCGGTTCATCTTGGAGAGAGAGTGGCGTTCAAGCTTCACGCTCGGCGCTCGGTCGTTATGCAACAGATATTTTCCATATTCAAGATCTAATACAGAAACATTATTGGTTTTATCAGCCTGATCTGAGGAGCTGACAGTAGCATCACTCATCTTCATATCGTGGTATTGGCATATATCTTCAATAATCTATCTGTGTATAATGTATTATAACGGGGGGCTTTTATTGTGAAGAACGTGTTTGTAGCTGAGTTAGCGGTGGCGCTTTGTTAGCAGTGATTCTTCAATAGTACTGCAGAGAAACCGAGTCGAACCGGGCCGCCACTGATCCAAAGCTCCTGTACCAGAACTACCCTGCTAGCTGCGAAGCTAACTGAGCTAACTAGCTAACAGCAGCTACAGTTACTCTAGTGATACGCTGCTCCCTGATTGTTGTCTCTATGAATTTGACAGGTGGTTCTTACATATTGCACCTTTAATACCTTACTTTTGATATATTTTGAGTATAAGTCTTATATTCTTCCATAAAGGATTGTGAGTCTAGACTTCCATTTATCATTTTTCCAAATGTCGTGTTGCACTTTGCACAGAGCTCAGTTTGTATTTCTTTTGTGTGCAAGAGTAAAGGGTTAACCTCCAGCGAGGGACTTAACTCGCCAGCCGGCACAGGCCTCAATCATTTTAATCAAATTTTCACAAAACCGTGCGCCGCAGCCAAACGCGTCTCGGTGTCTCTTCTGGAATATATATTTTCTATTGGCAACGGTGGATTCACACACTCTCCCATTTGAGACGAGGCCATTTTGTTTATCCCATTACAGGCAGGAGGTCTGATTCTAAGAGCCGGCTCCAAAAAAAAGAGAAAAAAAGAAATGCGATTTGTCCCGATAAGCCAATAAATGCCTCTTCATCAGTTTAGTGTTCGAATCCATTAAGGGAGCACTCTCCTTAGCAGAACAGAGAGGAATGACGGAGCACAAACGGCGCCTGGAAAGACGCTCATTGATCTGAGGGATCAGAAATATCAGCGTCTGGATCTCGGCTGAACGTCAGTGGCGACAAATCACTTTTTGGGGGGTTTTTCTTTTTTTCTGAAAGTCAAGGAAAACATGTCACGCAGGCAACTTTCAAACTAGATTCTCAATGTTTTCGTTGCGACCTGAGCAGGTGAAACTCAGACTCAGGAGCGTGCTAATTAATTAAGGTGAACCCAACAGAGTGAATTGGTCTGGAAAGCGACGTGAATCACACACAGGAGGTCCGCCGGGTCCACCAGGTCCAAACCGTCTGCAGGGAGGCAGATGACGAGATGGTTCACATTAATTAAATCTGCCATATGTTGCCTGCGCTCCCTCTCTCCTCACATCCCGGGCTGCATCTCCCACAGCACAGCAGATGCGACAAACTATCAATTGTTTGTGGAAATTAAATCTATCAGGGCTTGAAACATGAGAGATTGAGTGAAATCAGCCAATTGCTGCATTCAGTCCTCATCCGGTCAGGTTTTTTTTTTCCAGCTTGGCATGAATCACAGTCGTTCATCCGCTCTTATGCCAAAAGGAAGGTTGTTACTCGCCGGTCGTCTGTCCTGTTATTTCTCTCTCTGATCTTTGTCTTAAAATACCGCTCCAAACGAACAAATTACAAAGTTGACGTCTTTGAGAGATTTGGGTTGGTTTTTTTTTGCATTCGGGTGTTAATTGAAGCCGCGGTTGCTTCAGATGGAGCGTAAGATAACTTCAGATCCTGACAAGTTTGTATTTGTCTTCTGAATGGAGCGATTTCACACAGTGTTGTGCCTCACAGCGGCGTCGAGTGAGTCCTGATCTCGGCCTGCAGCTCTGCTCTCTGGGAGAGAGATAATCTCTGTCGAGAGCACCGTCGTCAGAGGACTTCTCCCAAGCCTTTATTGCCACTAATTAGATCAGCGTCTTTGAGAACCCCTGAAGGCGCTGTCAGCTCACTCTTTTTGTGATCATCTACACACAGAGTTTCTTTTTTTCTTCTTCTTCTTCTTCTTCTCTTCTCTGTAGTTTTAGTTTGCAGCTCGAGTGGAAGGACTCTCTGAGTACTTTCGGTCAATAGCGTCCTCGTGGAGCAAATCTTGATGGGCCTCCTGATCAATTATTCCTCAAACTGCTTCAACGGGGATTAACGACCCCTCTGAGGGAGCTTCTCAGGTCAAAGCTCGCCTCATTTAACAGCTAATTAGATGCTTTCTATTGAGCATATGGTTCCTGTGAAGCCTCTGTTTCAGCAAAACATACAGTTAACGCTGAATTTGCATTTGCTGGTCAGTGGGAATACTGCGGCCCTGCTTTGGCTGATAATGAATGAACGGGAACTGTGTTTTCATGTGTGTTTGCTTTAGTTTTGTTTTATTTCGTCTTTTAGATCAATAGGCGGCAAATTGCCTGCAGTATATTCATCGACTTGAGTAATGACGAATTGTCTCGTGGAGTGTTTTAAGCACAATTTCTTCTTCTTTTTTTTTAAAGCAGAACAAATCATCATGACGCCGGAGTGGAAGCATCAATTGTCCCTCCATTACCCGATCAATCAAACCCGGCATGCCACTGGCAACTTCCTCTTTCCTATTAGATTTCAAGACAAATTGCACAGCAGATTCTCTGTTCATTACTCGTGCCGAGCTAACGTCTGTCGGTGTCGCGCGGTAATCACGCTCGTGTTGATGCGGCTGCAGACGGTGTGTGTTGGTGTTGTTGTTGTTGCAGCCATGACGCCGAGCGGGTCAGACTACACTACGCTACAAGTCCCTCCATAACAGACCCCTTTGATTATATTTATAAAATTGAATTACTCTGACACTGACAGATGGACCTGCTGTCAGTGGGGACGCTCATCATTTGTTAGCATCAGCGGACATGTCAGCCCTGAGGTACTGATGGGACCGAGCCTGTGTGACTGGAAACAAAAGAGAGATGAGGGGAGAGGAAGAAGAGGAAGACCTGGTGATCGCCTGATATACTGTAGAGCCGGCAGTCAGTCAAAGGAGAAGTTTGACGGTAATTTACTTTGCAGAAAGTCGGACGAAAGGCTCACTATAAATGTCGTGTCTCTCTCAGGACGAGGCGGAGGAGACAGTTCCAGTTTCTACCCCTCTCGTTTTTTCAGTGCCGCGGCCTTCAGAACAGAGTTACAAATGGTGGTTGTTTAAAATCTCTCTCTTTGAAATCTGGCAACCCTTCAAAATACGTCATCAGTTGTCGTCGGTCGTATCTACGTACACAGATGTCTTCAGCTTGTTCTGGCATCGTCACAATGCTATTAGCCATTCATGAATAGATTCACAACTTTAAGCTGTCAGTCAAGAAGCTCCTACCGCTGCTGGAAGAGCAGAAACACGTGCAGCCAATCACAGGACTTGCATGAATGTGATACTGTAGGATGAAGTTAATTTAAAGGGGAACTCGACTGATGAGGCACGAAGTTGGGCGTGAACAGTGACGTACAACATATGCGTCTGAATAATATTTAGCCCCGGCAGGATGCAGCACAATCATGACTCCCTGCTGTGGTGTTACGCAGCAGGGAGGACACTTGATAGATTTACTTGATTATAGACCCGCAGCCCATATTCTCGCCTCCTCAGTCAAACACACGCCGATGTTAAACCTCCGCTATTAAAGGAAGTGTGCAGCCCCCTCTGTTAGCTGCCTCAACAGGAAGCAGGTCGAATTGTCTTCAAAATAAGAGCTTTAAATTGCACCCTATTGATATTTAGAACTGGGTTCTTAGCGGGGGGCTTTTAATTTGAAAGTAGCGACCGTTAGTAGCTTGCCGCTACAACAAAGACAGCAACAGAGACCGAGGAGACGCTGCATCTCCTGGATCTCAGCGGCTGTCCAGCTGCTCATCTTGACGTCCGCGGATGAAGTGATGGACTGACTGCTGTGATCAGCTGTTTCCTGGTTTTAAAACTCCCCGGCTGTGGGGTGCACGACAGTGCAGGTCATCTCACGCAGTGGCCGGCACATCGATGGCTCGGATTTACAGCAATGTAGGTGGAAATAAGTTTCCTTCAACTATTTCTTTTATACGGAGGCGCAGCATTGAATCGGCACGTGAAGACGAACCATTTGCTGGTTGTCGCCTTTAAACCAAAGACAAAGCAGTCAAGAAAAACTCCCGACCATCCACGCTGATGTTTTTTAAAGTCAGGGTCCATCTCCCTCGGCGGCTCTCCTCCATCCCGTCTCTTCCGTTTGTTCCATTCAACATATTGAAATTGGATGTCTCAAATGCCGTTTCAATGAATATAAAATCTATTCAAATTAAACCGAATGGAGAAGATGCGGTACTTGGGCCTTTAATCCAGCGAGATGCCGCTCTGTTCGGTGCCCTCTGTTGGTGAATTATGGATGAGTCTGGAAATTAAAGCTTGTTGGGAATTCATTGAGGAACTGCTGACAGTGTCGGTGTACCTTTATCTCCACCGTGGGAGCCGTGGGTGGGCGCAGGTAGACGGAGACGCAGGACGACGGTTCAATACAAAGTACGTTAGGTAAAGAAACTCGACAAAGAAAAAAAAGCAGGAAGCTTGCCCCGAGAAAAAAACCCTTCAGCTGCTGCAAGCTGGGACGAGTGGGCCGAACTCACAGAACGGGGC
>CAEMYA010000499.1:436614-452508 GCA_903131615.1 Diplodus sargus
GGAGAGGAGGGAGGGAGGCGCGGGGCACCAGACCAATACTCACATCTAAAACATCTCAGCGTTTCTCACTTGAAAAAGATTTGGACTGGGTTTTCTAAAACCTTCCGGAAGAAAGAAAGAAAGAAAGAAAGAGAGAGAGAACTCTCCTCGGGGTAAGATCCTTTAGAGCAGCCTGGCTCTGACTGGTGAGAGGCGTCAGCCGGGCCTGTGATCGAGCGCCAGTAGATAAACTCATCTACTGTATTCTACTGAGAGCACCCTGAGGAGGCCGGGAGGAGCAGAACCGGCGCTTCGCTGCGAGCTGCAGCACCAGCGAGAGTTTCAGTCTTTTTATTTATCGAGCCGAGCATTTTTTTTCTAAACGAGAGCAAAATATTGTACTTTCTAACGCTTCGAGGTCTTTTTTTGGACGGTTGTAGTGATTTTTAAAGATTATGATTAAGATGTTTTGGGCTTTTTGAGGCTCCTTGTCAGGCTTCATGTGAGCAGTTCCAACCTCGTCGGCACCGATAGAACATCTGAGAGGAAACACGTGTAGGAAATGTTGGATGATGTCATGATGTGTGCAGGTTCTGGTTTACATGCACAGTAATAAACGTAAAAATGTAAATATAATGCAATGTGCTTTATTGGATTAAAACTGCTACTAGAAATCAGATAAACACTCCTAGTTTTTTGCCAAATATTCAGTTTGTATTCAGCGCATGTGTACAGTTAATCTGGTTTCCTTCGTTCTTTTACGTCTGTGCTTGTGCGAAAACGTAAAAAGAAACCGGATGTTGTTAAAACGCGAGCGGATGCATCGCAAACGTAACAAATCCCACACGAGGAGCGATGACCGACGTCGTGTCGACGATGAAAACAGTTTTGCTTCGAAAGAAATCCAACTAAGTACACGTAAACAAATGATTCTCATGACCTGATTATTCCCAGTTATCAGATTATTGTTCTCACTGACTGGATAAAATACAGTCGGAGCTTCCGGGTCTAAAAAACTGACGAGTCGACTCTGCTGGTTCCAAAAATAAGTCTGATTGTATGTAAGCCTATGAGGACACAAACAACACATTAACTTTTTTCCGGCAGAACAAGAACGTTGAGAACAGTTTGCTGAAATAATTTTGCCCCTTGGGACTTTAAATTGATCTTTACCTGTAGTGCAGTCCGATCTTGTGTTCTCAGTATTTTTACTTAAGGTTGAAACATCTGTGAGTTTCTTCCACCGTCTTTGCTGGAATCAATAAGAGAAAGACTGTAATACGAACACGGCTGGTGGTGAATACGGAGCTATTTACCCCCGTGATGATCCTCAGAAGCAGCTTGTTGTTACTCACCTCATGCTCCCGATGTCACGTCTCACCTTCTGCGTCTCTGTCGATGAACCTTCTGCTTCATTGTGCATCATAAAAATAAAAAAAACAACAGCTCAGAAGAGCCGCGGCGTTTCATAACCTACAGACGCTTTTTTAAATTAGAAATTTCTTTTTTTAACCTCAGATGGTAAAACGCCTAATTACCCTTTTGCAGTATCACAGCGGTGGAGCAATCACAGCGTGGAGTGTGTTTTCCACCCAATAGGCCAATAAAGCACGAGATCAATTGAGCGTTTAATTATTGTAAAGATGTAAAGCCGTGATTTCGATCCTGCTGACAGTTAAGAGAAGATAATAAACACGTACATGGAGCTTTCAGCGGCTCTGCTGCTGTCGAAGCTCGTTCTCTGCTGTGTGAAAGACTTGTTGAGATTCACTGACGCCTTTTCTTTTTTTTTTAACTGCAGCCTGTGTGCGATAACGCTGACGGTGCCGAGTTAAACCGCTGCTCGCATTTACCTTGAGGAGTTCTTACCCAAGATGCATCTCTGCCAGCTGGCCGTTTGATGTTTTTTGAAATGAAAGCCCTCCTTATTAGGCTCAGTGGGAAAGAAGAAGAAGAAGAAAAAAAGAAAAACTAACTAAATAATCTGCGAGTGAACTCACGCTGGAAACAAATGCCTGGGAGAGATGTCATAAAAATGCAACTTTGACTACAAAAGAGAGGAAGGAGAGCGAGCGGAGCGGCGAAGGGAAGGAAGGAGAGGCGACGACGCAGAAGATGACCGATGAGGTGCACGGCGGGGGGAACATAACAGTATCTGACTGATGGCTGTGACGGAGGCTGATGTCTGCTCGGGGCCCGCGTGGCTCCGGTAATAAAGATACGGGGGCTCAAAGTGGTTCCATCCCGACTTAAACGCTCCTTAATCTCTCCGTAAATGACGTGTTTGGCTCCCAGTAAGCAGAGTGACAAATGCAAACTGTTTGCTGCGTGTCCAACCGGCCGCGGTCGATGGGAGGAAGGAGAGCGTGAGCGCGATGCATTCGCTCATAATTTCTGTATATAACATTCAGATATGATACACTGCATGTACTTAGCTGGTGGAAATTACAGCCTTACAGTAGCTCTCAACACTTAAGTGGCGGACAGAGAGAGAGAGCGATGGAGGGAGATGGTAAATATTGTGCGCTGCAGAAACGCTACATGTCTTTAAGTGCGTCTGTGAGTCAGACACAAGACGGGAATAATCTTCTCTCCGACGCGTCTCCGGTCATCAACGGCACATTTTATCAGTCACTTTAACCGGATCGTCGATACGCTCCGTGTTCTGCTCTGACCTTTCTTCTTTTTTTTCTTCTTCTTTCAAATCAATGTTTTCCTATAAGAAGGGTAATTTGTGGAGCTCACAGAAGAGGCAGGAATCATTCACCGCCTCTCTGTTCGCCGGGTGTCACCTTCGACACGACAGGTACGTTTCACACGTTCTCGCAGGATGATCGTGATGAAAGCGCGCAGGTTTACGTGTCGGCGTGAGAGCGAGAAGAAGCTCATAATGTGCAGACTTTCTGGATCCGTGCCCGGATAAAGAGCCCGTAAAGAATCGATCGTGGGATAATGAACCTGGATGACACACCTGCAGCTGGAGGAGCAAACTCCCAAGGACGTCTCACGACCTCCTTCGACTCCCACATCTCATTACGACCAGCGAACGGTTAAGGCCGGTGATTACAGACAGGCGTCGGGGCAGAATAGGAGGGAGGATCTACTCGAACGGAGCTTATTTGGCTGACGCCAACACAACCGCGGCGCTGTAAGGTCAAGAAGGTTCTTAACGAGACGTTGTTGGAAGCCGGTTTCACGCTGTCTCTCTGACCTGAAGCCTCCAGAGCCGCGACATTCATCTGCCTCCAATCTGAATATCAGGAGGAGAAAGTTGTTTCATTATCTGCTTTGCTTCTTCAGATGTTTTCAGGCACCAAAGCGAAGGGAAATAATCATGCGTCTGTTGTGTTTGAGTCTAATAAACATAATATTAGTTGCTACTGTATATTAATGTGATTCTTTATTGATCCCTGCAGGAAAACTCTTGTTTTTCCTGCACTGGAGACGAGAGCTCGGCGGTTCTTGCCTACTCGGTCTTCTGATTCTTAAACCTCTCAGCTCGAGGGCTGATCTTCCTCCTCGTCCTGCTCGCAAACCTCCATCTTGTCTCGATTTTCCTGTTCATCGTGTTTTCATTCTTTTACGAGGCGGCAACAGCAGCAAGAAGAACATATTTTAACCTTCTAGAGTCAATCTTTACACACATGCAAATCTGACACGAGAGGAGCCTGCACATTTAAAACGGCGACGACTGAACGACATATTTTTTGTTGTTGTTGCTGTTGCAGAAAGGTGGAAGTGAAACTGTAGCGCTGCTCCGGCTTCCCGGGAGCTGTCAGTGTGACGGATGTCAGCAGGCCCTCCTCTCCACACGACCACAAACCATTTACAGAATAAAAATGGTTCCTTCAGCTTTTAACACCTCGGCGTGAGCCTGTTGTTCACGCTGTAAGTGTTTGTGCGCTTTTTCCTGCGTCTGCTGTGACCTCTGCACCTCCGCAGATCAGTGATCGCAGTCAAACAAACATATTTCATGCTCTTCATGGAAATAATGAAAAATTCAGCCCAAACAGCAAATCACAGAAACATGTTGTGCACAGACTTTTAGTTTGGTTGTTTCCTGGTTTCTCCTGAAGCGTCATGTTCAGTTTCACACTGCCAGTTTGAGTCGGCCCTCCCTTGAGCATGTTGCCTGTTTTTTTGTTTCCTGCCCATTACGTCAATAACAGACTGGCCTTCCTGACACCACATCTCATGAAGTGGAGGTCTGTTCCTCCTCTGAGTCAGCCCGGCAGAAGAGCCTCTCCAAAGCTGCACTAGACGGCCTCGCTGTGCTCAATTTCATGGATATCAGGAGAGGTCGGATGATTGTCCTGAGAATGTGCATGAAAAAGCACGTTTGGTTAAAATCCAGCCACAGATAACTAATCACCCCTTTTTCTTCTGGTCAAGATCGGGTGTTTGTGTGCAGTGGGAATGTGTTTGACCAGTCGTTTAGGTACGAGGATGTGTTGGGATGAATAGTTTTCTTTTAAAGCCGGTTTATAGTTAGCTAGAAGAAGAAAAACAGGCAGTGGCGTCGATGACGGGGCGCTGGAGTTCATCTGACAGGGTTTTGTGTGACAAACGAGGCCGGATACCAGTCGTGTAGATTAACAGTGGGCTATTCTGCAATTTCTCAATATCAGCATGCACGTCATATTTGTTAGCGCCATTGATAAGAGCTTAATTTGTCAGCGCAGTTAAGGAGACAGAAAGGGGTTGCCGGTATCGAGTGCAAAGAAATGGGTAATTAGCTGACGGCTGACTCAGGCCGCTCGCAGCTTTGTGTGTCAGGGTGTGGATGGAAAAACCGATGAGGAGCGTCTCCCCGGGTGTCATAAAGCTTTGCTTTATGGCCAGTTTGTGTAGCCGCGCAGATTAAGTTCAAAGAGAGACGGCCGCTCTTTTCTCCATGCATCTTAAATCCTGTTTCTCCTTCGCTGGATGTGTAGATCAATTCTGCAGCTGCTGAGATATCCCCGGTGTCAGCAGCTGTGGGGCGGCTTCAGGAAGGACGGGGAGGACCGGCCGGCTAAAAATACATTATTAAAGGGACAATTTCACCTCAGATTTAATAGTGCTCACAGAGCAGCGTGACCGTTCCACTCAAATTACACACTTTCCTCCAGTCTGGAGTGGCTTTCTCCCTCAGCACGAGCGCTGAAGCCCACAGCCGGCTGCAACTGCAGCCCAGGAAGAGGCGATGCAAGAGTCTGAAAGGCAGGAAAACCAGAGTCAATCAGCGGCTCGACTGTGAGTCATGCAACGCGTTCTTCCTCAGAAAATACTTCCAGCATTTATCTCAAGAGAGCAGCACAAATGCGCTGGTGTCTGGAGATGGCACGCTTCCTTTCTCTGTTTAGACACAAAGACCGATTTCAAATGGTGGAGCTGGCAGAGAACCTGCAGCTGTCTAATCTCTGACTGTACGCCGCTGCAGACGGCCGCCACCGCTGAATGATCCCCCACGTGTTATTCTTCTTCAGCTTCAAAGTTGAGGCGAGAATGAAACACGGTGCGGAGCGGCATGCGTTCTGTCGTGTAAGAGACATATCTGTTACTACAGACACGTCGGCAGGACTGAAACTTGGCTGAGAGACAAACAAACACAGAGGGATTAAAGACGGTGAAGCACTCATTCACTTTCCTCGGGATTGAAGCAATAATAATAAAAACAACACATCAAACAGATACGGTTGCAAGAAGATTTCAGCAGTGTGGTCGATGTGTATTAATATGAATAATTTATTTTAAAAAGTCTAGAAAATATAAACAGTATCACACACTGACAAAAAAAAATGCCCCAAAAACACCCGGCACATAAAACACTGGCACACTTGCATCGAAACAGTTAATCAGTATTTACAGTTATTAAGTATTTATAGTGAGAAAAAAAACAAATATATTCTCATATTCGTGACATTTTCAGATAGAAATTAGAGCCGCTGTGCGCTGCAGAAGATTGCGCCGGTGACATTTTAATCCTTTTCCAAAATGCATTAGAGACACTTGGAAGGCAAGCCCTGTAATTTCTTTTTTTTCTCCTCCTCCTCCTCCTCCTCCGTGTGTCTCACCTCTAAGAATAACACTCTTTTTTTCAGACTCCAGGTCAGATTTGCTCTTTCAGGTGACGCCTGTTTCTCTCTGAAAACACTGAAATGATTATAAAATGTAAAACAAGCATGATCACTTCATCACAGCGGGATTTCTGCGTCTTGAAAGTTTTCCATCAACACATTTAGCAGTACGGACTTTTATTTTTTCACGCTCAAAATTTGGCACTTTTCAATATCTTTTAGCAAAACCATAAAAAATGACAATACATCGATCTTAGGCATTATTCAAAACTGAGATAAACTACATTCAATTCATCAGCATCGTGACGGAGAAAAACGTCAGCATCAATAAATATATAAATAAATAAATGTAGTTTAAATCCTCTACGTGACGGGTTGGAAGGTCCTGTGCTCCACTAAACTACGGGACAAGTTTCTGAGCTCGGCCGCAGAGTGGACCTGTTTGTATCCGAGCAGTGCCAGAGTGTCGTTGCACAGATTCTGCACGGTCCTCACGATGTCGTAGCCGAGACGAAGCCTCCAGCTCTCGGCCGTCGCTCTGGAGTCTCTGGTCGTCGAGTACCTGTAGTTCCACTCAGACGGAGACGACGCGTTACTGTTGGTGTTCTTTGCAATCCACATCCGCACCCTGTCCTCCATCTCCAGCCCCACAAACCTGTAGATCTCACCGGCCTTGTCCCTCGGGTTGAGCGCCAGGTCCTCGTAGCGCACCAGCAGGTAGCGGCCCCGCAGCCACGCCGGTCTCTGCAGGCCCGTCTCTGCGGAGGCCGCCATGTCCTTGCAGGTGCTGGTGATCTGCGACAGGTCGACGTACCGAGGCTGCCGTCCCGTCGCGTTCCATATTTTCCAAGCGCGGAACTGATCTGAAAACGCCATCATGCGCGAGGCGAGGATGGCTCTGGGGTCTCTCACCAGGTGGATGATCTTCAGGTCCAGACGTGGATCTTCTGTCAGAGTGCGCAGGTCCCCCACCTCAGGGACCCGCACGGTCTTGATGGCTACGTGCCCCCTCGACAGACACGACATCGAAGCCAGCGTGAGGTTTAAGGCCCCACACTTCTTCGGACACCAGCTTTCATCCGGCGGGTCGGAGGCCGTTACCTCGCCTCCTTCTAAACACACCGGAGGGGAGCAGAGGGCGTGGCTGGAGCTCCGGCGGAAGAAGGAGTTCGTGACGTGGTCCTGCGGCTCCGGGCGGATGTAGTTCTCGATGAAGTGAAGGTCGCAGGCGTACAGATTGAGCAGGAGGTCCCGGTACGCTCCCAGCAGCGCCCGGCGGTCCAGGGAGCGGCGCAGCCTGCTGCTGGAGTTGGTGAAGGCCTGCTGGACGTGATAGAGAGGTTCGTACACGTAGAAGATCTCCGGATGCTGGTTGAGGAGCTGCCCGGTGAACGAGGAGCCGCTGCGCGTGGTGGCGAACAGCAGGATGTGCTTCCCGGCCGAGTCGACGGGCATCCAGTCACACAGCGCTCTCCACCTGGAGTCTGGAGATAGAAACAGCTCCATAAGAAGCTTTAAAGAATAAACACCCTATACAACCTGTTCTCCCTGTTGCCTGGTTTCTGGTGGCACTCGACTTATTTCAGAAGAGTTATTTCAGTTCACGGGAGTGAAAGTGAGCCAGCTCTTCGTCGTAACTTCAAGCCAGGAGAAAGTAAACGACTGAATCAAGCCAATAAAGCTTAAATAATTTAGAGGGTAAACATGCATGAGTAAGTTGCTTGTCTGCCTGGTGGTTACCGAGGGGGTTTATGAGATGGCGGATCTCTAAATATAGCGCAAATAGCTAAAGTGTAATTACTGCTGATGAGGGGTTGATTGCAAAAGGGATGTTACTTCTGTGTACAGGAGCTCGACGGCGGCGGCGGCGGTGGCGGCGAGCTGCAGCTGCACTACGAAAAGGTTTTAATGGAGATGAATTTGAGGATAATTGTAAAGCGAATCACACATATTTCATTTCTCTGTCCTCCACACTTCTTGGGAATTCCCTCATTTAACGACCAGCATTCCTTTATGCTGGGTAGATAAAAAAGTGTTACAGGTGTGTCTGTTTCTTACCTCACACACACACACACACACACACACACACCTTATAGATTATATTTTGCAGCTGCACACACACATCCTGCTCTCGGTGCTGTATGTGGGACGGCTGGCTGTCGAGGCGTACCTCTGTGGTGTCTGGTCTGGCAGCGGTAGGCTCCTTGACAGGGTCCAGACAGCGAGTCCCTCAGGGTCCGGATGGCCGTGTACTGGACCCCCAGAGACGCACACACCAGCAGCAGCACCGTCTTCCAGGAGCACTCCATCCTGCCCCCCCCTCCGGCTCTACATCCTTCACGCTGCCGCCGCGAGGAAGACACACACACACACACACACAGAGACACGCAATGAGATTTCATTTTGATGCATTTTCTCTCACACATGTGGAGCTCCGGCTCATATTTATGCCCGCAGCCCTCCGCTGACGGCCAATGAGCAGCTCTTTGCTGGAGCGATGAGTGTTCTTGCTCAAGGGCACTTAAACAGTGGAGGGTAAATTATGTCCCATTAACATTTCCCGTGCACATTTCCCCCTCCTGTCGTATCAGAATGTCAACCTTTATCCTGCAGCCGGTGAGCTTATCTGAGCACAGGGATCAAAAACAAACTATAACCTGGTAACAAGTCAACGCTTATATTCACGTTCATGATTTAATTTTGGGTTACTACCAGAACTTTACATGTTTTAGTGCTCGTAAAACACATCAGTGCTCTAAAACTCCCCCCTCCTCTGTTTTAGCTCCTGTCTCTTTAAGACAACCGGTCTCTTCTGATTGGTCGGCTCACACACGCCTGAGCCAGCACCGCTAACAACAACAACAACGCGGCTGTGTTTAATCAATTCTTATATGCCGAACTACTAAATAAACCGTCAAATGTGTGACGTGGTGACGTAGTGTGATGTCACAAAGTCGCAGAATTAAAGGCGGGACTACTGATGAGGCGTTTGAGGAGCAGTGTTTCGTGTCGGAGAGAGGAGCTTCTGTTCAAAGATAGGAACATAAATAAAACACAGAAGGGAAGAAAAAAAAGATAAAAAAGCATTTAATTCTCATTCAGGCTCGTTGTTTCTGCCAAGCTGGTTATACTTTCATGTTAGTAAGAAAGCAAGAGATGGTATTTATCAAACCTTTTCACTTAAAGTACATATTTGCAGTGTTTCTTAGAAAATACCGATCGGGGAGAAGGTTGCTCTCTCTCAAACAGGCAGCACCTCTTAACATAAGTAGCTTAAAACGCTTTGATGAAACAGTTTAAAGGTTTCTCCTGAAGGATCCGACGATTTGTTCTGCAGAACAACACGACCCAGAGGTCAGACCTTCGCTGGGAAAATTGCAGCGGTAATGTTCCTATCCGACAATAGCTCCACTACTCAGGATACCGTGCACACAGTTGCATAATTGCATTTCATTTTTTTTGCTTTTCCTCTCTTCTGGGTAATTAAGCCTGTAAGCACAGCAGAGAGCTCCACACTCAGATAAATATAGCCGTCTGCACATCGGCTGGGTGAAGCGGAGAAGTTTCCTTTATACACTTGCGAGTTCTTTGCCACTGGGCATGAAAGAGCAAAGGGAGATGCGATTTTCCAAATGGATCTTTAGAAAAAAGAAAAAAAAAGGTGCTGCCATCCATTTGTCCACAAACTGATGGTAGGTAATCACAGGAGCGCAAACCCGCGTCTCCATCACTCAAAGTGGCCTCGCCGAGGCAATCATCATCGGAACCGCAGGTAAATATACATCATATTACTGACAGAAATAAATACAGCCTTCCTGTTTGCTTCCTCGGCCTCTTTTCTCGTCGCTCTGTCTCTCTCCAGTCTGCCTCTTGTTCATTAATGATGTTTGTGTGTCCCTGGCAGACTCGTGTCCTCAGGAACGCATCACACTGAGCTCAGATCGGCTTTTGATGTTCCATTAATCACAAACAGCGCAAAAACCAAAGACATTTACTCTGCGGGTGAGTGGAGGAGGAGGAGGGGGGAGGAATTGAACTGACATCATGAGGCATTCTGTTTGAATATGGCTTTTAAAAAAAACACAGCGATCGCAGAATGAACTCATCAGGGGGACGGAAGTTTCATTTCTTGGAACTGTTTGTTGTCTCGTTTCAACTTTAAAGCTGCTTGTCCTGTTTGTGTGTGTTCGTCGCTGAAGGACGGAGAAGTAAAAGCACGAACGACTGCAGATAATGAGAAACTTTTGACCGAGCTTCTCTGACACTTATGGAAAAAAAGAAAAAAATGTCAATTTGATAGTCCTGCCATCCGTACGCACGCTGCACAGCTGGCTGACCGTGGCACATTCCTCAGCGACAGGTTTTGTTTTGTGCTGCACACCCTGCTGCCCTCTGGAGAACCAAGACAGATGCTTCAATGGATTAAAGCAATTTGATTTGCAAGTCCTTCCTTTTTTCTCTCTCTCTCTGTGGCTTCTATAACTCCTCCCGCACTCACACCAGGAATAATAGACACTCTGTCAACAGCTGGAAAGGGACCGCGAGCGTCAGACGCTCTCCACTCTTGTATCCCACTCAGACAATAACAGTGCTTACAGGGGATAAAAGCCTCGGGGACGGGATCAGCCAAAGATTACACCGTGTGGCGCACGCTCCTCTGGCAGGTTTGAGTTGTAAATTCAGCGAGCAGCTCGGGCGTCGGTGCTGCCAAGATAACACAGCTAGCTGCGAAAGTGTTGGGAGATAATAACATCTGTGCACGGTGCGGGAAAGGCAATTGCCTCTGTGGAAAATAAAGGCAACAAATGAGGTTAGGAGTTAGTGATGAGGTTGGGACTGAGGGATTTGGGATGCAAGTGATTGAGGGATGTGACAGTGCCAAAGATTTTTCTATTAAGGCACCTCGGTGTGTTCACAGACCCTCTGAGTGGAGGCTGTTTATTGGCAAAGCCGGGTGATCAATCCTGGAAAACACAAGAGTTGAGCAGCGGCGGCAAACAGCGGGAGGAGCTTCTCGGTCTCCGGTTTGTCTTTATCGCTCTGTTCTCCATCTCTTCCCCCCCCTCCACCTCTCTAAACCAACACCACACACACACACACACACACTCAGAGAGCCACAGGCGGAGAGCAGAGCCGAGCGCTGCAGAGGAGCTAATCTGACCCCGGGCCAGGAGTTCCTGCGATACCAGAGAGGATGAATCCTACATGAGTCCTCCAGCCGCACACAAACACACGGATCAGAGGCGGTTGGAAGATAAAAAACCAAAAGGTCAACTCTTCATCTGATCCAATTTATTCCTCTAATGGCATGCTGAGCGCAGGTGGTCCATTACGGAACGGAGACGGAGGAGCGGGCAGCGCCGCAGCAGCTGAGCAACGTAAAGTTCTGGTGACGGTGAAACTGAAGGATGGACGACACGATCAGCCGCGTCTGAGCGATTAAATAAGTGAACAAACAAGCTGCTCTTAAAGTCCCAGAACACTGTTTGAACCTGGAACGGTGGCGGGGTCCGCCACATACAAACAAAGTACAAACGGTATGAAATGGAGTTGTCCTTTAAGCTCAGTTTGTTTGAAGATGCATACAAACAAATCAAGTAAATTCATCTTTCTCTTCTCATTAAAATTACTTCCCCCCCCAAAAAAACTACATACTGCACCTTTAATCTACACGGTTAAAATAAAGGAGACCCACATTTAATGTGAGAAGAACTCAGTCTGGACAGTTTAAGTTGTGTTTTAATAACTGCTGACGCCACGTTGAGCTCTCACACATCACCGAACTCCCCGCTGACGCACTTTAAAGTCAAATCATTGACACATTATCCTCCTCAGCGTCTGCTGTCACTGCGCGTAAAATGCGCAGAAGAAGAAAATTAAACAGAAGAAGAAGAAGAAGAAGAAGAAGAAGAAGAAGAAACGTTGCCTTACCATCAACGCGCTCGATCAGACGGGATTCCTCCAGCCGGTCCGGTACCGGTCCTCTCCGCTGCATGTGTAAAAGTGTGTGTGTGTGTGTGAGAGAGAGAGAGAGGCGGAGGATGGATCGAGCGCTCCCCGAACCCGAGGTGGACTCAGAGGTGGAGATGCGCCATAGGATGGAGAGCTGCGCGATGCTGAGTGAGGAGGAGGAGGAGGAGGAGGAGGAGGAGGAGCAGGCAGGTCTCAGCCCTCCGGAGACCACACGGGCTGCCGGAGCTCAGTCTCCAGATTGGATGTGAGATTGTCTCGCCTCGGGTACGTTTCATTACGTCTCTGTGCAGCTTGACATGCGTTTTATTTTATTTATTTTTTTAACGCGACCTGTTCCTCCGTCCAACTTCAAAATCGGACCCTTACGCTTCTGCGCCATCTTTACTTTAATCACACCATTTTTTTTTTAAATTCTTCATGCAGGGCAGCTTCTCTGCAGCTACAGTCAGGCATCAACAATCACCTCAGCTTCAGTGTCACTGTCACACACACACACACACACACACACACACACACACACACACACCTCCCATGAGATTACAGCGGCACCATGACCTCTATTTTTCCTCATTCCATGCCATCATCAGATGTGTGCCTCCCTCAGCCTCCCCCACGCTGCCGCTGCCTCCCCGGTGTGAAGGGATGGGTGCCATCTCATTGCGCCCCGGGGGGGTTACTGTGGGGTCAGTGTGGCCGGTGACAGCTCCATTACTCCAGGGAATAGAGAGAGAGAGGAGGGGGGAGTCGAGTCTGTCAGATTGATCTCCTGCTGTGGAGGAGACACTGTGTGTCTTCTAATGTGGGAGATAATGTTAATAATGTCTGTTCCTGCAGCTCCTCTGCCCCTCACACAGCCTACATGTGTTCAGAAACCTCTCCAGGCAGCACAAGTGAGGACACCAAAGCATCTCAGCGATGGGAACAGGAGAGGCTGGAGGTCCGACCCACGCACATACAGAGCAAGCTGCTTTTTTCTTCCTCTGGTGATCCGGAGTTCTGACTCCGACAAGTGCACACAAAGAACAGCGAGCTGCCAAGAAACGACTGGTGAGTGATACCAGAGTGTCCCGTCCTCCGCGCTGATCCCTCGCTCTGCCTGCCTACAGCATCGATCCTCCCGGCGCCGAGCAGCCAAACGCCCCCACAAACCTCCTCGGCGAGAAAAACAGACGATGAAGAGAAAAGTTGAATCCTCCGCGGAGGCCTCCATGTTTAGCTTCTCCCACAGTCGCTCCTCCACCACGCACACGTGCAACGAGCACAGAATCAGACGTGGATTAAAGCTTTAGTATTCTTCTCTCTCCAGAACAGATGCCTCACCAATCTGCACTCTGTCTTCCCTCCATATCTGTGTGATCCACCTCATGTCTGATCTTTAACACGACAGCAGCCTTTCGTCACAAAGTGGATGGAAATGCTCAGCTCAAATCTCTCTGCTGCTTCAGGATAACCTTTCCTCTACACCTGTGCTTGCTCTGCACCTTTCTGCACCTTCCACTCTCTTTTTAAAGACGTGATCCGTCTGTCAGATTATCTGTCGGCGAGCCCGTCACAGGGGAGAGCAGGTTTCACAAAAGTTATCTGAGGGAGGAGTGTTGCCTGTAGAAGAAGAAGAAGAAGAAGAAGAAGAAGCCCCTTTATTCAGCCCTCCCTCGCTGTGAGTGCAATAAACAGGTGAAGAAGAAAATCTAATTTCACCCACTAGTTTGCCAGCAGAGATGGCGAAATCTAATTCAGCAAACAACCAGCACCAGCACACTTTCTCTATTTATTACTGGGACGTGCAGCAGCAACGTGGAAGGAGGAACTCCTCCAAAGATATCAGCGGTGTTGACACTCATGCAAAGCACACTTATTTCATTTAGAAGGAAGTGATTCAGACGTTCACAGGAAACAAAGGGGAACAGCTCACCTGGCTCCGTCAGAAGGTAACAAGATCTACTGACAGAGACTTCAGACTCGTCTCGGCACTTTTATAAAATAAATCCATCAAAAATTTTTTGATTTCCACTGATTTTTGATTTGGAATCTCTGCTTGATACCTGGCAGCAAAAAAAAAAAGTGAAATGCAGTTTTTTTTTGTCACTTGGATGTTTGCATGGACTAAACAAATAAGATATATAACTTATGTTAAAGGATCGTGATTTCTCCTCCACAACCTCGTGCTGATGGAACAATTCTGGAGCTTCACAGCAAAACAGCGTTTCCTCCGAAACAACTGAAGTAGATGTGGACTCGTTATAAAGCCTTAAAACAAAACAAAAAATCCAAGTCTACGGAAGCCCGAGGATCCCAAATTTTGTTTAAAAGATGTTATTTACATGTTTCTTAAAGCCAAAAGCTTCACTGTAGCTGCGAGGCTAACAGCATTAGCACACATCCTGCATGAAGTGGGTGCACGAGCTCTGCGGCACGTCCTCTTACGGACATTTAAGGGCGTTTAGCAGATGCTTTTGTCCATAGAGACTTACACTGATGGCGGTGGCTGCCGTGCAAGGTGTGAACCAGCACATCAGGAGCAGGTCGGGGTTCAGTATCTCGCCTAAGGACACTTTGACCTGCAGACCAGGGGAATCAAACCAGCGCCCTCCTGATGAGACGCTGGTTCTACCCGTCTACAGTCTTAATTACAGCTCAGGTTAGCAGCAGCACTGTGAATAACCTCTAGTGTGTATGTGTGTGTTATATAACACATGTTGATCCTCTTCATGCTAACGTTAGCGAGGCTGCTGACCGCACAGTTGGACCGACGATCTCACGTAAAGCTCCCGAGAACCCAAAATGTCAGAACTATTTCCGTCACTGATGAAACGATCAGAGTATAAACGGAACGTGAACACGGAGAAGAAAAAAGAGCCCGTGCTTATATTTCCTGACCGTTAATGGGAGGTCACGATTGAATTCCCCGGCGCCGACCCCAATCAGACTCAATGTCAGGACTCTTTTTTGATTGCTTGTTATTCTGAAGCCTCACAGAACCTCCCGACCGGGCCTCGCCTCGGTTCAGCCTTCAGCGAGCCGCTGAGGGGAGACGAGGATCATCTTGGGCGTGAGTTTGTGTCATCCGTGGACGATCCCCTGCAGCACCCGGGCCCGGTGCTCCCGCCATGCACGCCAATCCCCCCCCCCAAAAAAAGGGGGCTTCATTTATTAGATTTATGTTGTTTTCTTTGTGCGTTGTTGCTGGCAGAGTGAGAGACGAATCTGCTGAGTGACACGGCGAGATGATGAGAGGAAGGGAGAATGTGGGACATGAAGGATGAGAGAGAGATTACAGCGGAGAGGAGGAGAGGAAGTTTACACACACCATCTGTGCATCAAAGGTGTGGCTGCGCCGCCTCGCATTCACGGCGCGCCGTCTTCTGATTGTTTTTGAAGGAGAGATCTCTTGAATATAGATGGTCTCATTTTCACTCCCCCTCGTCTACCAAGATCTGTTTTTTTTTTAAAATTTCATCTGCACATGAGTGAACAAGTCAGCTCTGCTGTTGTGTTGTTGACAAAAAAAAAAAACCTCCCCGCTGTGTTGTAATCATCGGCTGCGTGCACGCGGCCGGATCTGCACGGATACGATGAAATTAAAAACTTTCTCCTGGCTTTAAAGTTTCCCTCCTGACACCCATCAAGACTTCCATCGGCGGTTCTTCGTACATGAGAGGCATCTTTCTTTTCTAGACGGTTGTTTTTCTTACGATACTTCACACGTAACTCGTGAGAAGCCGGATAAACTACTTTTTGCCAGTAAACATCACACGACGATCACAATCACACCGGGGGAATTAAAAAGCGGAGTGATTGCTCCCGCTCCCTCCCCCGACGGTTTGATCACACGGGGGGGAAGCTGAAGTCTTCAACAATCTGATGGAGAGCGAGTATCACAACA
>CAEMYA010000499.1:452685-499987 GCA_903131615.1 Diplodus sargus
GCTGTGCAACAGTTTTTTTTTTTTTCCTCAGCACTTTCCCCGTGAAGCCGGCCCATCAGCGCTGCTCTCTGCTGCATAATTGGTGCCATTAGCACGACGCATCGCGCGCTTTTCAGGCTCTGCGGCTGGACGGCAGCAACAGCGAGGTACCAACTCTCTCTCTCTCTCCCTCATTCCATCTCTTTATCCCACCAACTGTTTCGCACTCTCAGGACTCACAGCCATCACATTTGTGGGAGTAATAGGCCCGGCAAATTGCAGCAGATCGGGCCACAGCAGGCTCAGCCCGGCAGCCACCAGGGAGCAGCGAGCAGACGTGCTGATTCCACAGAACACGGCCTCCTGATCGGACAGGAAGAGGCGCCCTGGGAGCGACGGAGGGATCACGTTAACATCCGCCGGCTGTGATTTTTGATTGTTGTCGAGTGTGTGTTCGCGCGTGTGTGTGTGTGTCTGTGTGAGAAAACTTTAGATAATCCTCAAATTGGGAGTCTAGTCAGACATCTCGGTGTGCTCTGCAGAAGTTCTCCGAGCCCAAGTGAACACAAGAGACTCACAGTAACAACTTGTCTAAACACAATTTCCTGCCTGATTTCATTGATTATTTTTTTTCTCACTTCTGATTTCTGCTCCGTCACTGCGACAGCTCAGTTTGCTTCAGCTCGAACACGCCCTCCCACACACACAGATGGTCTGAGAGATGCCTCGACAATTAAGCCGATCCGTTTAAAGTCTCTCGCTGTAACAAGCTGAAGGAAGCCTGCTGCTGGATCTCGCTGTTCTCTGAGGCGTGCCGGTTCCTCTGCGCTCCGTCGGGCCTCCCGGGGGCCTTTCTGTGTGACCGAGCCCCCTTTTTCTTAATTACACCTGAGAGCAGCGAACAGCTGCTTCTCTTCCACATCTGTGTCTCCATCAATCGAGCCTGTGAAGGAGTTTATGTGAAGCAGGCTGACAGACACGTAAGGTCCTCCTCCTCCCTCCCGTCTCCTTCACTCATCTGATTCCTCGTCTGGGAGAGTTCCTGATTTCGTATCGAGTCAGCGGCGGTGCGGCTGCTCATTCCTCTGTCGGCAACAATGCTCACCTTGTCCTGAGGGGATTCACGATCGCAGATGTCGTAATAAAATTATTCCTGAAGACTGTTGACATAACAGAGCTCAGTTCTCCAGAATGACGCTCTTCATTAAATCTGTTCGTGTTTTTTTTCAGCCCATTTATTTTTAACCCTTCCCAGAATGGAAGACGATGATAACAGAGAGCTCAGCGCAGGAAAACCAAAGAACACGAAGCACGCCGACAGTGTTTTATATTTGTCTTGTTTACACAAAATAATAAGCGATTGATTCATGATTTTCTGCTCTGTCTTCCAGAGAGATTTCTGTTGGACCAGACAAAATCAAATTAAGAACAAAGATGGACTGTGTTTTTATATCAAACCAGCTGAGCAAAGACTTCCCAACAGAAGCTGCGCTCTTCCCTCGAATTTATTGCCACTGCTGAGGACCATAAATATTTATCAGGGATCAAAAAGGTTAAGTATGTGGGAGTGATAGAATCTGGCAGCAGAAAATATTGCTGAAACACAACGTCTGAAGATTATTCTGCGAGATGGAAATCTTCAAGAACACACAAGTGGCCTTTCCCGCAACAAACATCGTTAAAAATGTCCCGTGCTTTCTTATTTGTTTTGCATAATGAGCCTCATTAACATCACAACTTGTTACTGCCTACATTTTGTGCACGTCTGCAGATCACAAGTGATGGAGCCGCACAGAATTACAGTCGGCCGACAGTTTGAGGCCATGCAGTTGATTTTCACTGTATTTTATTATGTTCTTTTGTTCCAGTTTTGATGATATAGCTCTTTTTTTCATGTCTGTACAGTGAATATGAGCCAACAGGTCATCTGGCTCCGACGTCGACAGGTAACATTATTGTGTTAAGAGAAGCTAAGCTACTGTTGTTGGTAGCTTCACATTTATTGTACTGACATTACAGCAATATTGATTCTCTCGTTCCCCTCCAGCAAGAAAGCACATTAGTGCAAATTCCATTGTGTTAAATTATTCCAATATTCCAATAAGAACGTCTCCCTCCAGGTAGCGAAACGTCTTGAGACTGATTGACTGCGTGAAGGCTGAAGAAAGACGTTGAACACCTTGTGAACATTATTTACAGCAAAGGTGTAATATCTAAAAATCTGAGTCAAAACCTTTTGAATTCATGACTAAATGAGGTGCTAAATTACCATAATAACCACTAGCTGCACGGCTAACTGAGCTAACTGAGCTAAGAGTGGTTTTAAGAGACAGGACAGGCCGGCGCTAGCTGGTTAGCATGCTAACTTGAGCAGATATCTCTGCAACACAACACAACGACGTCTTGAACATGACGATTAACTCTCATTTCTTCACGTTCTGTTAATCATTTTTTATACCAAGCTGCTAATTTAATGTGCAAACGTTATGCAGGTGTATCGGTCAAGTGTAAAAAACCTGCAGCCGTCTGAGACAGACAGACTTCAGCTCCACAGAGTAGTGTTATTTACGGCAGGCTGTGACGGTGATGCTGATATTCTGAGCGCCGCTTCACTCGCACGCTGCACATAATAAAACACAAACGTTCCACTTTAGTCTAGACGTGCCTGACACATGCTGCCAGATTAGCACGCACAACATCTCGTACATTATTGACGCTCATTGTGAAGCGTGGTCAGGCGATGCGAGAGGAAAAAAGCAGGAACTCTTTCCAAGCGCCGGTGTTCCCGACAACCTGAGACAAAAGAGAAGCGTCTCTGTGGCCTCGCTGCCGGAGGAGCTCAGGGTTTTTACCTTCAGCGGCTAAAAACAAGCTGCAAACGGCTGCATATTAACGCTAAACACGTTATCGATTCAACGGCTAATCCGAGAATGAGACGAGCGTTTGCTCTCTCGGCTCTTGAGGTGCCTCTAATCAAAAAAGCATCACAATCAGATGGCATGATAATGATGATGATGATGAGTCATTTTCCATATCCCACTTTGCATTTATTCAAATTCATGTGCAGCAAAAAAAAACACTTGAAGTAGCTCAGAGACACCGTGACACTGAAGCAGCTGCTCATATTCATATAAAAAACACACAGGCCACACACTCGACTGTATACTATCATAATAAAATGCATTATTGAATAAATATGAACACAGTCAGCTCGTCAATAATACATATGATTACTTAATGTACTGTATCTCATTTTCTGTTCCACAAACATTTACTGCAGCACCGGATCAATAGTGATGTTCAACTCTGCAGCAGTGTGCTGTTAAACTTGTTACAGCGAGATATCGACCTGATGCTGCATCTAATGTTTGTAGTAGTCAGTGAGATAGCTTCAGGTATATTTTGATTAAAAAAATATATATATATGAGAACATGTGCATTTGTCAAAGTGTGTTGTTTGTCTCTTTGCTCCCAAACCTTTTGAAAACGTTTGCGTAGACTCTGATTCTCTTTATCATTTTATGCAACGCTGCAAAAGGCGCCTGATTCATTTTTAGAGGAATTCACTCATCAGATTTTTCTTATTGCAGTTCCAAAATAGTAAGTAAAGGTTATTTGTAGGTAGAAAAAAGCGTGCAATGTGTTTGGTCTGTTGTTTGTGAATCTCTCCCCCCCCCAAAAAAAAGGTAATTTTGCATGATGAAAGTCAGGAGAAGCGTTCAGCCACCGTTTCTTCTTTAAAGAGCAGTTTGGTTTGTCTGCTCAGGGAGACACTGGTATGCAACAGGACCTGCTCCGTCTGTAGATATAAAAAGGCTCCTCTAAAGGTAATAAAAACACAAGGATTCATAGTTTCAGGAGATTATAGACAAATTAAAACTTTAGATCCTCCTAAATCCTCCACGCTTTCCCTCTAAAGCTGCACCGATAAACATTAACAAGATGCCACAACAGATCAAATGACAAGCTGAGCGTGTTTCAGAATCTTTTAACTCGTCGTTTCGGTTTCTCTTCCTGCAACTTTAATGTTTTATTTGTCGCTCTGAAGTCGCCTGGACACGGAAAGCGACTAGCTGGTGAGCTAACTGGAGCGTTTATCAGCCGAAGAATCAGATATTTCCGTCAGGCTGTGGTGACAAAACAAGCGTCAGGACCGCAGTTCTGTTTACAGCTTGTTGCACGGCTTCTGAATGTCTTTCAGACACTTGGCCACCTGTCAAATTCATACTCAAAACAAATACAACCACAGAAACTGCTGCTAACTGTAGCTGCTAACTGTAGCTGCTAACTTTAGCTGTCCTTAGTTACTTAGCTCAGTTAGCTGTGCAGCTAGCTGTTTGGCTGGCTGCGGCTAGTTGATTAGCATACTAGCACCAGTTAAGATATCTGTAACAACATACTAAAACATTTTTACACACATTCAGTTGTTCATTTAAGGTAATTTTTTAATGTTTTTTAACTAAAACTCTGACACATTGTCCCCTAAATGCACCTTTAAGATTTAAGAGGTCTTGAAGACATAAAACCTGGTCAGGGTTCGAGGTCCACCTGCAGTTATATATTGATTACTTCAGCACGGCAACAGAGATCAGCGTCACAGTGGAATTACCCTCCTGTTGTTTTGGATTCTGAAGACAGGTGTTTTTTGGCAGTTACGCGCTGCCTTATTGGCACCGAGCGACGTGCTGACAGGAGAGCGGCCTGACCAGTTTTTAGTCATCAGTCAATGTCACATTACAGACATACCACCCTGTCAGGCCATCAGATAAGTTCCCAACATCTTATTACATCGTACTGACTGTTTGGTTTGGAGCAATCAAGCACACGCAGAAAAGAGAAAACAGGGGAGAGACTCTGTGACGGTGCTGACATTTCTTTCTTTTTAAAAACAAGAATATATGGCTATTTTTTTAAGGCACGAGTCCAATTACATTTTATCAGATTCTGCTGGGTAATATCCATTATCAGTCACAAGCACCTAAGAAGAAGAGAAAGAAGAGAAGCACAGTTTCACGTCAGTTGCTTCCATCGTTGGGAGCTAAACTCTCGGTGCACCCGGGGTCCACATTCAGTTTTATGTCCCTGCTCGTGTTCGGTTCGTATCGCGCGGCTGCTTTTCTCTCCTTCGGTGAGGACTTCCTTTTTATTATAATCCCTGCAATGATCGCCACGACCACCAGCAGCCCCACCAGCCCCGCTCCCACAGCAATTGCAGTCACATTAGAGGCTGGTGGCGGGTCAGTTGGGGTGATGTTCACTGGTGCAACTGGTGGCACTGAATCAAAACGTGTTTTGCCTCCCTTGAACCCCAAGATGGTTTCCTGTTTGAAGATGCACCTGTGTGCATAAGGCCAGTCGTCTTCCCCAGTTTCATACTCATCATCTTCTGCCGTCGGATCTACGGTATAATCATGTGGCCACCCTTCCTCCACCTCCTCCACCTCCTCCTCCTCCTCCTCCTCCAGCAGCTGAGGGCCTGCTAAAACAACACACCAGTACACTCCTCCATCGCTCTCCTGCATGAGGGAGATCTTCAGCGAGGAGCCGTTGTCAGACAGAGTCACTCTGCTCCTCAGATCCGCCGGGATGGGGACCGTCTTGTCCTTTGAGTCCTGGATGAGCTCACTTTCACCAGACGGTGACAGGCGGTGCCACTGCACCCTCCGGGGGTCGCCTTCGCTAACCTCACAATCCAGGAAGACGTCTCTGCCTTTAAAAGCAACTTTTCGTTGGGATTCCT
This sequence comes from Diplodus sargus, assembly GCA_903131615.1. Lineage (NCBI taxonomy): Eukaryota > Metazoa > Chordata > Actinopteri > Spariformes > Sparidae > Diplodus > Diplodus sargus. The sequence goes on from CAEMYA010000499.1 coordinate 458,405, forward strand.
TTTTTGGGCAAAGAACCAGTGAGTACTCAAGTTCAAGAGCAGCGGAGACGCATTTATACTGTCCGCGATGGTTGTCAGAGACTGCAGGAATCACCAAAGAGAAGTCCTCTGAATCGTCACCTGATGATACATACATCTGATTGTCTGTCTCAGTGCTGCCGTTGATCATCCCCTGTGGTGTCTGCCACAGCTGGAGTTTCCCCTCAGACGGGCAGTTCAGCACCACTCTGTCGCCTCGTGAGGCAAACACGTCGCTGCTTTCACTTTGGATAGGCAGGTATATGTCCTGGAAACTGAGACATTTCTCGCCTTGGATCACAGTGCAGTAAAATTGCTGGTTATTCTTTAACGTGTTGTTGTCGAGTGACAGCGACGCCCCTCTGTCTCTGACCTGGATGCCACGCTGCAGCTCCTCCACCAGAGGGTCCAGCGACACGCTGCTATCCAGGAAAAGTTTGGGCCTGAAAGACAGATACATCTCACTGTACCAGCGCACAGACGTCCCGTCCAGACCGATGGAAGGGCTGTCGCATCGCAGCTCAGCCCCTTGTTCCTTTACAATGATCTCTTTGTGTTGACCCTCCAGCTCGCACACAGAAAGCTCCTGTGTGTGCTGTCTGACCAGTTTCTGGTTCTGCCAGCATTCCCTCCTATAAATCCCAGAGTCCGTGTGTGTGAGGTTTCTGATCTGCAGCCCGAGCAGGTTCTGTTCTTTGTTGAGGTGGATGCGACCCTGAAGGTCTGCAGGAGGTGCAGCGGACGAGTCGTCAGCTGAGGAGTTTCCAAGCAGCTGGTCTCCCTCCGGTGTGGCTCTGTAAACAACGATGTAATCCACTCCGAAACAATACCCCATCTCGATAACGCTGCCCTCGGCTCTGAACACGGGCTCTGCCTCCTCGCTGCAGACCTGGTGGAGGAGGGGGAGGAGGAGGAACAGCAGAAGCTCCGGAAACCTGACGGAGGTCATGTTGTCCATCTGCACCAGGCCATGTGCTTTGTCACACTGTGGAGAGCGCGCTTACAGTAAGAGTGGTTAAATGCATCCTCTCGGGTTTGTCACTGTAGATCCGCCTCCAGTTGATACCAGTTTCCTCCTCTTTCACATTCTTCCACAGACCTCGACAAACACACACACACACACACACACACACACACACTCATGTCAACCCAGTTAATGAGTGACAGGAGTGGGAGGGGCAGCATCAAAGTCATTAAAGTCATTATGATTGTGGCAACTCTGACAACCAATCAAGGCTCAACAAAAGCCAGCAGACAGCTCATAATAAAAACACCTAGTCGCACATTAACCGTGTTTGCTGGCGCAGTCGGACAGGTTCTCCCTCAGCTGGTGGGTGTGGTCAGCCTCCACGCGAGGCCGCTTGACAGCAGCAGTTACAGGGAGTGTTAAGCGCCCACGTGTTGACGTTGGGAATTCCGTGCGAGCAGGCATGATCACACGTTCGCTCTCCCATGCAACAGCGGCCTCAGTCAGCGAGCAGACTAATCTGAGCTAAATCTGAACAGCATCAGTTAATCTGCATCAGGTCTGCGTTTGCCCGGCAGCGATCACGGTGGAATATGTTTTGAGAAAGCACAAAAGGATCCATTCAGGCTTCACTTTTTCATCCAGTGGACGGAACTGGGTGATCCGCTCTCGTCCTGCGCGAGAGTCGAGTAATGTGACGCTCAGCGTATTAATCTCACAATCAGAATCGGTCCTGTGCTGTTTCATTTTATGTCTTTTTATGATAGCCGCGAGTCAGAAACATTTGGAACATTTGTGCTCATTAGTGGTTCTGCTAACGGCCTCATGATGTTTCTCTTTGCATCCTAAAAAAAAAATAATTTGTGTTTCATATTGTTTAAATTGTGTTTTTTTGTAAATGTTTAATCACACAATCTGTTAATACTAAAAAAAACGTATTGATCTTTTTACTGTCTTTGCTTTCCTCCTGTGTTTTATAGACGTTCTTGTGCATGTAAACGGTCTTGAAGGTTGCAAAGGGGGGAACTCCTCTCTCCCAGAGAAAACACTGCTCCTCAAACGCCTCGTCAGTGGTCTCGGCTTAAATTTGGTGACTTTGTGACATCACACTGCATCACCGTGTCACACATTTGCGTAAGTTAAGCCTTGCAGATAATTTGGCACGTAAGAATTGATTAAGCACAGCTGCTCTGTGGTTGTTGGTGTTGCTGGCTCAGGCGTGCGTTCGCTGACCAATCAGAGGAGACTGGGTACTCAGGAGGGAGGGGCTTATTCAACTCAACTCCTGACTTTGTGAAACCTGTTCACCACAGTTAATGAATAGCACAAGCTAACTGTGCTACTGAAAACATCAATACTTGTCTCGCTGTTGCTGCATTCAAGAGAATCACAATGTTAAACTTTTGGTGAAATGCAAACAAGAGCTTGTTTTTACTGCAGCAAGGACATCGACGATCGATAAAACAAAGACAGCAGGTTTGTTATTCCACGTCAGCGTGATCTCGGTATCAAGGTCCATCTCTGTCTCTCTCTTTCGGTGTCTCAGGTGATAAACGCCTCGAGTTTGCTCACATGATTTGGTGAGTTCAAGCGCATTGTCCGGGAAAACCCCTGTACATAATCCACCTGCGCATGACGCGGGTCAGATTGCAGACGTGGGTATTATGTGGGGAAATTACGCTGTTTGTTTTTAGGGGGAGATTTCTGGTCAGGTGTGTCGAGGTCAGAGAGATTAACGGATTGTGGGAAAAAAAAACCTGGGTCTCTACAGCTGACAGAGGAAGGACAGGAACAGTATTCGGAAGTTGTGATTTTACTTCTCAGATCTCAGTGTGTGAGCGTCTGCCAGCCTGTAACGTATTGTGCTCGTGTTGCCCAGCGGCAGAGCTTCTCCCGTCTTCTTCCAGTTCACTGCCCTTTGTTTTTTCTTTGAACCGACATCTGGTCCGAGGCTCCTTCTCTCTGCCTCGTGCTGATGCTGTTGTTTTTTCCGATCTTTGGAACTGGCTGTTCTGTAACCTGGCGATGTGAGAGTTAGTAAACATCACATAGTGGCAGTTTTAATCAAGGCTGGGCACGTTACACACCCTATCAGCTACACACAGAGAGGAAAATACTGGATGAAACACATCGTGCAGCTTTTATTGGAAGATTCTCAGCTAGGTATTATTTGACACTTGGTTTTATCTATCTGCACATTTTTCTCTGCCACTCTTGCATTTTCTTTCGGATTTCTTGCTGGATGTTTTTAGTTCCTCATTCCTGCAGAAACCACAGCAGCATTGTAGCAAGACTGGGTGGATACTGATCGCGTGACTTTGCTCAAACCTTTGATAAAAGCGAGGGATACAGTTAACAGGTTGACTGCCAACGGAAGAAGAGGGAATGACTGTGTTTACTCTGCAGGGCCCTCATGTTGTTTTACACGCCTGCTTCTTCTAGAAAGAAAGCCGCTTCCCATGAAACACAAATGCAAGTCTCTCTTTTTTGGCCACAATCCATCTGAGAGACGGTTAATTGCTAACTGAAACAGTTGTTATTTGTAATTGTGTCGTGCTTTTGTGCATTTTGCTAATAAATCTGTGAACAACAGTATAACAACATCAGTGCACCCTGACGACCGGCTTGCTCCCGTCAACATATGGGCATTAAAAAAGAAAAAGAAGCACCAACCTGTTTCCCTTTGAGACACATCATGTGTTTACTAGTACATAAACTATAATGAACCCAGCTACCCACTCAGCAGCAGCGGCTTCAGTGCTGCGGAGGGAACAGCTTGCAGAGCTGGTGATCAAGCATCATGATTAAGCACCAACTGCGAGAAAACTCTCCGTGTGTTCGGTCCAATTCAGCCCCAGCGCTGATTACGCTCATCAGGGCCCCGTATGCTGCAGGGTTTGGAGGCGCACCAACTGCTGTTTGAGATACAGATTTTTGCCAAAATCATTTAATTACTGGACATATGGGCCGCAATAAAAAAGAGCAGGGCTTTGAAAAGAGGAAGGAAATAGAGGCAACGGGAGCGTAAAACAAATCACATAACACTCACATTTTAAAAATGTTTTCCAGCCCCCAGAAAAATATAAAAATCAAAGTTATTCCAGGTCATATTTGAGTTATAGGTGTTTGTGTGCTGACTTGCAGTTCCGCTCTGCGCCGCGGCGTGTCGCTGCGGTGCGCGCGACAGCACAGGCACCAACCGTAGAAGAAGAAATCCGTTCCATAACACAAACGTCACATCCGCTGACCGCTGCTAAAGGTAACTCATTTCCTCACGAAAATATCGATATATTCACTAATCTGAGCACATATTGATAATCCGCTGTCAACAATAAGTGACAGCGATCAATTAAATCACGCTGTTGAATCACGTGACGTGACGCGGTCGTGCTGCTTCTACCTGTTAGCTAACTAGCATGCTAAACACCTAGCATGCTCCTCCAGTTAATGCAGGAGGACTTTTATTTTGAAATCGTTGACGACAAGTCGCCCTGCTCAGTGTGACTTAAACCCACTAAGGTCCTTTATTATGTTCTTATTATTCTCCCAGTCGTGTTATCTGATCGTGATCGGCTCACTGACTGTGACTCATGTGTCAGTACTGCAGCATGTTAGCTCATGCTCGTCCACTCTTCCCCTCTGTGAGACATCATCATCATCTGTCAGCAGCTGTGCTGGATAACTATAATCCTCCTCTCAGGTGGAGAGGCTGCGATGATTGACCTCCGAGAAACAGCAAATAGTGCCCTCTGTTAAAGCAGGGAGATTAAATTACTAAATGCATTTTAATAGATTTAATTACTTGTCAATCTGAAAATAATACAGGGTGGAGTCAGAAGGGGTTTCTGGTGGATAAATGCACAATAAAGGTGCATTTCTGTCAGTGTTCTGCCAATATTTACTGGAAGTTGTACTGAAGAATCCCTCTTCTGTTAGTTTGGATTCACTTTGCCTCCTGATTGTGTTGCTCGGTGACAAGTCAACAGGAAGCTTAAAAAAAAACAACCCCCGGCTGTGCCTGATGTTCGGAAGATTCTTTTTTATGTGACGAGTGGAGCTAACGCGATAAAGAAGAGTTATAGTTGTCAGTCTGCGGTGCTGATCGGACCCCATGACTGCCCTGTAGCCTCACAGAGCACCACAGTGCATCACACTGCTGTTTGCTTCATGATAGAACTGGTATCCTGTTAACCTCCATCTGCTGCTTCACAGGATGAAGCAGGTATTTGTAGTGTGTAGGAATGTTCTGTGTCTGCTTGGTCGTCACCCACTACACTTTGTTTGTCCTCCCGCTCCTTTAGGTGACTTTGCATCAATGTTGCGCGTGATCGCAACATCCCTGTGCCTCCGGTGCCAACGTGTCCCAGCTCTGCCTTTAAACCTAAGGCCATGTGCAACCCTGAGGTCTACAGAGAACCAGCAGACGGTCGAGGATCTCTACGGTCTCTCTGTGGACATCCAGAAGATCCGGCAACTTAAAGGATGGGTCCTGCATCAGAGCCCAGCCTACACGAAGGAGGTAGCTTTGCTCCTGAATGACATGGGAGCCTCGGGCTCCCTCGTGGCTCGGATCTTAACGGATCACCCTGAGGCGGTCCTCTGTCTCCCGGAGCAGATGCAGACCCAGAGGGAGCTGTGGACGTCTGTGTGCCCAAACCAGAGGGAGCTGGTCGGCATCATCGAGAAGTTTCCGGCCTCCTTCTTCACTTCCTGCAGCCACCATGACAACCAGCGGAACAACATCGCCTACTTCCTGAGCTTAAACCTCAACAAGCGAATCGTCACCAAGCTCATGGCCAGCGCGCCACAGAGCTTCAGCCGGCCTGTGGAGCAGAACGAGCTGATGGTGCGCACACTCCAGCAGGTCTACCTGGAGCTCGGGGGAGAGGAGGACAACATGAAGATCTGGCTTCAGAAGCTGCTGAGTCAGAACCCGTTTGTCCTCCTCAAGCCTCCTGAGGTGCTGAGACAGAACCTGCTCTTCCTGAAAGACAAAGGCTTCAGCACGGCAGAGCTCCTCCGCCTCCTCTCCAAACTCAGGGGCTTCGTCACCGAGCTGAGCCCGGACAGCATGCAGCTCACCCTGTCGTACTCCCAGGAAACGATGGGCTGCTCCGAGGCCGAGCTGCGGGACATCGTGCTCAACTGCCCGGCTGTGCTTTACTACCCTGAAGCTATTCTGGCCGAGCGCTTTAAGGGCCTCCTCAGCGCCGGGATCAGCATGTCTCAAATCATAAAGACTCCCACTGTTTTAGAGCTGACCACGCAGATAGTGACCTACCGCATCCAGCGCCTGAGGGCGCACGGTTATGACGTAAGGACAGGAAGCCTGCAGGTCCTGAATGGCACTAAGAAGGACTTTGAGGTGAGCTGTGGAAAACTCCAGCTGCGTAGAGAGAGACCGCTGTTTAACCCTGTTGCCCCTTTAAGGGCAGATGACTGACAGAGACTGTGTGGACTAATGCAGGTGATTGTAATGTTTACTGTACTTGAGATTATTTATATCACAATCAGATTAAATGGTCTAAAGGTGCTTTTACTATCAGCATTTCATTCAGAATCATTCATAATGTGTTTATTTCTAAAGCTTCATTGGACAAATTCAGGTTTTCTGCGTCCATATATGAAAATAATTTTCTTTGGATGGCTTAAATACCTGCAGTATATTTAGAAAGAATGAATCATTCCAGACTGATTGAGATGATTTTGTTTAAAAATGCATTTTATCAGATAAACACAGCAGGCCGTGCTTTGTTTGATAAATAGATGAAGAATGATGGAGGTTCACGCAGCGTGCACTCACCTGCAACAAACTCCAAAATACCAAACAACCCTAAAATCAGATTAAATGAGGTTGTATTAGGCAGCATTCTCTTGTAGATTAGTCATGGAAAATGAGAACTTTCAGAGTTTTGTTGAGCATGTCGGAGCTGGTTTGCCTCACTTGGAAAGTCAGGTAGAAGCACGGATACTCTGGTAAAAGTAAAATCACTGATTCGACTTGTTTCCTCCAGTAAAGTAATAGATTACTCTGACATGTACTCAGAGTCTCAGAGTAAAAAGTCTCCCTCTGAAGGACGTTTGTGCTCAAAGCTAACTGAAGCTCACGTCATATTAATAGAACTCAAAGACTATTAAAGTTAAAGGTAGAATCAGTAGGATTTGTCCCAGCTGTTCCTGAACGCACCACAAAGACAGCTGATTGTTGAGTCTCATTCCCAGGACGTCAAACAGACACATGTTGGGTTGGTAAAGTGTCCCGAGCAGCAACAAAGAGAGAAAATCAGAAACTCTCTGCAGATACGAGACACTAACACGCCTTTTCTCCACATTCCAGTCTCCCTCTCTGTTTCTGTTCCGTTTCCACTCTAACAGGATTTCATTTCGCCTCGTCTGCCGCGCTTCATAAGCGCTGACTGAAATCAGTCCTGTGATGTTGGGAAAGCTGTGTTCAATTATGCAAAGAAAGATCATCAGTGTTTCCTCTCAAGTGCATTAAAATTAAAATAACGACCCTGTTTTGAAAATATTAGGAGTAGAAGGTCCAGATGTTTGTGTTTGACTGTCGGGAGGAAATAAGTAAAAAAAGTTTAGATACCTGAAAAATCTTAAGTATGGTAACAAAGTATTTGTACTTCGTTACTTTACATCTCTGATTACTCTACTGCACATTCTGTGATGAGACTTTCTGATGATATGATGATATATTAACAGTGAGGCTTAAAGTGAAACTCTCGCCAAAAATCAAAATCAAAATCTCTATTTTTAAAACAGTAAGAAGTCTCGACACAACATGAAACTTTGCTCGTAGTATCACCAGGGTCTCTACACATGAACACCAGCACTGAGAACATTGTTTGTGCACACAGAGTTACTAAAAAGAAGGTTTTTGAACAACTCATGTTAGCAGCAGCTTGTTCAGCTCGCCGCCGTCCTGCCAGTGGAGAAGTGGCGATCTCAGAATGTGACGTAACCTGGAGGACAGTTAAGGTGGAACTTCTGTCTTCCTGCAACAACTATCCACGCCAGATCTCACGTGACTTTTCCGGCTTTTGATTTTAGTATTGTTTCTTATATGAGGCTCCTTTTTCAACTTCAAGGTCAATATTGTTTTTCACTAACAAACAAAACAACGAATTATCCTGCATTTATATGGAACTGAGCTTTAGGAGCGTTCCACCTTAACTGTCCTCCAGGTTACGTCACATTCTGAGATCGACACTTCTCCACTGGCAGGACGGCGGCGAGCGGAACAAGCTGCTGCTAACGTGAGTTGTTCAAAAACCTTCTTTTTAGTAACTCTGTGTACACAAACAATGTTCTCAATGCTCGTGTTCATGTGTAGAGACCCTGGTGATACTACGAGCAAAGTTTCATGTTGTGTCGAGTCTTCTTAGTGTCTTAAAAACAAAATACGGTAAATCTTAAAAGTGCCTCTTTCATTATGCTTTTACGCGAAGGTTTGACTCGGGTACATTCACCAAAAAAGCCTCGGTTGCATTTTGGTGAGAGTTTCACTTTAAAGTCTGTTTTTTCTTCATGTGCTCAAATGATGAACAACGTTTAGTCAAAGTAACAATGAAGAAAACTTGTTGGTTAACAAACTCCTTTAAGGAGTGTAACCCGAAACACCAAGTGCAGAAATGTATCAAATGAAACTTTTCACTTGCTGCGCTTCTTTTTCTGCAGGTGTAAATTCATGTGGTGAGAGACGAGGCTGATATCTGGAAGTGAGACAAACCTCACTGCATCTCAAAGTGTCATGTTTAATACTCGTCCGCTGCCAAATAGACGGTTTATTTACAACTTCCCTCATCACAGTTAACGTCACTTAAAAACACATCATGACACAACTGCACAGACGGATGTGCCGACTCGTCCGTCAGACGCAGTTCTGACTGTGAGAGGACGAACGAGGCTTTCCAAACGTTTTATTTACAGCCTGCGTAAGTGTTTCGTTTCCATACTTTGTTCTCAGCAGCACGAGTTTTCCCCTCAGGGAGGAAAATCTGACTGTCTGAGATTTCTTATTGTTTCTTCACAGATGGAGACACTTTATTATAAGTTATTCTGCAGCAGAAATGTCACTTTATTATCATTTCAGATGGATTCAGATGCGCCCACACTTTGGGATGTAAAAAAATAAATAAATAAAATCCTGTCACTTGGATTGTGGAGTGCTTTATTTGAAGGCACTCTGCAGTCTTTGTTTAAAAAGAAGTTTCAGTTCATTTATGCAAAATAGATTTTCCATTATGTGTGGCTTTATTAATAAGGTTTTCATGTCTGTGTGCGTCACGCGGAGGTGAAAAAAGCTGCTCCTGGATGAGCGCCCACATAGATATTTTTGTATACGCCACAAAATCAATACACAATCTTTCTGAGCATTATCTAAACCGAGAGCGTGCGCTTTTTTTCTTCTTTCTCAGTCTCGTTTTGAGTGTGTCTTAATGTTTCGAATCCAGCAGAAAGCCCTTCAAACATGCTTTTTATTTATTTATTTGTGGGCCTTCTAATGGGAGCGAGCGTCCCGGCTAATGAAGTCATGACTTTATGCCTCGAGGTTCCTTCGCTCTCGTAATGTGGACGACGGGGTCACAACAAAGACGGAGAGGACTTGTGTGTCCAGAGGGAGGAGGAGGAGGAAGGTGGAGTCATATACATTAACAACTTCTACTCCCCATCTGCTGCATCACTCAGCATGGCTCTGTAGTCATGGCGATAGCCACTGGGCAGATGATGCGAGAGTGAGTGCATCTGGTAATGAATGTGAGCTCTGCAGACGGATGCTTGACTCGCGTTCATCTGCAGACCGTTCTCGACACGCAGCCCCCCCCCGAGGGCCGGAGACGGAACCTCAAGTGCTGCAGCTGATGTGCTGAAGGTTCCTAATTTTACACGGACATCTGTGACTTTTTTCTTCAATTTATCGTGTTGCAAGCTTGTAGTGGCGCTGGGTGATAAATACAGGGAGTTAATCAGGATTGTATCGAGGTGAGGCGGATGAGACGAGGCCTCAGGTGACCACGTGTAAGTCACCTTCTTGTTTCTGTCCTCTCGTCCTCTGCTCTTGAATTACTCAGAGAAGTCAGGGAGGTTAATAGGAGGGAGTATAAATTGTCCTCTTTCATTTCAAACATGACACTGGTTGATATTAGCCACGCGTAGCTCTCTGCTTTTATGGGTCCTATCTTACAGAAACAGATGACATCTGCAATTAAAAGCTATGATTTCCAGCTGCAGAGCCAGAGAGTGAGCGACCTCTGCTGCCGTAAATATTCTTTTTTTTGTTTTAAAGTCTTTGTAAGTTAAAGGATTTGTTCACACCAAAAACTAAAACTCAGTTGCTATGTCTCAGTTCAGGATCTGCATCCTTCAGAGGAGCATTTGAAGGCCAACCTGAAGGCTGTCCCAATCTGAAGGCTCCTCCAGATGTTCCTTCTTCTCCCTGTTTTTGGAGGATGCACCGCTACCATCCTTCGTGGCCTCACGTATCCCGAGAGTCTTTGAGTGCCCAAAATAGAAGAAAGAAAGAGAGAAAATGGCGACATCACGTGGCGTAGATCATCACTTTCACGGGCCTGGGCGGCAGAAATCTTGACGTAAGGGTAAAACATCTGGTGACGCAACCAGGAAATGCTCCAAAGGCGAGACCGTCATATTTAACAACGGCTGACGCGGTTAACAAGGACTCTCTGAAGGACTCCCCTTTGAAGACTGCGAAGGCCGAGTCCTTCAGAGGATGCAGACCCTGAACTGAGACACAGCGAGTGTTTATCCACTCACAACATGCTGATGGAGAATAAAAGTTTCGTAGACCACAAGACATTTCTGGAGCTTCACAGTGAAACATCTGCAGCAGCTGTTGAATCAAAAACCCATAAAATGGCTCCACACAGCTCGTCCAGCGTGATCCAAGTCTCTCGATGCTCTTAGATCCTCTTTCACAACTTAAGTTTTCATTTATAGATGAACTAATCCTTTAAGATTAAGATCTGGTATTTTAATTTAGAAGCATTTCAATAAAAGCAGCTAATGCTGTTTCTTCCCTTATGACAACATTTGCAGTGTGGGATCTCAGTTTGCACTCGGCTCGACTTTCCTCTCCACCTACACCAGGAAAGTTTGCTTGCTGGTATAATTACTTATTTCTCAGTAGAGACTTCGACCTGCAGCTGGTGACAGATCACAAACGTCCTGTTCTACGTGTTGCAGGAGAGGAATAAACGTCACTTTGATGGACGTTGAATGCACCGAAGCTAAACAACCTCCTATATTGAATGTTGCATCTGAGAGTCACAGCGGCTCATCTGTCGCTGCAGGTGATTTACCTGCTGGTCTGTGAGGACGGAATCACAGGAAATCTGATCACAGAAGACGTGCCAACATGTCTCCGTCAGAAAAAGACAACAGAGAAACTGATCATGCTTTATTGAACAGAGCCATTGTTAACAGTATCTGTCTGGTTCCTGTTGGGACAAGTCAGAAACATCCGCAGCGAGAAAAGCCTCATTGTTTCACCTCCACAGTCGACAGGCCTGTGTGTTCCTCAGTGTGCTGGAAGTTTACAGTATAATGATTTAATCCTCTTCTGTCTGTTTGTACTGCAGGTGAAGGAGTTTATCTTAAAGTGTAGGACCTTAAAACACGAAGCAAGTGAGCCGAGCAGACGAGTCAGAGTGAGTTTAGCTCCTCTTCAACACGAGGCAGCTTAAAATGCTTTACAGGAGAATAGGAATATTAAAAAAAAATAAGACTTTAAGACACATTTTTAATATTGCATTTAAAAAAAGCCACCAAGCGGCTTCACCAGACTCAGTTTTGATCCTGATCCAAAAACTTTTAGTGCTTTTATAGGCAAGTATTCACATTTTAAACCCACAGGAGCAGCGATTTAAAGTGACACTGTGCAGTTTAGGAGATGAAATTCAAACTAAACAGTTTAAAATATACAATATTGATGAGGTAATAATCCAAAGTGTGAATAAACAAGCTGCTCTCAGAGGAAGATAAGGTCCCAGAGAACTGTGGGCAAAGGTGGCAGGGTCCGCCGCATAAACCATAAACACTGTGTTGTCCTTTAAGCTCAGATTGTTTATTCAGTTTATTCCGTCATGAAAACAAAAAGAGTTTGAAATAAATCAGTGAAGATCTGTCTCGTCCTCCTAGAAAACTACATAATACACCTTTAAGTTTTGAAAAGTTGCTTTGAACATTATGATTATTTTATTGTAACAACGCCATGAAAACATCAGTTTTGTTTTCTGTGAAATGTCGCCATCTAGTGGCAAAACTGACACATTACCAGATGGAAGAGGTTCAGTTTCTCAGTCATAAAATGTCATTTTCTATTAAAGAAAAGTACCAATTCAACAAGAAATCAAGCAAACAAACTTTATTAATAAAGCACAGAAGTCACAGATCAACGTTAAGTTAAGTAAACATTTAAACAGAATAATAACACAGAGATAGAATAAGAAATAAGGCACGATAGTGAAGATGCAAGTCAGATCACACACACTGAACAGGTGAGTTTTATGTTTTCTTCCAGCAGACGACCAGAAGATCTGAAGCATCCAGTGTGACAGTCACGAGTCCAAACAGTGAAAAACCTTCATCACGTTCACAGTGTTTATCCAGCCGGATTATCAACACCGTCTCTGGGCAGAACCTCCCAGGTAACCTGGTAGCTCACTCCACCAGGAGTGTGGCTGCTTTTAAAAAAGGTTCTTCTTCTAGAAATCTGTGCAGCAGCTTCATGTCAGGGTCAGGATCAGAGTTGGACCTCATCCAGGTCAGAGCGAGGTGGAGTGTCCTCTGTTCCTCTCTACATTCATGGTACGAGACATCCGAGGAGTGAGGTCGAAATAGATTGTAAGTTATGACTGAAGCTGTGGATCTATTAGAGAGAACGATGACCGTCACTGTCACCTGTAGCTCATAACGAGGAGGAGGCGTGATCACCTGGATGCTCGATGGACGGCGAGCCACGCCTCCTAAAGTCAGACACACAACTTAGTCGTCATACGTTCTTCAGGACACGTAGATGATGGTTTGGTTAAAGGTAAAGACCCTGGTGACGGTCATCGTTCGGCCCCATAGTTACAGTCATAACTTTATCAGAATCAAACAGCAGAGGAAACAAATCAAGAGTAACTTCACATACGTGTCTCTGAGTGTCTGAGCTCACACTGCTTCAAACTTCATGGATTACAAAAGTCACATTATTACAAGCTGGAATGTTTTTATCTTTTCTTGAATACAGTTTTGGTTTCAGTGTGCGTGTTCAGTCACACTCAGAGAGAAATGTCTACAGCGGACAAGCGATAAGAAAAGAAACCTCAGGAGTGATTTTGCTTATTCTGCCTCGACTGCATCGCCAGCGTCTCTCTTGAAGACTTCACATTTGTACTTAATGCCGTTATCCTCTTGAATTCCACTCGGTACATCTGGAAAGCTGAAAGAATAAAAAAAGGTTTTACGGGTTAAATAAAGGCCAGAAAACATCTGATTATAAGAACTTAATGGATAAACAATTGAATGAAACAGCAGTAACAGCAGGTGTGGAGATTAAACATTGACCATTAACCAATAAACTACCAAACACAGTAAGAATCTACATTTAACATCAAATTTAGTACATATGAAGTGACTTTGCTCTTCAGACAAACAGTGACGACGATGTCAGCGAATCCTTTCGAGCTGAACTCTTTCAAACATCGAGGTCCGTTCACACATTGTGCTGACGGTTACTTTGAAACAAAAGGGAACAGCAGCGCGGCACAGAGTCAACGTCGAAAACATTCATAAAAAATCATCTGCTGAGTAACTGAGTGGGGCTGAAGTTCAGACAGTCCAGTCACACAGATTACAGGAGTGACGCCTGTTTTCTGTCATTTCTTGGTCTGATATCAGAGGAATAGTCGGCGCGGGGCGTTTGTTTTATATCCAGACTGGTAGGAACGATATTTTCAAGTTTTAGATGACATCCATGTCCGTGCTGTCAGATATTATGCTGCATTTAACGAGGAATAAAACCGAAGAGGAAAGCGCTGCGTGGCTCTGACGGCTGATCTGACTGGAGCTCTTCTGTGAGGCAGCTTGTGTTGTAGCGAGGCCCGCGGATCACACAAAGAACCTGCATCTTAGTTCCATTTTGCATCTTAACAACAGAATACAGCAGGTGTTACTTTCAGGCCCGACTCACTGCAAAGACTCAGTTTTAGTTTAAATCCTTATATTTATACCAACAATCTGAAAAATGAGCTTTATTTTGTAGCAGTCTGTTTCAGACTTGCTACTTTTCTTTGTTTGTGCTGATTTTCTTTCATGACTAATTGCAGGGGATTCAGATCACCTGTGCACAGGTGAGGGGGTCATAGAGGAGCGGAAGCAGCCAATCACGGTGCAGCGTCACTCTTTTTGTGAAGGCTTAAACAGGGCGGGGGACTATCAGCCAGAAACTCTGGTCTGTTTGGGCTCTTTTATGTTTCTGAGTGAGGAAATTAGCTTATTTGGGAACTCCTTTATAAACCCTTTATTTCCACTAGTTTCTCGTGTTTCTTGTTTATATATTTGTATGTAGGTTGGGCCGGTCTGTAAGCAATTTACTTCCAGTATCGCCACAATTTCTGCAGCTTTTAGTGTTTTTACAGCCACAGACTGTCAGCATGCAGACGGTTGTGCAATCTGTGTGTCTGTAGTGTGTAGCAGAGTGTCGTACTTTTGTTTTTTACTTCTATCTTTGTAAAGTTGTCACTTCCTATTTGATCTTTTTGCTATTTTTCGATGGTTGACCTCTGACATTCCTGCTGTCTGCAGAACAGAGTGTGTCTGTGTGAAACGCTTCCACGAAAACCACAATTACGATGATTAACACCAGTGGTATCAGACGTTGATCTGCTTAACAAACACACTCAGCTGAGTCGCTCCACCCGACACGCAAGTTCAGTTCAGACCACAGAAATCCCAAATATGTGGAAACAGTCCAAAGCGGGTTTAGTGAAGTGTGTGAACGGAGGAGCAGACTAGTTTTTGAGGATGTGTTGATTTCGATATGTATCTTTCCTTCACTTGTTGAGTCTAAATTTGGAAAATTTCCCTCCAGGCCTTCCTCAGATATGAGATACAGACACATTACAACCTGTTGATTTTGTTTCCTTGCCTGGATTTTAATAAATGCAATCATTTGAAGACAAACGAGATGGAGCAGAGAGTGTTTTCTTACCTTTCTTGTAATTTAAACACGTCTTTGTCGAACTCGGGGAAGAAGACGTCGCAGTCGAACTCTGCCATGACGTCAGTCAGGTAGATCAGGTCACACCACGGGTGCTTCAGCGCATCCTGATCACACACAAGAACCAACACAGATTCTGCTTAAGTTCACAGTATTTACAATGAATTTAGACCTGTGATACCAATCAGTGACGTCTCAGCAGGTGTGGTCTTAACAAGCTTTAATTTATAAAGCAGAGAAACCTGTTTAAGACGCAGCTCAGTGTCCAACAGCTCATTTGTGCCTGTTTTGTGCTAGTTTACCTCGTAGACCCGCCTCCCGCCGATGACCCATATGGTCTCGATCAGGTCGGCGAGCGGCGGCTTCGCTGCCAGGAGGACGGCGCTCTCAAAGTCTCGGCACAGGAAGTTGGCGTGATCTGGAACTGTGCTGTGAGAGGAGAGAAAACAAAGCATGAGAATAAAAAACCTCAAGTAGTTTTGATCCAGGTGTGTGTGTGTGTGTGTGTGTGTGTGTGTGTGTGTGCTTGCACTCACTTCAGCGTCTCGCTCAGCACCACATGTAAACAGTTGGCCATGGGGAAGTCGGACGCTGGGTGGGCTCTGAAGCAGAGTTTGCCCCAGATGAACAAGTTCATCTTTCCTGAAACAGATGCAACAAAATAATAAATAAGACTGAATTGCTGCAGCGCTCACGTCTCTTCTTCTGACACACGGTACACCACTGGGTTTCTGAAGACGTTTGTGAGTTTCAGGCCTTTAAACTCTGTGTGGGAGTCTCCTTACAAGAGTGTCAGAGTCGTGACACTTGTGGTTGTGTTTGACCAGAGGAGGCCTACGGTGCTGCAGCCCGTCGGGCCCGTACGAGGTGTTTTTCATAATGTGACGATGTGATATTACCTGGTTTCGACACCCTCGCGATCGTGTCCTTGAAGTACTTGGATTCAGATCTGCAAAAAAAACAGTCACATTTTCAAGATTAAATGAAGCAAGAAAAACAGTCAGCTGTTTCTAAGCTCATTAATTCTGAAGTCCTGCTGCTTATAGCTGAAACACGGAGCAGAGAATCTTCTGAGGAATGAGACGGAGTGACGTATCACAACATGCCAAAACACAAAAATGAGTCACCACGACTATAACTACTGTTGTACCTGCTCTACTTCGCTCCACACCCTCATAATTTCAACCATCTTTCCAGCTGCTTCTTTACACTTTGAGGTGGAGTGATCCCTCATGAGTGCTTCCATCTTTGCACCCTGCACCATATTTAGTGTTTTTGTATCTTAGCACATTCATCTTTTTTCTGTTTCTTGTTGCGTTTGCACCTTGCAGAGTTATGTTGAGTATGTGACGAACAAAACAACCGTCCCGCTGCGTCCACTGATGTGATAACTGGTTACAGCAGCGATTCTGTTTGTAACGGTGACACAGTGACGCACAGAAGTTATGTAAGTAAAGGCTCGACTCCAAACCAGGCAGTTTGTTTTGAGGCACTTTACTTGAGTGTCTGTATTTTCTATTTACATTTCGGAAGCAAATATTGTATTTTTACTCTGTTTCACTCATCAGATAACTTTAGTCACTACAGTTTCTCCCTTTGGTGTTGGACTTTGGGCTTTTTCACTCCGCAGTCCTTTAACATGCTACATAACAAAATAAAGGAAAGGGAAACACATAAAACGACCTCTTTAATATAATCAGCAACTCAGCTGAGTTCTCCAGTTCTCCTCAAGACAAACAAAAACAAATACTTCATCTTTGCAGCTGTTTGGCTCCATTTCATTGAATTATTATTGTATCTGTATTTTTTCTCTGCTTTTGAGTGAATAAAGTCAGAATTTACTGTCAACACAGTGACGTAGAAAAACAGAAACAGAAGTCACACTTGAGTAAAAGTTAACTTACGGTGTTCAAATATTACTTTGGTAAAAGACTTCCGAATGAATAATACTTAAAACACTCAGTAACTTATCTTAAAGATGCCTAATTATAAAAAGTACATATACATTGTATTTATATGCAAATACTGTCTACTATGAGCTGTCTGGCAGATTATCTGTGGATTTCTCTGCTCACCACTGAAGCAATTTTAAATCTTTTAACTGCACTGTGACTTTTATTTTCTAGTCTCGTCTCTTTTAAACTTTTTCTATTTCAGCCTGTTTCCTTTCTCTTGACTTGTTCTAAATGTTTTGTTTCTTGACGTATTCTTACTTGTTTTAAAATGCTTTTTAAATGCAATCTTTAATATTTCAATATTATTTCTATGCTCCTGTAAAGCACTTTGAGTTGCCTTGTGTCTAAATTGTGCTATATATATATATAACCTTGCCTAATATCTCTTTTTTATATATACTATTTGATTACAGATTAAATAACTTAATAAAAATATGGTATTTTTGCTCTTATGCTGCAAAGACAACTAGTAACTAAAGTTATCTAATGAGTAAAAGTACAAAAAACAATATCTAAAAAACAGAAAATACAAATACTCAAGTAAAGTACAAATACCTCAAACTGTTAATTAAATGTACTTAGTTTAAACTCCATCATCGGGTTCAGTCCCATATTTATGGACTAACTGATTAAATATATTCCATATTTGTCCTTTAAAAGCTTTTTCCTTTAAAATGAGGACTGACAGGCTGAACTACACGGAGCTGCCAGCTGCACACATCTGGACCTCCATCTCCTCCCTCCCACAGAGAAATCTTACGGTATGCTCCAGGGCATCTGTCCGTCCTTCCCCATGCCTCTGCTCTTGGTGATTGCTGCGATGAGGCGAATAGGCTTCTTCTGCACTTTGTCCTGAGTCTTCTCCATCTTCAACACACAGCAGAGATCCAGATCAACAGGCTGGGACTGACCGGTTCTGTGTGCAGGAGCTCTTTATGGAGGTCTGAGCCGAGCTGTCACCGCCCACCGGCAGCAGGGCTGTGATTGGTCCCTGAGCCTCCTGAGCCTCCGCGAGGCTGCCTCGTCACGCAGCAACGTGACTGGCTCATGAGCGGCTGCCCTCAGTGTTTACACAGCTATTATTTATTCTGTTGTATTTCCTCTTTTATCACACAGTTAACAAAGAGCAGATAGTCGAGCCTCCCCTCAGGCAGCAGCAGACAAAAGATGGTTAGCTGTCAACGCACACAGTGGGACAGATTATTTAAAGAGGTCATGTGATGCTAAATTTCAGGTGCGTGCTTTTATTTTGTAGGTCCTGGTAGAACAGGTTTACATACTTTTAATTTTCAAAAACCACCTTATTTTCCTCATGTGGTGCATCGCTGCAGAACCCTCTCCAGAGTGAGATATCTCACCTCTGTTCAATCTTTGGTAATAGTTGCACATGCGCATAACTTGCTGGGCAGGAAGGTAGTGTGATCCAAAATAACGTGCTGCGGCACAGCCATATATATTTTATAATACATATGTAAATACATGTATTCATATAACGGCTGTTACGTAGTGATGCGCTTAAGTTATGTAAGTAAAGGCTCGACTGCAAACCAGATGTTTCAGACACTTCTGTGGGAGACAGTAACTCACTTTGTCGTAAAATTTGGGCTTTTTTTTCACTTTGCAGAACTTTTACATGTACAAAAAATGCTTCATAACACAATAAAGGAAAAGCAAAAAGCATAATATGTCCTCTTTGATGTAATTATCAATTCAATCTTCTTACAAATTTCACCTTCAAAGTATCTCATAGTAAAGTTACTTAAGTATCAAAACATATTAGATTATCATTTTTTGATTGTTTGGAATCAGTAATTTTTATCCGACTAATTTACAATTGTTACTAAAGTCATTCAGAACTTGTAGTGGTGTAAAAAGTTAAATATTTGCCTCTAAAATGGAGCCTAATGGAAGTATAAAGCAGCAGAAAATGGAAATGTTCCATCACTTATCAATCAGCTCAGCATTCGGAGAATTGTGCTTGAAAACAACTGGATTCGGACACACGGGGAATTGTGGTAATTACGCTGAATGTGAATGTGTGAACAAGAAAAAGAGAAATCAGCTAAATAAAGTGTCATGAAAACAAGATAAATTAAGAGGTAACACATATAGTTTTATCTTTTATTTTAATACAGTTAGCATTTGGTCATTCTTTGTACAAAAATAATAAGATTTACGATGACACGGGAGACAAAAGCACAAGCATTCACAGTTGAGCTCTCGAGTTTTGGTAAGACATTCATTACAAAAAGAGCTGTGAGACCCCGAGACCAGATGTACAAAAGTTGGAAATCAAAAACAATAAATATTTACAAACTTTTATGCATTTTGTAAGGCCTGATTTATTGCCAAACCCGACAGTTTTGCTTCTAATACTCTTTACATCAGACCCTCTGTGTCCTAAATGTTTTTTTAAAATAAAAATCTCACATTATTGACATTCATAACAGTGTGAATATAATTCATGTGAAGCATTTAGGGGTTTCTTTTTAGAAAGGAAAGAGACAACTGTGTTTTATCCAGGTCATGTTTCAATGCTAACAGTGGGTGAAGGTGTCAGCCGTTCCTCCAGCGCTTCTGATCGTGTTATTGATGAGAACCAGGGCCGGAGCAGTCAGGTATTAGCAAATTGATTGCCATCTACGAGAACTGACATTTAGAAATCCAGCTGAGTGAATAACTGATGGAAAGATGATGTTTTGCTTCCTGATTCACAGTTTTATCTTGAGGATTTCTTCGCCTGACTGATGTGGGGAGCTGCAGAGGAAAACAGGGCATTCATGATAATGAATAGTGGAAGACAACAGGTGGCCTGACAGATCTTTATATCTGCCTTCCATACACTTCTCTTTCAGGCTTCTTTTTCTTCAACACCTCTCTCAAGTCCTTTCTCTGTTCCTGAGATGTGAAATATGTCTGTAGAACAAGACACGCTGACAGCCGACTGTCCAGTCCAACTTCCGACAATTTTAAACTGGCTGCACATATCATGCACAAAGTGGGTTCGTCCTTTCGTCAAATAGCCGATGCTACGAGTCAGATCTTCACCCATTCGGTCTCCGCTGTGGTTGTTCAGTTGCTTCTGTACGTCAGCTAAGGGCACTGCAGGAGAGGATGATATCCATGTGATTGTTCACGATGAGGGAATCCTTTGTGTCGGCCCTTTTCGTTCACTATTTGCTCTGCCTCCAGCTTTTACAGCTGCTTTCATCAAGCGAAGAATCTTCACAGCGTCGTTTCTGTGCACCATGCCATCTTTCTGCGTTAAAACACGACACAAAGAACACACGTCAGGATATGATTTCAGGTTTTACACGTCATCAGCTTACATTTTCTTTTGTGAATCAGAATATACTCGGTCTTATTACTTCCTTTTGCAGTTTGCAGTTGTAGCTCAGGGGATTTTTTTGTTTTGTTTTTCAATATTTCTGGCTTGTTTTGCCAGAACATCTAGTTTAGTTCTGCTCTGCACTAAGGTCAAACATTCAGTTACCAGTTCTCAGAGGCCAACAATGATCACGCAGGCCACTGATAGCAGCTACTTGATTTCAAGCTACCGGATGACCTTTCAAGCTAACAAATGACCAAAGTCTCATGATGTCTTCGAGAAATAACAAGCAAGTATCTTGCCTGCATTGTACAGTAAGTGTACGTATGTATTACTGAGCAAACAACTGAATGTTAGCCATCCAAACTACAAACCTGTTCGAGATGTTCCCCCCAGCATGGAGAGGTTTTCACTGGACCCGCCTGGAACTCGGCTGGTCCCTGTGTTGACTCTACCGACATTACTGCGATTCGTGCCATTGTGTGGATTGACAGGTACCGTTGCGAGCATGCCTGCAGAAACACCAAAACATTTTAATTTACCCCACAAGAAAACAGTTGCATGGGTAAAAAAACAGGAACAGTAATTTCTTTTTTCGAGGGTGTGAAAACCGTTCTTCAGCCTGAGAGAAATCTGTGGCTTCTGAACAACTCACACATGAGCAAGTTAACTGATTAATAGAACAGATGTCAGAGCCACAATACTGCGCATTTATAAAAATCTGAGTTCAGCTTCAACTCAAAGACCGAGTGCTCTGAAAATGTGTAACTAAAAGCATAAAAAGCAGCTGATTGGTGATAATGTTCAGATGGTAATTTCTAGAGAGCCAAATCATTGCAATTTTCCACACTGAGGTCACAGAATCACCCGTCAGTAATTTGCACTCCCAGACTTTAACACTGCAGCACCTGAAAGCTGTGAGCACAGAAACACAAAGGCAACTGTCTGGACGGATGCTTGACCTAGATAAGCTGACGAGGATGTACATGGATAATATCTGCAGACAAGGAAACATCTGAACCCTTTTAAACTTTGTATTTCTGGGTTCATGAAGTGTTTCCACATAGTTAATGCCAATTATTATATTGCTCATATGGTCTAACCAAACAGCAGAGCTATTACTGGGATGCTGTCACTTGTTGCTTGCCAATTACACAACTGTAGTGTTTATTTAGCCGTGGTGTAATTAAATTCAATATTGTGTTAATGTTCAACGTTAGCTTTTAATTCTCGTGTCAATCATCATTGTGTACGGGGTTGTTTTCATCGTTAATCCCTCGATAACATCAATTTGTCCTGCAAACTCTTAATCTAGCATCACAGTGTGAGTATGAGGTGATCGGTATCCGGGTCTTGTCCTTACCGAGTCCTCTGTAGCTAGAAAGCTGCTGGTAAATTTGCTTCATCCGCTCGATGTTGATGCGGCTGGCCTCCGCGTGGTTCACCATGGGCTTGGGGTAGTGGACTCCTATGATGCACTTCACTGACTTCTGCAGTTCCTCCGGCGCATTCCAAGGTTCATAGATGTATTGGGCTGGAAAGCCTTTTAACACGGGCAAATAACGCCTGTGAGCAGAAAAACAGAAAATAATTAAAAACAGATGTTGAAGACACGAAATGGGTGGAACATGATGTAAGCTACGAGTTATGTAACACACAATAGAAGTCTTTGTTTAAATGCACCAAAGTCACACAATACAACAGTCAAACAAAATAATCAAGGCAGTGGCAGAGCACCAACTCTCATGTTCTGCTGGGAGGTAAAATGACTGTTTTTATGAGCAGAGTCTGGTAGCTTTGGAAAGATAAAGACGCTATAATGGCCTCATTTTTCATGTTGACCTTGTTTAGGTGGATTAAATATATTTAACTGGTGACCCCGCTCACCGCAGTACGTTGCTTTGCTTCCTACACTGCTACTAATGCTGTTTCTACAAAGTAGGAGAGTGCTGACTGCCATCTAGTGTCAGTAATATCCTGACTATGGATCAATACCTGTACAATCCCACTTCAAAAGCCTGAACTACCCTTTTAATATTGACACAGTCGGTCACATAAGTTGCATTGCTGTTTATCTATTACAACACAAGACTGTATCACATTTTGGGGAATCTTTGTGGCATGTTGCAGTGAGATTGCAGTAAAATCTATTTGTTGATGTTGTTGTTATCCTGGTGCAACTGTGAAGAATCATTTCTCCCATGTGAGGCTACAAAAGAACACAAGGTAGCCGCGAGGCTGCTTTGATTGCAGGGGGGCACACACATAAATCAGCCTTTCAGAGGCCGGTGCTTTCACGCTCATGTGATGAAAGTAGTGACTAACCGTATGAAGTCTCCGTTGGGATCTGTGCGTCGTCCAAATCCCACTGGACAGTAGCAGTGGAAGAACTGCTGGAAAAACGAGCTGCAGGAAAGCCACATCCAGCTGCCAGCATTCACACTCCAGTCGGCGTCGATAAGCAACTCTTCAAACGCCTGCATGAGAGAAGTGAACAGTCCAGACAATGCATGTTAGTATTTTTAACCGTCTGGACAGCACCTTCATTACTATAACTTGTCTTTTAAAGAGACAGTGTAAACCGTACATACTAAAAAAGCCTAATCCCTTTTCCTCTGGTCTTACCTTCATGCCTTCCTCCCAGCTGAGCCACAGGTCTCCCCTGGTGAGGAAACAGGCCACAGCGTGCCTCGCCAAATGGTGGATCCACCCCTCCTGCCTCAGCTGTGTCATAATGGCGTCTATCCAGGGAAAGCCCGTTCGTCCTTCCGCCCACTTGGCCAGCGCCTCAGGGTTCCGGTCCCAGGGGATCTGGACACACATAGGATTTCCCTCCATCTTGTCAAAGCAGGGGTTGTTGGTGGCAGTCGCATAGAAGAACTCCCTCCACAACAGCTGGCCGTACAAGGAAAGCGGCGGGTTGTTGTCCTTCTTGACCTGACAAGATGGAGTGAATGCCTTTATTACAGTAATTTCCTCATCAACACAAAACTAATCTGTATAAAAAAAAGACGTGATAAAAACATATGGGTTTATTCCAAATGTGAATCTATCGTGTTGGTTCATGTCTCGTCTTTAGTCGTTCTTACCTTCCTGTACAGGTCGGTGAGTTTGAAGTAGAAGAGGCGACAGGAGAGACATCCAAAGCGCAGGTAGGGACTGAGGCCTGTGGGACTGGCCAATAGGGAGTTGGCGTTCATACGTGGACGCTCAAAGTTCGCCACCCATGCCTGTAAATCAGATTCATTTAGTTAAAGCAGACAGCTCTGACTAAACAGAAAATCTCACAAGTGCACTGAAAAGGAAGACCAGACTATCACTGAACTTGTGCTACACGATGATGTTGATGATAACTGCATTTGTTTTTTATTTTGTGCATATTCTGTATCTTTTTTTTTTTACCTTTCTCTCCAGATGCCTTTCCAGCCTCATTAGGGCTTCTGTTTCTCCACCTGGCCAAACTGCTGTGGCCAGACCGTCTGTGTCAAAACCTGAAAAAAAACAACATATACAAGTTTAGATTAAAAAACTGCTCACAGTCTGCGACACTGAAATGTAAACTGGGTTGCGCTTGTTTTACATTCAACATGACCGGTTTATTCAGGCACACAGACAGTTTCTGATAAAGAAAGAAACTTACCAAGCTCCTCCAGCGATGGGACCCCAAACTTGTCATCGTGGTCGTCGCTGATGGGTGTGGCACATTTTCTGAGAACCTCAAGCGTGACCGTCTCTGCAGGGAGCTCCACCGCATCCATGCGGTTGATGAGACCCTGGAAGCGCTTGTACGTAAGAGGAGGGTGACCATCGTTGAGCTCTATGATCCTGTAGGGAAGAAAAATGTTAATCATCAGACAAACACAGAGCAGGCAGAGACAATCCACAGTGTTTCACATCCATTGCTGTGTGACATTTGATTCAGATGATTTCCTACAGTCACTCACTTGGACAGATCGTAGAGGGTGTGTGAATTCAGCACCGTGACTTCTACCCCGGCCTCGCAGGCTAGTTTCTGAATGGCAGCATCACGTTCCTTGCCGAACGGCTCAGAGTCGTATTCATAAGATAAACGGTTGATCTGCCATTCCTGAGGAGAAAATTAAACCACACGCACATATACAGGTTAAGATATCATGACAACAAACCGATTGAGTGATCAACCACCAGGAGTGTTTAAGGTTGTTTGATGTTATATATTATACATATTTATGACAGATGTATTGATATGCAAGATGTTTATTCTTAGAAGAAGGTAACTTCTATGTAAAAATAGAAGTGTTTTTACCTTAAAAAGACGCGGGAAGACATCTGTGGGCTGGCCTCTGATGACGAAGAGGCGGGAGTTGAGTTTGCGCAGGCTGGCATCCAAGTCCTCTAAACACTGCAGCAAAAACCTGGAACCAAACAGACAGAAGGATCGTTTAATGGGCTAATACACCTGAGATAACTTCCTGTGACCACTAATGTGTTTTTATTTCAGTGGAAAAGTAAAGGCTGTGTGGACCGTCCTGATTATGTTTAGCTTATTTGAAATGGAGTCAGCGCCTCAGGCTGTTGCTTAGCACGTGAGCGGTTAAAATTAATTAAGCCGTGAATCTGCAAATAGAGATAGCTGGGAAACGTTTGTGGCCACGTTACGCAAATAAACTGAATTAATCGCAATAGTTAACCACCACCAGCATGACAGAAGGCAACGATAGCTACTGTCACCATTATTTTGACTGCGCTATTTAAATAAAGCATCACGTTGGCTACATGTTTATGAACTTAAAATTAGAAATAAGCATAAGATTCAGGCCATACAGCTGAGACTGTGTGTTACAGAAATTAAATATTAGGCTTAGAATTAAACACTAACATTACAACTAATTTAACTCTAATTGGATAAACCATTTGAATTGTACTGCAGCAGCACGAGTTGTTTACAGTTGTGACCATCGCAACATGAGAGAGCAAAAACATCTTGATGTAGTCAAAATTAAAATTATCACCATCACTTGATCAACAAGTGATACAGACAATATATTCAGAGAGTGCATGAAGTGTTCAGGTGAGAACAGGGAGCCCTCTGGTGGTGAAATCGTTTTAGACACGCTGACTCTGACTCCGCAGTCTGCACTTGCAGTACTGCATGTGACTGAGAACAGCAGCAGATAGACGACTACATAACAAGATTATTATTAGACTCTTTTTTTCTCCCGGCTCCCTTTCAGCCATGAGGATGTGCAAAAAAAAAGTCTGTTTTAATTCTGAATCACTTTTTAAAAATTGTTCTTGTTGGGGTTGTGCATTACCATGAGCAATAGATAAATAAATAGATAAATAAAAGAACCTTTCTCTGTGACATAACCAGGATAATAACAACAAACCTGAACCCACTCAGAACAGATGACCTAGACGATTCATACAATTTCTATGCATTTGTGAAATGCTCTTTTATAAACACTCTATGGCACTGGACTCATTTTATTGCGCTTTTATTAATGGGACCTTTTCTGTTCGATCAATGGGCCGTTTTCTTTTCATGTTTTCTAACAGATGAGTATCACAGATCTGTTTAATTTAATCATTTAATTTTGTTTTTTGGATGCTAAAGCCAAGTTCAGACCAAAAAACTAGGGCCAGAAGAACAACTCTAGCTTCTTTACTTAAAACTGTGAAGTTCACTAGCTTAAAGCATCAAATGAATAAAACGCTGTTGTTAAAAAGGTGTGATGGTTCTGTAGCCAATAGCATCTCTGGAGGATAAGATTCTCTTGTGGTATAAACATGAATAATGATGAGTAAATTCTGTGTATTCCTGGAAAAAAATACTTCAGGCTCCACATCAGTCTCTTGCACTGGGTTTTCCTCAACACGTGTTATTAAGAATGAAAACATAATTTTTCATGCCAAGCACATTCAAAACAGTGCAACAGCTGCAGCAATCTTTATGCATTGACCACTTTACAATGATTCTGCTTGTCTAGGTATTAAAATAGAGACGTCAGATGAGGGAGAACGCTGCCAGAAACTATGCAAAGCTGTCATGTGCCCACAGCAATGTCAGAAACCCTGAACGCTGTCGATGTGTGTGATAAGATAGTGTGCACGTGAGTTAACTGAGGTTATGTACCTGACCGGAGGGGGTGTGCTGGACTGTCTGGTGAGCGTGTGTCTCATGTAGGTCAAAGTATTAAAGGGACATGACGACCCAATTTCACTGCGCTCCATTCAGGGCTGAGCAGCAGCGTTATTAAGTGGGAAAACTGTCTTGCATCATCATGGTGGCGGGCTCACGATTCACTGCCTGCAGCAGGGCTGCAACCAACGATTATTATCATTCTGCAGATTATTTTCACGATGAATTGATTAAATGGTTGGACTATAAATGTTGAGAAAATGCATGATCTGAAATATTTCCCAGAATCCAAAGTCTGTCAAAGTGTCAACCATCAGTCCAAAACAGACGCAGAAATGTTTCCATTTTCTATCGTGAGTGCCAAAAAAGCAGCAGATTCTCACAAGGTCAAAATAAATAACTCCCCCCTCATCCAAAAGCGACTGAATGGCTCACTGATATCAAGCTCTGTGGATTCTCAACCAGCACAATACATGGCAGTAAGAAGTACTGCGAAACCAACCCATCCTAAACTGCATTCAATAACAACAACAATAACATTAACATCCTTATACTTTTCTGTTGGCTCTCATGTGATGATAAAGTAAATTAGATGCTAAACCAAAACCAAAAAAACTACAACTAATTAAACTGGCCTAAATGGATACCAATGATGATTTGCAGACTGTATATTGATTGGAGGTATGAACTGAACCCTACAACTCAACTCGATACTGGAAGAGACACAAAAAAACATCTTGAAATCTTGAATGCATGCATGAAAAACTGGACACTAGGTGGTTTAAATACCAGGTGGTCCTATTTTGAAGCAGGAAATATGAGCCTAATTAAAATCACAGGGACTTCACTTATATAAATTCTGGTTGTCTATGGAAGGGTTTCATAAAATATCTAAATAAATGTCTGCAAAAAACTTGTTCTCATCAGTTTTTAAAATCATTTTTTGATTATTCATGCTCAATGTTGTTGTTGTATGTTGGGAACTCAGGGGGGAGTGACAGTGGCAATAAGGACCACATGAGGACACCCCATGTGTACACATGCTATATCCAAACTCATACACTCCTCATTATATCACAACATTTAGGGTCTTATTTTACCCTAAAATGCCACAAAATGTACAGTGACAAAACAATGCAATCATGCATTATGGATTACCTAAATAGTCTGATGCACTATAATGTAAAGAAATGATTGCTCATAATTAAAGGATATTAGAAGCAACAATAGACTTCTTAGGATTAACCAACATTTAACACATGAGGCACATTTGGACAGACTAGCAGGTGTTCAGTCAGGTGTAACAGGGCTGTCATTAACATGGATAATCAGTTAGAGGTCACTTGATTTCGGGGTGAGGTCCACCCACAAACATCTAGCAAATTTTGACAGCATGCATCGCCCCTTACCTCCACCTGTTGATGCCCACATTGGAGGACCCTGCGAACCAGGGGTCCAGGATGTAGATGCACCGCAGGCTGTCCGCCCCCCGGATGGACTCCCTCAGGGACGGGTTGTCGTGCAGCCGCAGTCCCTTCCTGAACCAGTGGACGGTGTTGACCACCATGTTACCCGCCTAGAAAGAGACGAGATGGGGTCCGGAAAAAAAAACAACAAAGACGTCCTCTTCTGTTGTTCGGTGGTTGTTATTGTTGTTGTAGCTCTTCCAGTAGAAGTGTTGTTAGCTAGCTTTAACCTTGCTCCATGAATTTATCCACAGAGTTGAGTCTTCTGACCGTCGGTGGTTGCATGTGTGGAGAGCAGGTGACCACGACAGACGCAGCAAAAAACAGGACAACTCCTGCCTCGATTAGTAGCAACGACGACGTGAACACATTTAATGGAAGAAATCAGAAGAAATCTGTTCTCCAGCCGGCGGCGACGATAAGATTGTTTTTAGCTTCGTAAGCTGTCTCACGAGGTGTCAGTGAAGCTAGCTTGCGAAAAGTTGAAGCGCGCCAAAAAAATCCGGTAGTTTCCCCACAAGTGACTCTAGTCCAATGCAAGTTAAAAGACCCTTGACTGTGAAATTATGCTAAAATTTGTGAATAAAGTCTAAACGCTGACCTGACGCACTCGACTAACAGGAGAGCTGTCCTCTGTGTGTATCAACATCTCCACCCACAGGGATACGCAGCAAGAAATGGAGCGCTGTGATTGGCTGGGATCGACCGTTATACAAGTTCTCCCATGTCACGTTTCCGTAACGTGCTTTCTTACCAACGGCTAAACGCCGCTCGCGCTCGTTTTAAACCACCCAAACGTCGTTATTCTTTCATATTCTCTCAACATTTTGTTTCTGTGTGAACATACAAGGAGCAGAAATTAAAAAAACAACCCATAAAGTGTCTGATGTAAGCAGCTAATCAGAGGCTTTGGCTGCAGTTACGTGTACACTCAGAAGTACCCGGATCAGCACATGGAACACGGCGAGGCTCGGCTCGAGCCCGGGTGTGCTCGATTTAACACACAGGACGCACCGCTGTCACTTTGCTAGTGTGCGTTTGGTGCATACATAACCAACCCCGCCCACCCAGGGCGACGATAATGTAAAAACAATGTGAGCCTCGTTAACTTACATAAATGAGAAAGTTGGGATAACAGAGGCTGTTGTTGTTGTCTGCAGTTCAGTTGATAGCATGTGTGGAAATCACAGTTAATGAGTAAATCCACTTTATATTATGCTGTAATTTAATTATTTTAGATAAAGTCAACATACACAGACAGCAGTTGGCCCTTTTATAATGTTTCCAGTGACACTGAAATGTGGGTTAATGGAAGTAAAGTGCAATTTACAAATAATTCAGATTAGTTTAATTTATTTATTGTGCCGGGAACAGTGTCACCTTGCACAGGCAGTAAAATCAGGCGAGCGGCTGCCATTGTGTCCCTGAGGCTGCTGTTATATGATCCAAAAATGATGCTCTGCTGCAGCACAGACAGAGATTACACAAAGCATGGACTGCAGACAATGTGTGACCTTTAATGGAGGTCGGATTAGACCTTTAACACATCAGGTATTATTGTATTTGTGTATATATATATGATGCAAAGACATTTGCTATAAAACAACTGTATGATATTTTGTTTATTATCTTGCAAAAATACCACTATAAGAGGAACAGAATAAACTGTATGATGAACAAAAAATGATTGATCCAGGCCTGTGGTGCTGAACAATCTACTCCAATAGTATATTTTTATCTTGCTCTGCCATTACACATGGCAAATTATCTAGAATAGACTAAGGGGGGAAACAGCTTGACTTTAAACATCCCGCTCAGTGCTTCAGACCCTGAGATCTAACAGGAAACAGCAAAGCTAAATATGGCAGTGAAGTCAGTACTGTAGCTAATCCTGGTTTCTTCAGGGGCTCCAGAAACCAGTAGTGGTCTGGTGTTCCTGGGCCGACACATCCTTCACTTCCAGAGTCAATTATAGCGGATGTGCTCATAAACCCTCAGCTGGCTGTGATTTTTAGGCGTACATTGGCTTTCCAGCATCGCACCTTTAAAGTGTTGAGCTCAGGCCTCTAAATATAGAACAACATGTAATTAAACGAGTAGTTTAGCTGCAATTCAACTAGATGGCATTTGACTTTCTTGCATTAGTGGTATATTTTCTTATTAGTTTGTATGACATGCACATTGTGTGAATTCATGGATAGCCTGCAATGCAAAAGTAACTTCCTTAACACTGTCTTATATAATAATACTGATCTATATGTGCAGATTTTCTTGAGTGGAGCTTCAGTTCTTCTAATACTTTAGGTAGTGAAGAATAATCTTAATTTTTATATATTTTTCCTATTGCTCTTGTCAAGGACTCGGCTACACCTTAATTTATTAATTTTACCATGAAGTTATCTAACGATGTTGTGTTAAGTTACTTAAGCTGCATCAGTGTTTAATAGTGAACAGCTGCTCTCGTGAGATAAGACGAGCTTCATTCATTAGAAAACAAGCATGTAGTTTTGCGAGTGGAGTCTAGATGGCAGTCTTCACCAAGAGTTGTTTCTGAAGAGCCTTGAGACCCCAATTCATCAGATTCTCAAGGCTTTTGTGTGATGCAGTGAGAGCAGTCAGTCACAGATTGGACGAACATCTGATGATGACTCAGAGAAAGTGGAGAAAGCAGAATGTCGACACGACTTGCACCAAACCGAAAGTTTGGATTTTAGGAAATAGTGCCTGATTAAATGGTTAAGATGTCTGCACCAAAATTTTAAAGGAGAACATTTCACTCAAAACCAAAAATGCCAACCTCAAACAAATGACTGTACAAATATCTCTGCCAGTCGGCCCAGATGAGGTGGAGATATTTCACTTTAAGTCAGATAAAAATCCTCCGGGCACCTGTTTAATTACCTGCCTCTGCTCCCTCCGACACGCTGCTCCCTCTTTATTAACTTTGATTAAATAAAGCAGTCAGCTTGGCTAGAAAGGTTATTTTGCACCCAACACAGACATGAAACTGTGAAATTAAATCATCTCTAAATGACACTCAAGGTGAATTTTATAACCCAGAGTTGCTGCTTTCATTTTTACAATAATTGATTCACCTCAGTATGGAGCCCAACATCATCGCCCCCTTTTTCTTCTAAAATGATTGAGCTGTCATTTAGCAATCAGTGAGTTTACTGAGATGAATTAACATGGTTGAAACTAATCAATATCTCTGCCTCTCTTTCTGATCCTGCAGAAAGAAGTCATTACATCCTGCACCGTCTGAACATGTCTTTTAAATGTGTGTATGATAGATTTGTACAGCAATGTTCACATACATCACACGCTTGTAATCTGCTAACAGGCCTTTTCTTTTTGTCCCAGCAGACATGTTCAGTTATCACAGTCGTTAAAGGACAAGTGGAACTAACAATGGCACTGAGAGAGCGTGCACAAGTACCAGGAGGCTGAAAACGATGCAGCTAAATTAAATCCCGGCATCATTAATTTAGCTATGTACACCTCTGAGATGGTGATGTCTCTTCCTTCCTGGAGCTTCAAAGCAGAACAGTGTTGCAGCACTGAAGAAGATGATCGAGAGTGTAAAAACAGCAGAAAGCAACCAAATAAAAAGCTGTGAGATCTGAAAATGTTTTTTTATATATACTGCAGGCGAGCTTTGTGCACCTACTTCAAACTGTATTAGCATGCACCTGCAACTGCTTTAAGCTCAGCGGCTAAAGTGAAGATTTTTGCGTAAAAAGGGTATTTTCAAACCAATTTGGGATCTAAGGGCATCTGGAGACGTGGAGGACGCTGGATGAGCTCCCAGCTGCTCCCAGAAATGTTTTGTGGAAACTTCTCCTGACTCTCTGTTGACATGAGGTTGAGTAGATAATGACTGAATTTGTCACTGATGGGTGAACTTATCCTTTAAGCCTTCTCTCCCTCACAAATAAAGTGGCGTTTCGCTGCACAACACCAGGGTTCACTGTTGCTCCAGAGAGACGAGCAGCCGGCTGTCAGATGCAGAAGCTTCAGTTTCTCTGCAGCTCAGATGCAAAACAACTCCAGTCCACCAGATCTGACACAAATCTCCACTTCATGGAGTAATTCTCTCTTTTTTCTCTTTTAGATTAGATTCTTTTCCACCCTGTAGACAATTTCTCATTCACACTGAACTGGTTTAGTCAGTGTTACAGTAGCTGCTCACACCTCAGTGCTGCTTGAGAACAAGGAACACTTATTTATTTATTTTTTACAATTGTTGAATCCATCATGATGTTCACTGAGGAGGACCGGGGTTCATCCAGACTCCACTTTGGGTTCGGGGGGGAGGAACAAAAAAAAAGGTTGGACAGACTCTGAGAGTGATCCCAAGCTAATGACCTTGAAAAGTAATTCAGATCTTTTCATTGAGTTCTCCTTCCAGAGGAATGGAGAAGGATACATTATGCATGCAATCTATTATTAATGCTCTTGAGTCATGTTACGATCAGACATGGAGCCCCTCAGAAAAAATATGTGGAGGGAAAAAAGGCTGATCCTCTGGAGGACCTGTCCTCTAAACATGGTTACATGAAGAAAAAGAAAAAAAAGCAGCAGCTGCTTCTGTGTTGTGTGATTTATTATTCACTGCAGTTTGTCTTTGACATTATAACATTTGACAGGATTTCTGCTTCTCTAAAGTTTTGTGGAGTGAAAGTTTTTGCTGTAAGTGAAACTGAGCTGCATGTGTGCACTGCTCTTTTTTTAAAGAAATGTATTATTATTAATAAGCCTCATCATGGCTTTATTGATGACTTTCTATCGATTCTCTAAAGCAATCCAATTAGAACTCTTTGCTGCTTCATCCCGAGAGCCCATTGGCTGACAGCTGCTCCCTGCTCTCCTCGGCCCCGCCCCCTTCTGTCAGGCACTGCGCTGCTTCAGGGACTGTTGATGCGCTGTACTCAGATTACTACTCTTTAACTTTACGCGACGCCTCTGGATGGACTTTACAGAAAAAAAACAAGATTCATATTCATCGCGGCGCTCGTGCGTAATCAAACTCCGCCGCCTTCATTGATATTTTCCTCCACTTTTCCCCAAAGACCTCCTTTTACAGCATGAAGTGCAGTTATGGCAAGGAGTAGCAAGACAGCAGCGAGGACCCTGGAGGATTTGACGCTAGACTCGGGTTATGGTGGAGCCGCCGACTCCTTCAGGTCTTCCAGCGCGTCGCTGTGCTGCTCAGAGGCACATGGGGGGAATCACTGGCATCTAACCGACTCGATGCACAGTCGACACAACAGCCTGGACACTGTCAACACGGTCCTGGTCGAAGACGCCGAGATCCTGGAGAGCACCGGGCAGTGCGCTAAACTACCCGAGCTTGAGGATGTGCCGTGGAGCCTCGGGGAAGTGGCGAGCGCACTGAGCAGGGACGAGGAGATGAGCCTGCCGACCCCCCCGCAGGACGTCCTGCACCGGCTCTCGGTGCTGGTCAGCCGGGCCCTGGTGAGGGTCGCCAAGGAGGCGCAGCGCCTGAGCCTGCGCTACGCCAAATGCACCAAATACGAGATCCAAAGTGCCATAAAGATGGTCCTGTCGTGGACCGTGTCGGTGAACTGCATCGGCGCGGCCCTCAGTGCCTTGTCCCTGTACAACATGAGCACGGAGGAGGACAAGTTCAGCCGCGGTAAGTCGGTGCGCTGCGGACTCATCTTCAACGTGGGGAAGTTCTTCAGGTGGATGGTCGACAGCAGGGTCGCGGTCAGGATCCACGAGCACGCCGCGATCTACCTGGCCGCGTGCATGGAGAGCCTCTTCCGCGAGGTGTACGCGCGGGTGCTGCGCAGTGCGCTGCTGGAGAGGGAC
Source organism: Diplodus sargus (assembly GCA_903131615.1). Taxonomy (NCBI): domain Eukaryota; kingdom Metazoa; phylum Chordata; class Actinopteri; order Spariformes; family Sparidae; genus Diplodus; species Diplodus sargus. The sequence goes on from CAEMYA010000499.1 coordinate 492,334, forward strand.
AACGGGATCCCCAAGTTTACCGTGGAGACCCTGGAGCAGGCCATCAACAGCGACGCGGAGATTTGGGGGTCTCTGCTGTCCTGGCAGCATCTCATCTGTGGGAAGAACGCAAGCGGTGAGTTGTGAACACTGTGAGTCCATGCAACAGGGTCCTGCCCCGCTCCAGACACAGATATTAAACCCCAATGCGCAATATGTCACTTGTAGGAGTCCCTCCTCTCACCTCACACTGTATCCACATCAGAGCAACACTGCTCAGGCTCCTTACAAGTCTCAGCTGTGCTATGAATGATTATGAGCACTATGAGGTTTTTTCATAAAGAGCTCCCTCAGATTCATCTCTGTTTACACCACAGTCCCTCTCTCGTTGAGGGACAGTGAACTTTAACTTAAAGACATCAGTGAAATGGTGCAGAAGCTGCAGGCAGGTGATGACTGACTGACTGAGTGTATCAGGATCAGATTGGTCCTCTTCAGGCCAGCTCGCCGTGCAGCGCTGTACTGCAGATGTTATTCCTTCTTATACTGTATGTGGCTGTTTTGTTAGTGCACAGAGTGATGCAGCGGGCCCTGCGTGTCCCCGGGCTCGCTGCCTCGCTTTGAGAGCTTTCAGTGAAAGGGCCTCTCTCTGTCGGTTCTCCTACAATGATGCCCTGCAGAGGTGAGTTTTATTCTTTTCACCCAGAGAGAGAAGGAGGTCTTTGATTCCTGCGTACAGTCGCCGATCCTGGTGCACACAAAACCGCTTCACATCAGCTTCTCCAAGTGCCAAGAAATACCTTTTTTGGTGCGTGCTTTCAAAGTAAGTGTAATTGCACTCAGAGCTCTCTGCCACTAAACCAGCAATACATCACAAACCACTCCAACACACACTTGCCCCTGTTTTGATGGATGTTGTAAAAATGCTGCTGTGGCTCCTCTTGCAACAGGTTTACGTAATGAAAGGCCTTAGGGGACCTATGTGCTATCATGCATTATGCAGAGTGATGTGAATAAAACTGAGTTATAGAGTGAGGGGGAGAAAGAGAGACAGCCGGGCGAACAGAGAGAGAAACTTGCAGAGACTCTGTGACCGTATTGATGAATCACCAGCAGAAGCCTGGCATCAGGAGAGGAGCACTTTACTTCACTGTACCTCTTTGTTTTAAAGGCACAGCCAAACGTCTGCTTGTTTACAGTAAACGACTGCGAGGCTTCTGCTGCACAGTCAGACACACACACACACACACTCACGCAAATTATTTGTCGTCATGACAGCGTGCAGCATCGTTATTTTGCACTGAGCGCTGACACATCGTGCAAAAAAGTAGTCAGCTCAAAGAGACTGCGATGTCACATCAGAGTTACAGATCGAGCGTATCTGCTGTACAGTATTAAATGTCAGCGTTCAGTCACTCTGCACTCTCAGGCCACTTGGCATGCAGCTGCCGCTGTGGAAGAGGTGTGGCGAGTGTTCAGTGGTGCATTGGACCGGCGAATAGGATGAGATGCAAGAAAAAAACATCTGGAGCATGTGGAATATTTAAGTCATACCTAAGGCTGAAAAAAAACGTGGAATTTGTGCAAAGTGTAGATCAGTGTGTGCAGTTTGAGCACAAAAATGACATGAAGAGATCATATAATGTCATTTTACTCACTGTTTTGGTTTTCTAGCTCTACGTTTGGTTCTCTGACTTGCTATATTTATCAGCTTGTTGCCTAGCTGGTGAACAAAGTGGAGCATTTAGAAGCTAAAGAGTTAAATGTTTCCCTTGGCCTAAGTCCAAACCGTTAGCTGCACTGCTAACTGAGCTAACTAGCCAATGACAGCTACATCAAGCAGCACTCAGCGGTCTCTCTGCTGCCCCCTATGTGATTAAGTATGCATTAAAAGGTGGCCAGTTCTTACAAACTGAGACCAAAACAAACCAAAACAAACCAGCAATAAATGTTGTACCTGTTCGTCAGGTGAGCTCCGAAATGAATGCAAACGTGGCTCCATTAATAGGCAATTAATGCTAACATGTGACTTAAAGGCTGATATTACATCAGTGTTTTGTCCACAGCTTTTCTCTGCAAACATTAAAATCAGTTACTGCATGCTAACGTCTCAGGTCTTAAGAAAATTCATACAGTTTTCCAGATACACAGTATTTTAGTAGATGTTAAGATGAACACTGCCACCTCTCAAGTTCTCCATATAAACTTTAAGTGTTGTGTTCACAGTCTGTTTCTGCTGCCCTGAGAGATTTAAGGCTGAACACACAATACAGGCGTTTGTCAGAAGATGACTGGTTGAATTTATATATAGGAAGTTTCTATACACAGGAAGATTTCTCCCTCCAACACATTTCCTACTGTGACTCTGCAGGACCTCTAAACCTCAAGATATCCTCTATCTGCAGTGACAGATAAGGCCGAGACACAGCCGCATTATTTCTTGTCTTCACAGTAGAATCAAACAGCCAGTCAATCTGAGGGTGGGTTGACCTTAACCGAGCGGCTGGCTGCCAAATTGAACCTCCGTATCGTTCCATCCATTCTCTCCGTCTCTCTCTGCCAAGTAGGAGTAATTGAGGTGATTTTTCCATATTATGCTAACGCTGGTAGCCCGGCTTTGTCAGGAGGCCTTTATGAATATCCTTATTGCATCTCCTCCACCTAAGCTGAGGTCATTTTTTTGTACTGTCACAAATTCAATAGCGACTGCGTGGTATGTTTTCCTTTTTAAACTTTTAAACAGGTGCCTCACTTAACGAGCTGCATCATCGTAGAGGTTTTGTCTCTTTTGCAGAAGGTTAAAGGTGCAATATGTGAGGAATTTAGTTGAAAATTATCACCAGAATGTGGACAAATAACAGTTTTCACATTATGTTATTTATGAACTGTGTTGCAGAGATATCTACTGATGTTAGCATGCTAACCAGCTAGCCAAAGCACTTCTGGGTTAAACACCAAGAGTCCTCTGTGGTTCCAGTCTAGTCTGCTAGCTGCTAGCTAACAGAAGCTAGTTAGCACAGTTGGCAGCAGTTAGCGGTGCCTGTGCTGATGTGCAGCGCCCTCTTTGCCTTGAGTATAAGTTTAACAGGCGGGCTATTCTCACACATCTCAACTTTAAAGCAATGGTGTGAATTTTGGGGAAAAAGCTTGATACAACAAAGAAGATTGATACAATAGTAATTATAAAGCTACAGTCAGCTACCAGTTAGCTTAGCATAGCACCACGTGTTAGTTGGCTGGCTACTTCATGATGAAGACATGAGTAGATCTCAGAAGCAAAAGCTAACGGCTGCCGGCTGTAGCTGTCTCGTAAAACTCTCGGCAAGAATGCAAATATGTGCCACCATCATGACGGATCCATAATAGAAAAGCAGTCCAAGTACCGTGTACTCTTTCTAACATACTCGTATGCATCGCTTTATTCCTCTGTTGTTCAATTTAAAGCAACACGGGGAAAAAGCTTGTTGTTGGTCGTCGCATGAATTGATACGTCTGGCCTCAACACAGGATCCATAATTACCCGGCGCTATAATGTCTGTTCTCACCTACTGCACATCACAGTTCTGCAGTGGCTCATCCAGCATATGGCAGGCCTCCCACACACACACGAGCCCAAAACACACACTCACACACACACACACACACACACGCATACATCAAGATGTCAGGGGCTCCTCTCACCACGTCTGACTCAGTGTTATTTGCAGGTGGGTGTTGGATTTCCCTTCTTCGGCGGTGGTATCCTGTCAGAACAGGAAACTGCCTCTATATGGTGGAATATTTCTTATGGCTCCCGCTAGACTCGGGAACACAGAGATTCTTTTGATTTCCTTTAACGACGCGTGCATGTCGCAGAAAATGTCTGGCGGAACGTGATATCCAGCGCTCGGGGATACGTACCACCCCGAGGACGCGTTTGTAATCACACTCGAGGTGTGAGATGACTTTCAAGTCTGGGCAGAGCCGGTTTTGTTGAAAGAATTAACGGCAAATTTTACCCTGAAGACATTTAAAACGAGCCGTTTGGCTTCATGGTGGTGTTTTTTTCCTCTCCTCATTCACATGAACAGGTGGCCAAACATGTATGACTTGATGCTGAAATATTGCCAGCGCAGCTACAGTTGACACAAACAAACTGCAAGGAACTTTGTTTTAATACGGATGTCTGTATTTGACCGATATAAGCAAACTATTATAGCTAATGCTAGCATAAATTGCTCTCCTTTAGCAGAAGCGAGAGGACGAGTCACTCAAGAAGTCCTTCACAAAGAAATCCATAACATCATAAGCAAATGTAATCGTAATCATAGACTGACATAAGACATTTCTGGTTTCACTGCAGTTCTGCGTGGTGTTTGTCCATGTGGCGTTGCCGTACTTAGCAGTCCAAGATGGCGGACGCTCTCAGGCATCCATCACTCCGATAATCAGACTGGGGAGTGACAAGTGGCGTAGCATGAAGTTCTTGAACATTCTTGATGGTTCCCTCCTCAAATCTGAGGCCTTCTGGTATCTTTATGGGACCAGAATGTCCCAAAACCAAAGTTTATTGTAGCCTAATTCTAGCTTACATTGCTAAAAACAGCTACACTGAGGCTGTTTCCTCGTCGCCATGCTGTTGCTACGGATTCTCTCCTAAACCGAAAGTGGATCGGAGGACGGAAACGGAGGCTGCACGGAGCGTCTTGACCTCATTATTTTGGTTCACTTTCATTTTATATTGACATTTAACAATCATCACAGAGAGTTCTTCTTCTCCTTCTTCTCGACCAGCAGCAGCCTCTTTAGAAATTCGATGCAGCCACAGTTTGCATCTTTGTGGAGCTGTTGCCAGCAGCATGTGAAATATAACCCGTGTTGAGGGGTAATTTGAGCTAATTCAGACAACTTCGGGGTTGCTGCTCTGTGGTCTTGTTCTCTCTTCGCTCTTTTTCAACATTTTTCACTGTCTTCACCAGCACAAACAACACACCTGTCTGACAATGAGACTCACACTCGACTCAGACACGGTACTCTGTCTCGGCCCTGGCCCGGTTTGAAGAGGTGCACTTGGGCACGGTAGGGTTGCTGTAATGACGCATATTACGCCGCCTTGCATAATCAAGAAATCCAGGAATGTGAGAGGGATGTCTGTGTCCAACATCACACCAAATAAGCCACAGACAAGACAGTAAAGTTACAGTCATGGTCTTTGTGTTCTCCATAATCTGCGACCGCCCTACGGCGACATGATGACGTACGTAAAAGGGGTAACCGCGTCCAGGTCCGGTTGCAGCGAGGGACTGCAGTACAGAGCGACCGGGCCAAGTGTGAGTGCGCCCTGAGTCTTGTCAAAAGGCACTCTTTATGGTGTGAAGTGTGTAACCGAGGTGTGATTTTCCTTTTAGGGCTTCATGTTCTCGCAGCAGAATATAATCTGGTTGACCCGGCAATGAGCATTTAACTTTCAAAAGCGAGACCTCACGTCTGTAAATGTCCCAGACGCAGACGTCATGTGTGAAAAACCAGAACTAATGGGACGCTTGTTGTTCGGTTGGGATGTGGACGCTGCTCGAGCGGTGACACTGTTCTTCCTCTGGGTAGTTTTGTGTGGATTTGGTGGCGCTTCACGGAGTCGAAGGACTGCAGGTCTGACTCCATTCACACTGCTTTTTGTTCCTTATCCAACAGCGTGGCGTTGAAGTGTGAGCTCGGTGCCTGGTGCACACATGCTGCGGTGAGGGCAGGCAGACAGGAATGACTGCGGTCTGCAGCGGTACCACTCAGTACCGGTGGAGACCAGTCCCCATTATGTCTGAGCTATAACATATCTGCACTGGGGGAAACCCTCACTCAGCAGCAGACCCTCGGGCATGTAAGGCAGAGTCGCACATGGCCCAGGAGCAGATCTGGTATTAATTGAGAGAGTCGGGGAGCGGAATGAGGAATGCTGATGTGACATGGAGTCTGGTACGGCGAGGGGGAGCTCCGGCCAAGTTTACTCCAGTGGATTAAGAGGAGACAGGTGATATAATACAGTCGAGGCTGCACCCAGCTGGCAGCGCCTACGACAGACGAGGTGTCCTGTAATCAACCTCATGCACCCATGAGGATTGGGTAAAAAAAGTTTCAGCTGCACGCTGACACTCACTGCTGTGTTCGGCATATTCACACAGTGGCCATTTTCCTCTGATGCTATCGGGGAGAAGCTTGAATGTTGGGTTAATGTATGCTGCTGTGTTCGTAGGAAAATGTAGGAAATCTGACTGTGTGAGTTATTAGACACTGACGATCTGGAGGGAGCCATATTTTGAGGATAAACTATACTTTGTTAGCTAACATTAGCGTTCAACCACTTCCTTGCTAACATTATTGTTTGTGTTTCACATCCAGAGTTAAATAAATGGGGGTAAACATGGGTTGATATTTGAGCACTAATTTAAGCTTTTCCTGTCGTATCATGTTTGTCGCAATGTAAGCTAGGAAGTGGTTGAATGCTAATGTTAGCGGTTGTTGTCTATGGAGGCTAATGGGTTTACTGCTAACGTTTTACCTTGTAAAATGGCGCCGTATCTCTCCGGATCTTTTTAACTTTCCAGTATGTTTCCAGTCGCTGATCAATCTGGAAGCGAGCTGTCAGATTCTCAGTTTACAGTCCAGAACTCAGCAGAACCTCAGTTGAGCTTGAATGTGAAAAATGCTCAACTGCACACAAGAAACTGACTGAAGAATAAAGAATTTGTCTCCCACTGTTGAGGATTATTGTAGTGGCCTGCAGGGGAACCATCCTGTTTCTAACTTATATTAGAAACAGAATATAAGGATATAATATATTAGCAACTTGACTAATATTTATGGGTATTTCTTCAAGGCAATAAAACCATTTCGCTGAGAAAACGCTGCTGGAGCTCCTGCAGCTCGGACTCATTTTGTCGATTTTTTTCTCATTTTCATGCTTGACCTTTTACACCAGGAATGAGATTTACTCTGTTATAGCCCTGACAATGTCAACCCAGTGTGGGTGTGTATGTGTGTGTGCTTGTTATTTTGAAATCACTCTGCATAATGTGTTTAGCTTTCTATTTACTGTCAGCAGTTTTTTATGTCATGGTGACATTACTGAGGCAGTTTTATCCACATTATTCCAGGGAGAGATTTTGTTTCCCTCCGGTCTGAATCTCCTCGGATGAGTGATCGTCTCGATGCACAGGTAGAAAAATGAAACTTACACTTTTCTCAGCATTCTGCATTAGTTCTTAATTAGCAGAGAGAGTGAGCATGCACCGATGCTCGGACCAGAATAGTGCACGATTACAGCGCACTTTGGAGCCAAATCTGGTGAAGCCGTAGCTAAGAAGGGATTGTTCATGATGTCAACTTTGGAGGAAAAGCAGAGGGAGAGAAAGAGGCACAGATGGCAAGGATCAAAACAGGAAAATCCATAAGAGAAGCTGTGGGTGACAGATGAGACCCAGGCAAGCAACGCCGACTTCTTATTATAGCAGGAAGAAGAGTCTGGGCAAACAAGTACCGGCAAGTGGATTAGCTTGGTGAAGCATCAGTATCTCCTGCACTGTGTTCCTGCAGCCCTGAACTCCCATTGTTATGTGGAGGGAAATGATCCAGTTTAAATAACAGCCCGTCTGGCTGGAAGTTATGAAGAAGATACTGGTAAACAAGCTTTTGTACTTCTTTC
>CAEMYA010000499.1:501641-515461 GCA_903131615.1 Diplodus sargus
ACTTGTTTCATTCACTCGCAGGTGAAGTGATCGTTGGTGGAGGTGATGGTGTCAGTGACATCAAGAGAGCAAGTTTATCCAGTTTAGAAACACTCAGAAGTCGTATTGTTGCTGCGATGCATTTTGAGTCTGTTGATTTGTCTTTGGAATTAAAGTAAAATACACAATAGCCGGAGCTGAGTATCACTATTAAGGGGTCCAAATCCTCCATATGTCTCCAAAGTAGCTCACTTTAGCTTTTAGTAAGAGTACAGCAGATTGCTGCTGGAAGGAGTCCTAAAACCTGGAAGTAACTTCTAATTTTCTGCACTTCCAGCTCCTTAAATCCTCGATGGGGTTGTTTTCTTGAATGTTTTTTTGGCTTAGAGGCCTGAAATACGGTCTGTGGCGAACACAAGATTAAGACTTCACATCTTCACGTCATCCTAACGGTCGATTTTAAAGCGTTTGGGCTTGTTTGCTGAACAATGAAAGGACGTAAAAAAAAAAGAAAAAGGCACATCCTGGGGCTGAGTAGCAATATAGGAGGCGTTGAATCTGCTGATGCACTACTCATTCTGTTCCAGTAGAGCGGTATCCCATTACCTCCCGTGAGAGCTCCGAGCGCTGACCTTCGGACTGTGTGTGTGTCACTGCATACATATATATATAGATACACCAATGTGTGTTTCAGTAAAACTGTGCAGTTGCCTCATTGGGAGCTTGTGACCTGAGCAGAATTAGCCAGGTGATTTTAATAAAACTAATCAAGATGTGAATGCATCTATTTGTTCTCCGTCTTTGCACTTTTGTCTCGTTTTCTCATCCTCTCCGTCTTGCCTTCTTCATTTCCTTCTGTCTGTTTCCATCCAGGCTTTTCTTATTCACTGCAGATATAATGAGTCCACAGTCTGCCATCGCCTTGATGGAGAGTAAAGTGCCGAGTTGAGGTAACCTTGTCCCGTCCTACGTGTCTGGCAGCGCTGTAATAGTTCTGTCAATCCAGACGCAGGAAGCGGACGCTGCCGGGGAGCCTCGGCAGAGCTCACGCCGCGGACGGACACGTGTGTCTGACCCGCGACGGATCGAAGTCAAATCTGTAACTGTAGTTTGTACTGCAGATTGTGTGTGTGATACGACATGTGCCTGGCATCAAGACTTTGAGTATCATTGGACATTTTAACGTCAGGTCCACATCTGGTTCCTCAAACTTTGCACTTAAACAGTCGAGCGCTGGACGTCGTCTCGGTCCTTCGCTCCAGCTGAGAGAGTTTTCTCAACCCCCGGCTGAACTGGCGGCATATGGTACAGATTGCCACGGTAGAAGGTATACGTCTATTTTGCTCGTGACATTTTCTATTACTAACACATGCTGGTTCCTGCTTCACGTCCAGGTCTTTCCTAAAGTGCATCGCTGGCAGAATAACAACCACACTGTGAAAAGACAGAAGCAAGCAGCAACTGTAACTTCTGCCCTTTACTTTCACTGTATATTTTGTTATGGTACCTGAAACCCAAAGGATAAATATTTTCTTGCTGTAACTTAATCTGAGCGCTGCAGATCGTATCCATCTAACCTTTCCTTTGGCGGGGATGATCATTGTTTGGTACATATGTCGGTTAACTTAGAGGATTTAAGTCTTCAAAGCACTAATGACGAACTTATGTAATGATTAGAGTTTAATTAGATCCTTTAGGGAACAGAGGAGTGAGAAGAAGTGCTGAAAGTTAAATACACTTTTTAAAACTTAGATGTTTTCCCACCAAAGTGTTGTCATCTGTTCAAATATGTCCGTATACCCGATTCATAACTGTATACAATCATTAACTATAGTTCACATATTAGTCATGTATCATGTTCTGCACAACCACAGAGGTGAAACTTTCAGGGACTCCTTCTCCGACACTGTATTCGGCTCTCATTGTGCATCCATGACGGCCACGCTGGCAGCTTTGTTAGGCTGTACATTGCCTCAGAGCTAAATGCTAACATCAGCATGCTAACAAGACTCACCGGAGAATGCAAACATCTTGATGTTGAGCGAGTTTAATGTTTGTACCTTGTTCACCATCTTCGTTTAGCCTGTTAGCCCGAAGCTGAGGTCGTGAGTTTTTGCAAATATTTTAAGTCATGAGAAATTAGACATTTGATCAGATGCTGTTGATAGTGAAAGTTCACCCGACTTTTCTTCAGGTCAACGTGAATATCTGAACCAAATTTGATGGAAATCCATCCAACGATTCTCAAGATGTTTCACTCTGGATCCCAAACTTGGCGGCTGGACAGGGGACCATATTCAGCGTCGTTCGTCCTCTTGGGACAAAGAACTTCTGCTCTAAATCCATAAAAAATCTGTTTAGTTTTGAGATATTTCAAATTGGACCAACATGTCAGAATACTCTCAGGTCTAATGGATTCGCACAGAGCATATTAGTGGAAAACAGTGAAAGTTAAAAGCTGTGTTTGTTCTTTTTTTTTTTCATCAACCAAAGCTAATTTCTAGGAAAACACCCACACCGCTGCCATAGTACAATGGTGATGAAGGCCACGATACATGAGTCAGCCTCGTCATCCCGCTGTGATCACTCCTTCAATTCAGTCGCCGTCTCGTTTTGGACAGACGGGAGTTCAGAGCGCTCTCTGACTCACAGGATGGAGAGGAGTCGAGAGGATGACACGCCGCTGGTGAAACAGGTGTGCGTCTGTCAGTTCGTGTACCTGGCGTGATGTTGCATCAGCTCGGCCACACGACTCTGATCCGCTCAGTCTCGCTCGCAGCTAGAAGTCTGTTTTTCTAAAGGACAGGAAGAGCGCCGGGGGGATGAGTTACTGCACGCTGGGAGGAAGGGCTGTTCACTTTCAGATAATCTCCGAACCTGCTGAAAAATACATGAAGCGGGAAAAAGCTCTCTCGAATTCTATGCATTGCATGAATATTGTTTATTCGAGCATCTGAAATTGAATCATTTTTTGAGGCAGTGTTGTTTATTTTATTTTTTATTCCAGAGGGAAGGAGTGATACCTCTCATGTCTTGTCATTTGGAGTCCGTAGGCTCCAGCTTTGTCCTGCGGATCCACCGTCGAAACAACCAAATACTGCGAGGTTAAAGCCTGAATCTGATTAAAGACAGATCACACCTTTATCTCTGGGGTGGAAGAGGATTCATTCACCAGTCCCATTACAATCACGAACCTTCTTTACCAAATATTGCCGAGAGGAGAAACGAGCCCACCAGCGAGTGACGAAATGAAAAATGAAAGTCTGAAAATGTCAAATTCAGGCTCATTTATTCCTCAGCCAGGAAACAAATTATCGATTGTCTCCAGGTGATGATGACTGATTGCAAAAAACAGATTTCTGCCATTTCTAACCTTTTGTACACCTGCCGAACTTGAACACAGTGAATGATGAGATGATGAATTCAACCTCTGCTGCACTCCCACAGTGTGTTCTGCTGTGGGAGCACGTGTGCTGTGTGCAATCACACGGACTGAGTTATTGAGAGTGGGGGGAGAGAAGAGAAGCAGATGGAGGGCCGGATATGAAAACAAGGTGGAAAACACAGGCAGCGAAAAGCTTGAAAACAAGAGGCTGCACATTTTTTTTTGTTTCTGTGTGAGTGCTTGTGACGGATGAGAGAGGGCACAGCCGAGATCTGAAGGGAACTATTAGGGTCGCCTCTGCTGCCGAGGGAAGCTGCATCCATCCAATTCTGGTCTATTTGCTTGCCTGTCAGCAGCTTGAACCAAGTAGGCTAAGCGGCACCTAAAAGCAGCGCTGCCACAGTGACTGTACAGTCGGATGACAGCGGAGGCAGCAGTACGCTCAAACTACCGATGGGGGTTTGGGACACGAGGGGCGTTTCTCAAAAGAAGACGTGATTAGCGCGGGACAAAGATGATGTTTCCAGCTTTGTAATCGCATGTTGATGATGTGAGATACTGCACACAAGTGCAATGTAGAGGTACTTGTACCTAAATTGAATATTTCCACTTTTACTGCACATTATTCAGAGGTGTAGATATCTCTGCAAGTGTTATGTAGACTTAACCTTGACATCAAAATGTTAAAGAGGCGTTTTTGTAGGTCAACTCCGCCATCCGACAGCATCAGCATTTGACAGGTTGGGAATGAGACTTAAAAATCAACTATCTCACCAAAAGAAGCTTAATTTTACTGCTAAAATGTTTGAATGGAGGGCTTTTCTATCCTCCACCGCTGCCCTCTACACATGACCAGCAGCCCGAGCTGCAGAGGAAGTGCAGCATAAGTCTGCACTGTAAACAAGCTTTCGGTTTGCAGGAGAGAGCCGGGAAACAAAAATAACAAGCCTGAAGTGTGTGAATTATGTATTTCAGTCCAGTACAAAGGGAAGTAATTATCCTCCTTCAGAGAAGAAGAGTGCCACGATGAAGCAGCGTTTGGTTTGTGTTTAAACTTCAATCAGCTTCAAATTAGACGCTGCTTGTCGGCGATCTGTCACTGATAGCTGCAGGCGACCTGATGGATGCAGAAACCTCGTCCCCACTGTGAGATAACTCCATCTTTGTAGTAGTTGGACTGTAGCTTGGAAGATCGTCAGTAGTCAGACACAATAACTCTCCTGTGGCGCACCAACCTGTTGCCCATCAACCTCCACTTCCCCTCTCCGAGCCGCCTCCTGCTGTGAGCGCAGCTCCCGCTAATCACACACTGACGGTCTTTGATCGTCGCTGCGCAGAAACGAGCTGAACTTAAAGGCCTTCCAGAAAACTTTTCCTGCTTTTCTTTAAGCACCAGTGTTGTCGTGCCTCTTCCCCCCTCGACTGACTGCTGATGCCTTCTGACTGCAGCTGTCTGCCGGCTGATGTTTTACGGCAGATTCCTCTGTAAAATTGGGTTGGAGGGGCACTGAGATGGAGACCCTGCCCTTTGCCCTCTCCTTCCACTTCAGGCTGTTTGCAAAAACTACAGAGAGGGAGAGAGAGAGGGAGGGATTCCTTCGGGCAGCAAGCAATGTCGACCCAAGTGTTACCTGCCCTGTGGGGGCAGAAAGATTATCACGTAGACATCACAGTGTCCGTTGCAGCTGCTGCAGCTGAGGGTGGTGTTGAGTAACAGAGCGAGCCTCAGGATGTGACTGAATCCACACAGACAAAGATTCAACGTTTCATACAGAGCGTCAGCGCTCTTCTCCTCTCTCTTGTTGCTCTTCGCCTCCCGTCATCCAAAGTGCAGCGCGGGCACAACGAAGCTGTAGCATTGATTTTCAGACGGATTTCAGCGTTAATGGATGAAATGATGAGGTCAGATTCAGCCTGACTGCATTCCTCCCGTCAGTCGAACAGCTAGAAGAGAGAAAGACTCAAGAAGGACTGTAAGACTTCTAGTGGTGTGAACAATAATCGATTCGGCGATGCATTGCAATGCGGGGCATGCACGATGCAGCATCGATGCGGCAACGTGCCATAATCGATTATGTCACTGTTTATTTTCTGGCCTTGAGTGGACAATAAAGTTGCAAAGTTCCAATTACTTCCGGGGGCATTTCCGGAGCAACGTTGCAATGACATGCGCAGCCTGTAGCTACATGCTAAGCGGCAGCACTAGCTAGCATAACAACAACAGTATCAGGGCCGTCCCAGTGAGAACGGATAATCCGGAGGCGCGGAGCGAGGGCGTGTCGGTCTGACAGTCTGATAACTACACAGGTCCTTCACTCAACTAAATACAGAGAAAGAGCAACGTTGCAGGACCGAACAAGAGTAACGTAGTAACTGTAACTGTCTTTGGCAACTTATATGAGGAAAACAAATACCACAGCTGTACGTGGAGAAGCGTCTGTCCTCCCGTCTCTTCCTCACATTTCTGCTCCAAAAACAGCGTCTGTCACCGGCAAACAACTTTAACTCACCGAGTGTTTGTGACGAAAATAAATCACCGCGACCATCAGTTCTCCCGACGGAGACTTCAGGGAACTTTCCCCCAGAAAACAGCCTCAGAGTCAGACAGCGTCCTGTTTACTGACGGTGATTATGTATAATTATGTAGTTTAGCGCGAAAAACTCAACAAACTTAAGTCACTTTCCAGGATGTTTGGTGGGTCAGAATCTCAATCACTACACATTATAACAGCATCCATATGATTATAAACTGTCCGCGGGTTTAGATTGACAGGAGGAACACCTGGGAAAACAGGAGAGTGATAATACACACATAGCAGCCAATAAAATCTGTTGTTCAGTATCTGACTGCTTGTATTGCCTCATGACTAATGAAACATTTGCCTTGTTGTGTGCAGTAGAATTTTGATGCATCGCAATGCATCGTAGAATCGAATCGTTACCTGGTGAATGACAATGCGCACCCCTAAAGACTTCTGCATTAAAATGTCTAAAAACAACAAGAATTGTTGAATTTTGTCAAGTTTATTCAAGGAAATGGCACGTTTCATTTCCGTCTTCCTGTCTGTCATGTTGTCGGCTAATTCCCACCGTATAAAGACTGATAGCAGCGATAACACGCCGCCGCCGCTCTCATGTCACAGTATATACTAACACCAGCCAAGGAGAGACGGTGTTTGAAGATGCAGCCGGGTTTGATTCTCTCCATGGACATGGATTACTATTCAGGATTCAAAACAGATATAAGTCATTTGCATATTCTTTCTAGCGGGATGAGAGCTGACCTGCCCCATCCAATCTATTTCCATCAAAAGCCATATTGGATTTCTGATTTGAGGGATAACAGAATTGCTTGTACCCAGATTCTTATTTAGGGCAGACATTGTGAAGGTTAAGAGTGAACGTAAGGAGATTGATGCTTGACAGAGGGGGTCATTTCATGCATAATCGAAGTTGTGGAACCATGAGCTGTGAAATTTGTGTGCAGAGATTTGAAATGTCTCCTCTTTGTGATGCAGACTCCAGCAAATAAATCATGTCCGACTTATCACATGAGGCTTTCCTCTCAAGGCCTGATTGTCAGCGGGAGAAAAATGAGAACATAGCGAGGATGATTCTGATCTGCTCAGGGACCCGGGACGGATAAATCATTCAGTCACCTCCAGCTGACAAAGACACATTTTCAAGATTTTTTATTTTTTTTGGGCTTACCAGAAATGTTGACATTTTGAAGAGCAGCTCAAGTAGCGGGATGTGATTAGCACAATGATAAGTTCTCATACAGAGTGGCTGACAGTTTGAAGTGATTCTCAAGTGCAGCGTCATTAAAAATATCCTCTGTGCAGTTACAAGTCGAACGGTTTTAACTTTTTAATGAGGGAAAAAAAAAGAAACCCTCTGCACATCTCGGCCTTGGCATTCATGAGATGATACGACATGTTTACTTTAAGTGTTTGCTTATGATTACAGTGTCGTTCTGTATCACAGAATACATTTAATCTGTTCTCGTCTCAGGAGAATAATCATAGATGTTTGGATCAATTCAGAGATGAATCTGAAGGATGTCGTCTTCTGCATAGAAAAATGACATTACATAAAAGATGATAATGGAGCCCATGTTGTTTATCATTAATACACTCTGTGGTCCGAGTTGGTAGATTACAGAAGTCCTCGAAATAAATACTCAGTTAGGTTCAGGCAACAAAATTATTTGGCTCAGTTTAAGCAACAAAAATACTTGGTTAGGTTAAGGTAACAACAATAGTTGGTTAAACGAACAGTGTGTAACTATTTAAGTAATTTATTAACTCAAATCAACGTTTTTGTTCATATGTAAGTCCACATTGTTGTACGAAGAATTATCTGAATATACATAGCACGGGCTCTGTGGAGTCCGCCATGTCTTTCCGGGTGTAAAGAAACTATGGACTGCCTAGAGGGACACAAAGCACTACGTAGTAAGGCTAAATGCGTTTTAGCTCAGAGCTAGCTTGACTGCGGAACTGAAAGGGAGCTCAGCGAAAGCGCTCTTCACTAACTAACATCTAACTAACTACATCTTTACCTCATTACTTGAATCAGCAGAAATTCCTCGACGCTGTTGGGAAAGAGTCCATATTCTGAAAATGAGTTTTTTGTCCGTCAGGGCCACCGTAGCTTCTGGAACGTCTTCAGTACGGGAGGGGTGAGCAAAATAGTGTTGCAATGAAGAGCCTCACAGCTAGATGGTGCTAAATACTCGATATATTACACACTGTCTCTTTAAGGTTAAAAAAGAAAGCTACTTGGTTAGGTAATGGCAACAACAATGTTTGGTTAGGTTTAGGCAACTAAAATTGTTGGTTATATTTAGGCAACAAACATACTTTGTTAGGTTTAGGCCACACAATAGTTGGTTAGGTTTAGGTAGCGATGGTTTGGTTGAGAAGAGACCAAACATCTTCTCCCATGTCTGTAATGTTCTGGCCTTTTTCCCACGTCGATCAGCTATGACAGTACAAAAACGTGATTGATCAGTTGCAAGGGGACAACAATAATTATGATGTAGGAACATCAAAACGATTTGTCAATATTGTTGTGTTTAATTTCTCACCTTTGAGGCAGGACTGTTATCTTCTCTGATGCTCTTACATTTTTATGTTTCAGTGTCACATAACTTGTTAAAGAATTAGAGGCAGCTCTGCGCAGTTTGTCTTTCAAATAAAATAATTTGCATACATCATAAGCACAAATCTCATCTGAAAGAGAAATTACTCAAGTTAGACGTTTTGGATCCGTGAAGCTCTTTATTTTCTCTTGGATTCGCTCGGTGCCTCTGGCGGGGGCCTCAGTGGAATTTAAGCATCATTAAGGAACCATTAAGATGCGCTTTACTTTGAAAATCCCTTTTCTTTCTACGCACGAAAGCTACATAATGTGGCTGGATCTCGTGCTCGGCTGTGTTGAGCTGAAGCTGCTCTGACAGAAATGATGAGGTGTCTTGTTCGAGTGTGGTGTAATACTTATCTTACAGCGGTAGGTTTAGTGGTGAGAATCATCCTCAATGAATGTGTGCGGCAAAAAAAGAAAAAACCCAGCGTTTAATATCTTTAAAACACAGTCACGAAGGCCACCTTTAAGCTCCGGCTGTGAGCTGCAGTGTTCACTGGAAATGTTATCTGTGCCGTGAGAGCAGATCTACAAACTCATTGAATGTGCTTCTCATTCTGTAGCGGACGGCTCTGCAGCCCGTAACGATGGGACTTTAACGGCGTATCATCTCTAGGGGCCCAAACCTCCGCTGTGACATCACTGTGGATGTAGATCAAGAGCAGCGCGGCTTTAAAGCAGCCTGTTTTTTTCGCAAGTGTGTCACATCAGATTATCAGCTCACTGCTTATGAGACAAACTCCTCTTAATCAGCCATTTTTGTCCTCGTAGACGCTCAGCTGCTCCTTTACAGTATCAGCGTTTGCTGCGGGGGCCCCGCTTTTCATTTACAATCGATAATCTTGCATGGATTTCACAGCTTAATGAAAATTGCCCCATGACATCACCAGAGCCTCGGCGGACCTATTAGGATGAGGCAGCACACTGAGCAGAGGGGGACCCACATGCTTGGGTTGTGGTCAGGTTGGTTTTGGGGGTTTTTTAGGCCCATGGTGTAATGAAGGAAAGATGGCAGAGAGCCACATGAAGAAAAATCTACTATGAGAACAACATTCCCTGATCCACAAGCAAGAGGCCTCCGAGAAATAGTTTTTTTTCGATGTCAACACTCGACATGCTGATGGCAGGCGAATTAGGAATGAACTGCAGTCTTTCATTTCTTTTATTATAGCGGATTATTGAGAAGATGCAAACAAACGGAAACAATAAAATGGAAAAAGATGTTTTTCCGATACACACACACACACAAATCTGTTTCTTTGTATTCTTGTGTCACTCACGCTTTTGTTCCAGTTTACGTCGGCTTGAACAGACGAGTGTCAAACGATAAAATCCTGACATCCACCCAACAACAAATCTCTGGAACATCAGAACAACCAACCTTGTTCTGTTTCCACATATACTGGCTTACATGCCCGCTGGCTTTATTCACCTTGTGGAAAGTTTGTCTGTGACAGCTCCAGAACACGTGCAAGGCTTTTTTTGGTGGACTGCTGGATCGTACCATCAGCTCGACTCCCTCGTCATGATGCACGCTGGTCTCCTGTTGTACGCCATCGCTGCATGTCTGCCTTTTTTAAAGCTCAAATCAAATTCCAAAATATTGTCCCCGTCGTCCTGCAGTACATTAAAATCAGTGTCATTTCTGTGCACTACAAGAATAGTTTGACATTTAATTTCTTTCAGAGAGTTAACAGGCAGTACCTGATTAGCTCAGCTTAGCATTAGAAACTGGAAGCAGGGTTATTAAACATGTGAGCTACAGTGTAGCATGTTTTGAGTCTTCCTGTAGCTCCCTAGTTAGCATTTAGACGTACGAGTGTCTCATTTAGTTCCTGGAGAGAAAGTGTAGAACTATTCCTTTAAAAATGGAGCAAGAGACAGCGTGTTGTTAGCCTAGCTTAGCATACAGACCCCAAACATGTTGTGTTAATGTGGCTCTCTGTCTTATCAACACAATGCGTCTTTGCACATTTTATTTGTTCATGAGCAGAAATTTAAAACGGACCATTTGTGGTTTGAGGCGTCTGTTTCCTGAAACTTGTTTACTTCTCTGCAGAGACGCAGTGCTGCGACGACAAGACTTCAACTGCATGCAGCTGTTGTTTTCTCCCCGTAAAACCTCCAAATGTCGTTTTCACACATTTGATTGTTTACAGGTTGAAAGAAATGAGATGCAACGTCTCGTCAGTCGAGGTATTGAAAGATGTCGTCCTGTACGTGGTGACAGAACTGTTCCTGTAACGATGACGGGTGCTGCGACGACAACAATTCGACTTTGTACAGATATTTAGACCTCTGCTGATCATGTGCGTGATTTTGCTGGTTGTATAGCTTTTACACTGTATGAAAATAATGGTTGACAGAGAACAAGAGAGGTCTGTAATCAGAGACTCTGTATCTAACCCTGTGCTGACAACTGCAAACTGAATTTCCTCTCTTACCTGTTGTGCTCTGGTGGTGTCTGGTTCCCCTGGGGGGACGGAGATTAACATGTCATACTGTGTCTCTGATCCTTCACCCTGTGCACTCATTACGCTCTCTGCTGTGTCGCCTTCACCCACAGCCTCCGTCTGATCCTGCTTATAACTGAGCTCAGCTGGCACACAACACGACGAAACAAGAATACAAAAAAAAAAAAAGCTGCGTCACTTTTTCCGCATATAAAATCAAATATGTGGTGTAAGCTGTTTCCTCAGGCTCAGAAAATGTCACTCTGTCCTGCTTGTTTGTGTCCCATGAGGGAGTAATTTAACTGAAACCATCAGGGAGCAGTTTAGGATGGAGAAACACAGTTTGTTTGGTTGGGTATCCATTGTTTCAGGAGGACTTGTGGGAGACACAGTGCAGGGAGATCTATGATGTCAGAGGCGGCTGCACACCATCCAGATGGCTAATGGCTCCCTGACTGTCGTCTCCTTTGACCACTGACACGGCTGGAGGCCGGCCAAAACGTTTCTGAACACACCAAAACACAAATCAATCTGTGATCGATGGAGTAAAACATGCAGCCGTTTAAAAGGCGACACGGCGGCGTTTGATCAGCGCTCGTGAGATCAATGAAGGATCGTCTTTCGAGCGATCAGCTGTGTGGACATCAGCACAATGAAGACGGCGCGTGTGACATTACGAACACATTATAACAACATTCAATACCGCAAACAATCTATGGGCTCAGATACAGAGCTGACTCAACACTCCGACACAACCTGTCACTAATGACTTGTTGTTACATCGTCTTATATCACACGGTTGCTTTTGTTTTTGGGTCGACTCCCCGCGGAGGTGACTCTGTTTACTTGTTGTATCAGAGCAGATATTAAAAGGGGAACGAGGAACAGCTCAGATGGAGGAGAGACTCTTGAATGTCACGAAAATACCACACAAAATATGATTCCAGTGTTCGTATATAGATGTCTGCCTGTTGTTTAGCATTTTAAAAAATAATCTAAATTATGAGACTTGTTAGACAGTTTGGGATCTTTACCGCTCAGTCGACTGTCGACAAGCTCATCCGGCTGTCAGGTGGTAAAAAACAATCTAATTTTCATTTTATGTCTTAGTTTTCCTTCTTTTTTTTCATGCAAACACAAATAATAGTGTTAATTACCCTTTTAACTGTTGCTGTTGAATGCACCATCAATAGCGTTTCTCCAAATCTTCAGTCTGAATTACTCCCGACTTCTGCTCAGTGGTCGAGGACACTTCTCCAGACCAGGGCAGTGTAATAAAAATAGAATAATAGAAGAAGAAGAAGAATACATTTTATTTGTATAGCACTATTCAAGAGACTCAAAGACACTCTACCTGCAGACATAAAAGCAATACACTAGAAATAAATATAAAAGCAACACAGTAAATCTAAAGACATCACACAACATTAATCGCACTGCATACTTAAAGTACGAGTAAAATTACAGACTTGAAAGTGCAGGAAACCCCCCAAAAATAGCCTAATTACAGTAATGTTAGTAGATGTAATCTGTTACTTCCACCACTGTATTGCCAAGAACAGTGTTGCTAAAGATGCTGAATAGTTTCTAAATCATTTATTTGCAGTTACACAATTATATTAAGTTAAACACATCCTTAAGATCCTCAGCAGACTCACATCCGGCGCGTCTAGATAGAAAATCGTGACTTATTTTAAAAAACAATTCTAGGAAGAAACGTTAATTGGTGCCACATGTGTTGAATATGAATAACGGAGCTCGGAGACGCAGCGTGTGTTAGTATTGCAGGCTGGAAGGAGCAGCACGTTGGATCGGACAGGTGGAGGCGTCCTGCAGAGACTGAAGATGTTTTTGATTGTGCAGATATCTCTGTGAACCGCGGCGCTCTGACGCAGCGGCAGGAAGCTGGAAGGCTGTTTGAGTCTTTAAATCACTTCAAGGTTGACAAACTTTGAATACAAATGTTCTCTGAATGTAATTTATTGCTCTATCTAGCAAATAGCCACAGTATGTTATAGGACAACTCACTTTGCTATCATGTAATTGGCACTGGAGTGTGTTTTCCTGCACAATACCAAACTGTCTGCAGGAACATCGTACAGTCACACCTGCACCTGACTTTAACCCGGGGAGAGCGAAGGAGCAGCAGCAGGTTCTTCTCCCCTGATTATGTAAATCACCCCTGATTATGTCACGCTGATGATCTTTGACGGAGAAGGTGAAAGCTCCCACCTGTTTTCAAACACTCGCTGCATCATCCTTTCCTCTCCCACAGCCGACGCCTGCAGGACTTACTCCCCCTTTTATGTTTGATTCATGGCATGAGCTGCTTTTTTTTTTACGGCGTCGGACACCTGCGGGTCAGAAACTGAACACACCTACAAAGAGAGTCGGTGCGTAACCCTTTGAACCGCTCGGTTCTCTCCTCTGGTCGACCAGCCTGCACACAGAAACAGCAGCCTCGCAGGTGTAAAGGCCGGTATCAAATATCATTTTCCCCGCCGGAGAGTTTGGACAAAACCAACTCAATTAATTCCACGGGAGAAAAGTGGACGGCCACAGAAAGGTCATCGTTGCTCATTAGCCGCGGCAGCGGCTGAATCTGCATTAGCATAATTCTGTTGTCTTTGGCGTAACGGGGACATTAACACCGCGGCCTCTGTAAAGGTCGGATCAATTTCAAAATAGTGCAGCTGAATTACGTTGCGTTCACTGTTACTTACATCAAGTGACAGCGCTGTCCTTCTGTTTTTTGAATGAGAGATGAGGTTTTCTCAAGGTCTCAGCGGAGAGAGAGAGCCGAGCAGAGGGAGAGGGAGGGAGAGGGAGAGGAGAGGGAGAGGGAGAGGAGAGGG
>CAEMYA010000499.1:515947-545437 GCA_903131615.1 Diplodus sargus
AGGGAGAGGGAGAGAGGGAGGGAGAGGGAGGGAGGGAGAGAGGGAGAGGGAGAGAGGGAGGCCCTGCAGTCCGCATGCTGTAGTCATTAGTTTGTGTGGTGGGGAGCTTTATTGCTTCCCACTCGTGTTAAGTCAATCCAACAATTTACTCTGCTGCCCTCGCTCCCTCTCCTCTGACAGTTTCATGTACGACTGTTATGTCTATGGACGTTTCTGGTCAATCAGTGCAATGTTCTGGATGGTTGAGCCAGCGGTCTGTCAGCCCCCCGGCTGCAGGCCGTGCAGCTCCTCGAGGCAGCGTGACGGTGGGCGGAGCTCTGCGTCTTGGAGCCCTTCGCCGGATGGCTGCGGGCCAGCGGCCAGGACGGCCTCCAGCTACTGATGTCATCGCGGCTTTTCTGGTATCAACACCCGCGAGGATGTTATGTGTGCTCAGCCGCGGCTGTTTGTTTCTGTAGGACAACAGCACCATCCAGCCGTTTCCTCATTGTTCCTGCGCTCCTTATTTTAGGCCGCGTCTCGCCGCTGTTCGCTAAACATAAGTGAAGCTAAATGGGGGACAAAAGCTAAATGAACTGCAATGTGGCGGCGCTTTTTAAAAACACTGATTACAGGGGTCGACAACAACGGCCTATTTTCAGGCTGTACAAAGCTGCTGACCTGGAGCTGCCGGGTGACGATCGGGTTTCACGTTGTCCTGCAGGCGGTTCTGTTCTGCTCGCGGGACCCAGAGGCAGACGCACTATCACATTTTCCACCAAAGGGCATCGGCCACCACGCTCCAACCTTCAGATTGTATTTTTGTCTCTTCTGCATCTGGGCATCGCATGTCACAAGGTCACGGCGAGAGACAGCAGAAAGCCTTTCTGCAGCCGACTGACGGTCACATCTTGGCAGGTTGTATCTCCAGAATATTTGATGACGAGGGGGGAAGCGACTGTCAGCCGCGCCGTCTCCAAATCCTCTCAAGTCTATTGACTGTCCATCACTGTCTCCCTGTTTTCATTGATTTTCTCTTTTGATTTTGACGCCCCGCTCTTCATTCACCCGACACATCACTCCTCGCTGTCTTTTTTTCGCACTACATCTGGTTGTCCAGGTCTCTCTCGGTGTCTCTGGAGGTCCATGTGAGTCACTGTGGAGAGTGAACACTGAGTACAAAGCCCTCGTTTCACACCTCGAGGCAAAAGGGACTTTTTTTAAATTCTAAATCAGTCTAATTATTCTGACCTGAATTTGTAAGTGCAGCTCATTAATATTCAGCACATTGTTTGTTCTGCAGCAGTCAGTTCACATGAGGATGGAGGTTTTAACCCGTGTTGGTTCTCTCAAGATGGATCTCAACCCAGAACAGACCCCATTAGGTTTATGTGCGGGTCTGGATCAGGGACAGATCCAGGAACTCTATCTCGCTGTAGGGACGTTTAACATTAGCGTTAATTTCTCAGGGAGTAATTCAGAGATCTAGATGAAAACCATATAACATTATTAAAGGGATGGTAGGAGAATGTTTGGGTTGGAAGGGGAGAGAGAGACCCGACCAGAACACCATCTGCCCTCCAATATGTCAACTTTATCTCAAACAGAAACTAAAACCACAGCTGAAATCGTTGTGTTTTATTGTTTTCTGTCCCATTTTCATCTCAGTAACGCTACAAGGTCTCTGCGACATAAAATGATGCCATGTTTAGATCCAAAAAGGTCAAAGGTCGACTTCGCCGTGACATCATGATCTTCTTTTCCGGCCTTAATTAGTTCTTGTTTGAACTGAAGAGCCGTTAAGTAAACGATCGTTACAGCCGTCGAACGCGTCGGAAGCAACCCTGAGGCGTTTTTCATCGATTGTGACGCTCACCGCAGTGTTTCCTCCCACAAGGCTTCTTTCTTCTAACGAAAACATACTTGACTCAGATCAAATGATGATGGAGCCTCAGATCAGATGTCTGACTTTGCCTGAAAATCAATAATTATGATGCCCGAGCGCTGACAGCTGAGCGTCAGGTATCCAAACGTATACTACCTTTGAAACAATCTTACAGAGGAGAGCTTGAACAGATGACCTGCTGTTTTTCCCGTCCTAGTAATTTTCTTACAGCCTCTTACATTTTATGTATGTGAGGTAAACCCTTGACCCTGCCAGCGCTTCATGCCCCGCTCGCCCGACCGCAAAGGATATGACGCTGTATGACTGCGAGTGTTCAAGTGTAAAAGCACAATATAATGAGATAATAGCACCGGCTATTTTAACGTCCTCTGGAGCCGTACAGTCGCTTTTCCTCCAGAATCTGAGTAAATTACTCCCAACTGTAGTTTCACCAGGGATACAGACGAGTAAAACACACATACAGATCACTATTTTTTTGTTTTTCTTCTGCATGTGTGGACACACACACACACAAAACCCCCATAACAGAGCATGGCTGCCATCTGGTGCAGAGGCGTCCTCTGCAGAGTCAGATTACCTGTCGTTCAGGAGGGTTGCCATGTCTGAGGAGAAGCTGAACCCTCAGTCCAGTGACAAAACACAAAGACACAAACCTTACAGGGTGTTGTGTTCTCGCTCGTGGGCCCAAAGGTGTTTTTCATGCATGTGACAGATAAAGAAAATCCCCTCATGTCGCCACAGTGACTCCATCAGTGATATTCTTGTGTTTTGACCCGGAGTTAATAGATGGACGGCCAACACCATCCCCTCAGGGAGGATATGAATGGCTTGCCAGTCATTCATTGGCAAATAAAAACTTCTCTGGCAGATATAGATTCCCTGCAGGGGCTGCAGCGACACCGGTGTGGCACAAGCTGTCCGCTGACTTCCTTTCCATTCACAAGCTCACGCCGGCTGAAGCTCCTCTTCATCCTCAACGTGTTCGCTAAACCGTCCGACTGCAATTACCCCACTGACTTCTCCGCGGTGTTCGTCCTTTTAAAAGATGAGACACTAGCACATTGTTCTCTCACCAACTCAGAGCACAAATTAAGTCTCATCTCATCTAAATGAACTGTATTGATCGTTGGAGGTGGACAGCAGTCAGGCAGATCAGCCGGGCATCAACGCGGCCTTTGATGCCGTTCTGGCATTTCACTCGCACGGCTCGATGATTAACTGTGTAATTCCTGTGCAATATGTTGTGGTAATTTGTTGGCCTCGCAAAGATTCATAGTGTTTACCTCTGCGTGTGTGTGTGTGTAAGCAGAGAGTTTTCACCCTCATTTAACCAGAATCGAAACTTAATTAAGAAAACAAAGTGGCTCAGAGGTTCAGGAACTTAAGGTCGTTTTTTTTTCTCTGTGACTAGTTTAGCAGAAAATAGGCCGTTTGTTGGACGCCAGAAAGCAGCTTCCATGACGAATGTGAGATACAAATGAGTGTGAAGGTGTGATGTGTTCTGATCACTTAAGCTCAGCCAAGAATTGGTTAAAACCCGTTTAGATTCTGCAGTTGTTATCCCTCCAGATCCTGAGATGGCAGCTGATGGATTGACAACTCATTGGAGCAGATATAAACTTGTATGCCCGTCCTAGAGCCTGCAACCGTGATCGTGTAGACAAGTGACTCTCGTGGCATCACATATCCCAAGATTCTTTACACGCCCGAAAAAGAGGAAAGAAAGAAAGAAAATGGCGACATGGCGTGGCGTAGATCGTCACTTTCGCGGGCCTGGGCGGCAGAAATCTTGACGTAAGGGTAAAACATCTCCAAAGGCTAAATCGGTTTCTGACGCGGTTAACAAGGTCTCGAGGCGAAGGACTCGCCAACCCTTTGTGTTTTCTTGCCAATAGTGGCAGTTACAGGTCATCTGCAGGCTTATATTTGCATTAAGGAATTAAATAATTCACTGTGTTCAAACTCCTCCAGATGAAGGCTTAAAGAGCAACAACAGATTGGAATTTACTTTGTGCTTAACTGCGATCGGTTAGATGAAGCCTGACACTAAGACAGGGAGACGGGTTAAAGGCATTTATTGAATTGCTCAGGTAGAAAAGTGTAACACAGAGGAAACCACTGCAGAGCTGTTGGCCGAGGTGCTGGAAGGCTGGGTGACAGTGTGGCAGCAAAACTGACAAGGAGGTCGTTCGATCGCTGGAGAGGTCGAAGAGAAACAAAAGTTAGACGAGTTGCAATCACGAGAACACAAGAGGCAGCAGCTGAGAGACCATGTACAACATCCAGGAGACGGAAATAATCTCAAAGAGTGTTTGTGTTGCTGCTGATGATTAAAAAGAGCTGCAGGTGTGTGAGATGCAGCAGCTCCGCCACACCCAGCCTCTGCAGAGCGCCGCTGAAAACACACAACACGAGCACGAACAAAGCAAAAGTCTGACTCATGTCAAAGTGTTCAAGGTGATTTTACACACATTTCCAGGTATGACAGCAGGTTAATGCTGTTCATCCTCATGTCAATCAATCAATTATGACGGTGAAACACACACACGTACACGCGTCGCCTTTTAATATGCGCAGATTTGTATTCTCGGATTTTAAATTAGAGCCTTGGAATAAAAAATTGATGAGCAAGTATGAGATTATTTAAATATGAATCATATTATTTATAATTTAAACAAACTTGAGCATAATTTTTGTCCCTGTCCAAACATTTTCATGCAGGAAAAAGGTTTGTAAGTAAGATATCAAGTGCATTTGTCGTTTTTAGTAAAATATTCATCTTCTTCAAAACACTCAGGCGAAAAAAAAAAAGAAGAAGAATATATATGTAAGATAACGAGGCGACTCCCACCAGCAATGTGTTTAGTCCAATCACTCCTCATTCTGCCGCTCCTTCCTGTCTGAGATGTCACTCTCGGCTGTAAATCAATAGGTTTTCATTTGTTGTCTTCGTTACGGTGCCTCTCTGTTTGTCATTGCAGTGTGACAGCATAATCAGTTTTGTATCGGGAGTAGGTGGAGAGAGGAGGATGGGAAGAAAGGATCAATGAATGACTTAATTCTCACAAACAATGGGTCTTTATCTCCGCACACAGAAGCTCCTCGTTCTGAATAAGCCGATGTATTAATCACAGCTTAAAAACAACTTCAGGAAGGCTCCTATATGATACTAATGGCTACAAAAAAGAAGAAGCAAGATATAGAAATCCTTTAACTTGTGCTGTACATTATTTTAAGTGTTCGTATAATGCAGGACTCAGACGTCGGAGAATAAAGCAGTAATCCTCAGGAGGACGTCAGCCTCTAATCGTAACTCTCTCAGATCATTTACCAGCTGCCAAATGTAAACATCTCAGCGTGTGACAGCAGGAGGAAGAACTATCAGACGGAGACGAGACGCATCCTTGGAAAAACAAAAAGGAAAATAAGATGTGTCATTATTCCTGCTTCCCCACATCGCAAGATAATCTCCAGACTGGCTCATACTTCAACCGAAACACTGATAGCGCCGCTAAAACAAATCAGTCTGTCGGGATGAGACGTTACATCCACTGTGGATGTGACAAGGCCAGACAACTCCGCAAAATACGAGGAGTTAGTTCAGTTAGAAGTGATATCATACAGTTTTCAGATCTGCTGAAGCCTCGTGTTGTCTCCAGGTGAACTGAGAGGGATCAGCTCTACCTGAACCCTGTTCCTCAGCTGCTCATTCTAGATCTGGTGTTCCTCAGGGGTCCGTTCTCGGGCCTCTGTTATCCTCGACGTCACTCAAAACCCGTCTATTGTAGGTAACTCCAGCTGTTAAAATCATCTCCTTGCCGACCCTAAAGGATGTTTCAAGCGAGATCGTAGCCATTAGCTCCATTAGACCAAACTCCACCAGCCAAAATCTTGACATAATATCTCTGTTTTGCTGAAGAGAAGAACGTCGTTCAGCCACGCTTCTTCTCTGAAATCCTTCCAGGAACAGACACAACGTGATATGAAGCCACGGCTCCTGTTTTAGCTGATTTACACCAGCTGCTCATTTTATCCGTATGGATTTTCACATTTAATTGATCCGTTCTGAAGCGTTAAATGGCCCTGAACCGAATTATATACAGGATTTATTGTTCCCCACCATTTGCCCGGGCGTTCTCTGTGATCAGCAGCTCTGATGGTCGTTCCTTTATTGCGCCTTGTGACTAAAGGTGACTGTGGGACATTTTTACCTGTTGAATCAGACAGGATGCATCATTAGCACAGTTTAAATACCTTTTTAAGACTTTCATTTATAGGAAAAGCACTGAATATTTTTAAGTTTTTACAGATTTTATCATCACACTTCTGCCATTTTACTCAACTTTACAACATTCACTTCGCACCTTGTCGAGTAAAATCCCGCACAAATAAAGTGTATTTTTTGACCTCCGCTCTGGAGTTTTCAAGTCATCTACTGGTGCTGTTAAGTTTGACTTTGCAACAAACTGTTGGCATTCAGCTTCCGCTCGAGGCTTCAAGCCCCGCTGCTTCGCTTCTGCTGCCGGCTGAGTATACCTAAGCATTTTCCTTTCATACGCCTCATCTGCTGCATCCTCCCATCACACTGCGAGCTGCTCAGAATACACAACCCGCTGTGCCGTCTGACCACAACACCAAACACCGAGCCCGACTTTAAGGTACGATTGCAGCTCTCTTCACAAAGCTGATTCCCATTTCCCCCCCCGGCCGCCTACCTGCCCTGAAATTCACTGCCTCTTTTCCGCCTCCGTGGAAAAAAAAGTAATATCTTTCTTCCTGTGAGCTAACAAATTAATTTTTTTTACCTATTTCCTCCCAGTTGCTGCTGCCGCTCATGGTTATGTTGCCTGGTGTGTGTGGGGACAGACAAAATATGCCAAAAATTGAAACTGCAGGAACAGGCAGCGTCCTCACCTCATTTCTTTTCACTGGGATTTTGGGGGTTAGCGCGAAGATGGAAGCACATCATAGTCGACAATCTCATTCACTTTATATCCCGGAACTGGCTGCACTCCTGTCGCTTCTTCCTGCATCCATGTATCTACAAAATCCCCAGGACCAGCGGCAGGCTTTGAAACTAATTTATACGATGCACCACGGCCCAGAAAAACTTTTCTCCTGTAAGCTTACGTTGTGAAAGATGCTGCTGTAATTCAGTGGAGTCTATATAATGACGACATTGTAAACATTCAAATTTTTTATTCATTTAAAAAGCCAGAATAAGTCTAATTTAATAGTTATTACAACAACCCCCAACAGTTTGAGAGAGAGAAGAGAGAGAGAGAGAAAAATTCGCCAGACTCCATTAAATAATCGCTCAATTGTGTGATTTGTTGATTCAGGAGACATTTTATAAACTTTGTGAAGTTCTGTCAATATTAAATTCTTAAGTATTTGGACCTTCTTGTGAATTCGGCATGTTTTATTCATTAAAATATACATTATATAGTGTCGGTTTGTCCAGCCGAGGTGCATGCACTGACGAGGTGACTAATATTTAATGATATGTCAAGAATAAAATCACGTTTTCCTCCTGGATAGCTAAAGTCTTCAGTCCTAGTCCTCAGAGCTCCCTGACATGTATATTTTAGATATTTTACTGATTCAAACTGTAGGATCGGCTCGTCATCGAGCCCAGCTGAAGCCTGATAACGACCCAGTGATTTGAATCAGGTGTGTTGGGGCGGGGAATCAAAATCTGCCTCCCAACACTTAAATAAACTTCTTTCTGAAGGACTTTAGGAAGTAGCTGGCTGTTACCGTTGGACCGAGCTACAGTAGGTAAACTGTTTACACTCTTTGTTTGTGGCTAAGCGAACCGCCTGCTGCCTGTAGTTTCACTCCATCACAGCGAGTGCTATACATCCTTTAATCTAACTCTTGGCATGAAACGCAAATAAATCTATTTCTCAGATATTCACACAATCAGTGAGTTGCTTCCATTTTGCACTGCGGCAGGAAATCAACATGGCTGCCACACGGCGGCTCCCGTAGCGCCTTTAAAGTGGAGACTGTAAACTTTGAGCGACTGATCGTCCGGAGACGTCAGTGTGCTGCACTCATTTATTGTGTTTGTGTCACTGGATTTAGACGCACTGCTGCGGAGGAACACATTTTTCTCTCCGTCCTCTGCGTTTTGTTTCCACATCAGTCGTGTTGGACTGGACTGGGTCCCCTGCTGGTGTTCAGGATGAACTTCAGATGATGACAAAAAAGAAATGAAAGAAAGACAAAAGAAGCTGTTGGGAGTCGACCGGTAGAGGAACAAAAACCTGGATTTGTGTGAGTGGGTTGAAGTCACGTAATGTTCACGGTGGGGACAGTGACTAAAACAAAGACTGTGATCAGGTGTGTGTGTGTGTGTGTGTGTGCCCACCTGTGTACCTCCCCATGCTCATATCCAGGAAAGTTTTGTCGTCTACACAACATCTTTTCAGCATTTTGTTTAACAACTGAAACAGAGGGGGACTTATTTTAAAATGTGACAAAAGAAAACTCCTCCAAAATGTCCTAAACATGTGTTCCAACTTGTGTATCCACTTCAAACTGGGCGGCTTCTATCACGTTTAGCTTTGCAGCTATATTGATTTTGGCTTTAAAAAAGGGATGTTTAGGATATATTTGAGCTTCTGGAGACTTAGATTACACCAGACAAGCTGTTTGGAACAAGTCCCCATCGACTTCAGTCATTTGAGAGGATGCTACAACTTTTTTTGTGAAGCTGCGAAGGTCCAGAAATGATTTGTAGACTCTGAAACTTCCCCCGACTTCCTGTTTGGTTGGAGCTGAGTAGATCATGATTGAACTTATTCTTGAAGCAAGAATCCTGCAGGAGTCCCTGCAACAGATGACAGTGGACCCTTGATCTAATGTCTCTGTATTCACCTGGAAGGCCTGAATGCTACGTTGACTTCTTCTCTTACCTTCTCTCTGGCCTTCAGATCACACTGTCACGTCATTTCAAGGCTTTTACGACTCCAGTCCGTCACCGCTGGTCGCTGTGTGGAAGTTGCAGCGACTCACGCTCAGAACAAAAGTCCTCCGTCTTTTTAAATCGCTGATATGATTTGATGGCAGCCGTCCATACGGTGAAAACATCTGCCTGACGGGCCGCCTGACATATTTAAAGGCTGCGTCACTGTCATTCATCCTTCACTTTGACGTTTCCGAGGGAGCGAGAGGACCGCGCGGCCCTGCCGTGGATAACATAAAGGTAGCTAATGTGACATGGCATGAAGTGATTCATATAGACTACCACCGCACTCTCCGAACCGTCTTACGTGAAAGGAGTCAAAGGACGATTAGCGACCTTGTGTGCAGACACGCAGGCTAATCTCTAGCAGGGCAGAAAACACGTCCGTGCCGATAAGCGCTCGGAGGCAGAACATCGCCGCGGCACGCGTTACTGTCAAACACGTACTCATACCAAACACACACACGCGAGGGTCGTCCACGGGTTCAGCCTGAGAGGGGCGTCGTGAGGAGGAAATTGAAAGAAAACAGCAGAGTCTAATGGCCGAGCTGACTTTTAACTTTAATCTCCCGTCTGATTGGAACAGGCAGCCGAGTGTTTTGGAAAAAACTGCAGAGGGCAGATTTCCGTTGGAGGCGTAGGCCCGTTCTCAAGCTCTCCATCAAGGCCTCGGCTGTAACACCGCTGGCAGGCAAGTCAGCATTATATAATGCATATGTGAGAGTCTATTGTGAAAAGCAGAAGAGACTGCTATTAATGGCTGAGGGGCTCAAAGTGACGCAAACAGAGAAAATCAATTATGGAACGAGCGGAGCAACAACAGTGAAGAATGGGTGGCAGTTAGCCTGTTAATACCAGCGTGGAGACTTGGACTTTTTAACCACAGGACTGTGGACAGCATGATATTAAACTGTGACAGGCCTCTGGGTGTTACTGCTCTCATTTTACTGAAGAAGACACAGGACTCATAAGCCTGACACGAGGCTTATAAGTCCATGAATTCTCATGTCACTCCCTCCGCTCACTGCAATTAATAATAAAAAAAGAGTTTTTGTGTGCAGGAGCAAGAAGCCAATCATGCATTCAGTAACTCCTTGGCATCTTTGTGCTAATCTTTACTGAAAGTCTTTGTACTTCACTTGAATTTAAGCTTCGCCGACTTTGGGAAGTTGGCCTCGAGTGGAGAAATGAGGCAAGCAGAACATTTGGAAAACAAGTTAGAGCCACACCCATTTGGGATAACGGGCCGATGTAGTCCAAGCCTTCGATCACAGCCGTCTCAGGAAGGTGCACGTGAAGGTGCGTTTGCACGTGCACGCTCCTCGCACACTCTCACGTGAACGACCGCCATCTTCAAAGCCAGACGTCACATGTGCGACCCGCTTCAGAGGCCGCTGCACTTCAAAGTCAGACTATCACTCTCCGTCACACCATTTGACTTTTAGAAAGGTCTTTTTTTTTTATAAATCTAAAGCTTTCTGGGTTTTGGCCAATTTCCAGCTCTGGCTATTCAGCCAAGTGCATTAAAGCTGCACAGATGAAGTGCCGCAGCCAACCAAGCAGAAAAACAACTTGTGCCTGCCTCCGCTGGGCCGGGTGGGGCCGGCCCGGGTTAGGTTCTGACTCCGTTAGTGCCTGGGGCAGCCAGCCACCATTAATTACCACTAATGAGTTAAGCATGAGTGACCAGATGATGATGGACTGTACATCATGCTTTCATGAGCAGGAGAGGAACATGGGATCTAACGCTGCGATGGGACATGTGGAGACAGTGTGGCTGCAGCAGCAGAGATGCTTTTTGATGGTGAAGATGAATAATCGCTGAGGAATGAGCGCCGATTTCTTGATTTATCGTGCTCGGGGATCCAATACTAAAGATAGTGTGAGCGTGAGGTTAGAGATCTTTTAGCTGCAGGGTTTAGTAGCGCACTATTTGTGTCTTTGAAAGGCGTCAGTGTCCATGTTGTGCTGTTTTTAAACTTTGAAGTGAGCTCCACCTCAGGAGCCGAGCCGAGAGCTCCACACCAGTTTTAACAATGACTCCCTTTTTGCATTTATATTCCTGGCGTGCAGTGTGTATGAGCGCGGCAGGAACATTGGAAAAGAGGGATATTGTGTGTGTGTTTGGGTGTGTATGGGTGCGTGAGAGAGAGAGCGTGCATGCACATTCCAGCTCCATGCGTGTGTGTGTTTGGATTTGAAGTGGCTGCTCCCGCCCAGCCGGCCTCCTCCTCCTCCTCCTCCTCCTCCTCCTCCCTCCGCCCTTCCTCACAGCAGAGCCAGTGTGCCTGGGAAAACATGTGGGGGGAGGAGGAGCAGGAGGGGAGACCCGGCCTACCTGCAGCCTGTAGCTGACAGGAGTCCGTTGGTTGCAGGGCAGACACCCAAAATACGATACTTTCAATATTTGCTTTGGCTCGGCTCATGTGTTCCGTTAAAGGATGTACTGTTGGCATGGCTCGTGACACTTTTAACCTGCAATAACAATCCCGCTTTGGGAGCATATCCTTGTTTGAGAACCTCATGTCTGTTCATGATGCACAACGACAGCAGCGCTGTTTCTGTCTCGGTGTAGTTTAGATGAGAGGACGCGCTCTCCTGACAGGTGAGCTCGCACGGTTGATTTAGAGAGCGATATTGCAAATTGCTCAATTACGGCTCGGCTGATGTTCACCCCCGAGTGTGAGAGCAATCGTTCATTCTCGGCACTTAACAAAGACCACATTGTTTTTTTTTGTCAGACTTGCCACTTTTTCCATAATAAGCAATAGAGCTGAGGTCAGCGGGGCTCCTTCCCCCGAGCTTTGGAGCATTTTTCAAACCTGACTGATCACAGCTCAGGTGCGAGGCCCCCTTGTATTATCAAAGTGACAGGGATATTTGCTAGCAGAGGCTCCTCAGCAGCGAGGGTCACCCCCTGGAGGAGGTGCTGAGGCGGGGGGGGGGCAGGGAGCGACACACAGCCCCAGGCCTCATCACTCTCTGCCAGGCGTGGCCCACTTCCAGTCAGCGTCTGTGCTGCACGCAGCCACTTTGCAAAGCCGGGAATGATCGATTACTCCAGGTGAGTTAAACAATTACGAGGCAATTTGGAGCTCTATGCCTCATAAGGTGCGAGTCTCCCGCTCTGAAACAACCCCCGGAAGAGTAATGAATCAACATTTGAGAAAAAGAAAGTGGGATAAACCGCTCAGGCAGTTCTTTGATGTTAATAACAACAATGTTATGGGAGAGAGTTTTATTTCTCTGGCTGTCAAAGACTTCAGTGCCGTTTGTGCTTTATCTACTTTGGCTTCAGGATCATGAAGTCGAACAGGTCAAACACACACATATTCAAGTGAACTCACACAAACACACACAACACTGGCGTTGTGTTTTCATCCTCTTTAGAAAACGAGCTTCAGACTTCCACGCTGTCACTCAGGTGACTGATAACTGACTCGTCTGTCCAACAAACCTCCGTTCAGAAAGCCGATGAGGAGCGTCAGAGGAGGGCAGGCGACTCTCCTGTGACGCTCTGGATGTCGGGGGTCCGGCCTCGTCTCTCGGACGGCGGCAGTTATCCGATTATTTCCGCCAATCTGCAGACGTGCGACTCCCGGGAGGAGCAGGAGGAGGATGTAGATACGTTTTGTGGCTGGCAGTCAGGTGTCGATACTGAGTGGGACGTGATGTGAAGAGTCGGAGGAAGAAACAGAAACAGCTGAGTGTGGAAGCGTCTGTTTGGAAAAAGTGCTATTCTGAATGCAGATGGTGGTGCATGTGAGCGGTTCCTGGGCACCACAGGAGCCACTGGAATGAAACACAAACGGACCTCAAGCGTGACCACATTTTAAAGGATAAGGCCGGTGTTAGTCTACATTATTCTTATTATCAGCAAAACCACACAAAAGACCGAAAACCAACAACGTATATTTTCCGACTCGCCCGCTTCTGACAACAGTGGCGGACTCGGGATGTTTGAGGGACGAAAAAATGAAAAGGGCCCCAGCAAGCAAACAGGAAGTCGTGATATATTCATACTGGATAGATTTGTCCACTTAATGGCCAAACTGGAGGCACTTAATCATATTTTATCCACCATTCAGGCGTCCAAAAGGGCACTTAAGATAATGAAGAGTCCTCAGACAACAAGACACTCACGATTTTCATTTTCACAAAAAAAAATCATGATGACGTGACGTTTGATGATGTCTGTGACATTTAGAGAACAAGATTTGTGGGCCAGGACGTCTCGACAGCACTACAGTAAAACTTAACGGTGTGATAATTGCGCAGCCTTAACACAAAGTCCATCACTATGAAGACGGAACGCGTCACTCAGTGCAACGATAGGATCGTTTCCTTTCAGCCGTGTCGGTGTGAAAACAAGACATGTCACACATCCTCCACTAAACCGGATCGGCTGTAGATTACAAACCCCGGCGTCATCGTTCGTCATCGCCGCTCACCTCCAGTCGCTGTTGCGTTGTTTTTCCCAGAATACTTGAATCATCCTCTCTTCCCCCTCCTCCTTGTTCCAACTGTCTTCCTCACTACACGTTTCCTCTTTCTGCTGCTTGTAAACGTGACATGTTCCAGCTACGTCTGCTGCAGAGCCTCTACGTGCAGTGCAGAAAATGTTCATTAAACAGAAGCTACTGTAGAAAATAAAAAACTGGGTAAACAGCATTAATAGTGCATGAGAGACGAGCTTCGGTTCAGTCTTGATGCACACACACCCTCCACACGCTGCAGCTCTCCTACCTGCAGGATTTACTGTCTTATCTGCTTCGCTTCATATTTACGGCGCTCAGTTTTTTTCATGTCTGAGAGCGTCTTCGCTTTAAAACAGCTCCCGCTGTTTACAAGCATGAATCTCGTCATGATGTCACTCTCCCTTTAAAATGGCCCAGAGGGGAAAATTTCCCCCTCGTAGCAAATCTCATTTCATGACATTAGTCATATCCTTTAATTACTTTAGTGCCCTCGGTGCTAAATGAGCAATTACTTCAGAATATTGTTGCGTTTAGCGGGATCGGCGTGTCTGTTTGTCACAAGTTCAGCGGCTTTTGATGTCTTTGAGAATCGTAAGAGAAACCCCGTCCTTGATTTTTACTCTAATGCGACAGACCACACACACACACACACATGCACACACTTTCTTCTTTTCCCTGCCCGTATCAGATTATATGAGATAATTGTAAGGAAGAAAATACCGTAGCGCTGCTTTTTAAGACTCGCAGCGAGGTATCGCGGGGCGAGCAGGGAGAGAGAGAGAGATTACGGCTCAGTGACTTCAGATTTTTCCCTGCTGCTGCTGATTGCCAGTATTGTCTGGACAGCATCCTGCGGGAAGCGTTCGACTGGATATTACACGCAGATTTATTACCCTTGACAGACGAAATGAGATGAAAAGAGAGAAATAATAGTGAAAGAGCCGCTACCTCAGGATGGAATAACACAGAGCCTGCAGGAAGGCTGGTTTCCCTCTGATTGGAGCGCGTTGCGTAATTCTAGTTGTGCCCTTGTTGTGCGTCGGTCACCCGTCACAAGTCCTCCGCCTGTGTGTGTGTGTTTGAGTGCACGGCCTATTGTGTGTGGATGACTTATAGTATGAACTTGCATGTGGTTTGCTTGACTTATTCTCGTCTGTCTCCTTTTTTTTTTTAGTTCCTGTCTTGTTACTATTTCCAAGCTGCCTGCGGTGATTCAGTGTCGGCTCACCTGACCTCTGAGCTCTCTACTTTAGCATTAGCCCATTGATGCTACTTAAAATGTTGTGCATTACATTTAGTTACTTATTAGGTAGAACGATCAGAGGAATCAAAGGACCAACCTGTGATTAAAATGTGCAAAATGCTGGAAATATCCGGCTCAGTCCAGTAGAATCCACAAGCTAGTCGCTAACCGTGTCTGTCTGACGGGCCGCTAGCATCGACAGGGTTTATCGGAGCTTTATTCATGACCCGACTGCTGCTGGAGAAACAGCTGATGTGTGCAGAGACCGGAACATTGAAGAGTCGAAGTGTAAATAAAACATAAAGAGCTGAAAGGCAGAAATACAGAGTAATACCAAGACACTTCGTCCACCGCGTGTACACAAATATTGACGAACGCAGCGTAAATCAATTTCTACAAATGAAATAAACGCCTCCTTTACAAATTCGTACTTACACCTCTCCAATTAGGGCTCAGCCGACAGATGCAGGGCTCCATATTAAAGACCGCCAGCGTGTTGCTCTCCTGATTTTTTTCTTGCTGTCTAATGAACACCTGCTTCAAAGAAGGTCAATGATGAGGCGTGACTTCAATCAAGGAAATCTAATCTAATACAAGATTACCATTCGTGCAAAACAAGTGGAGAAGCAGCGCGGCGGAGGAGGACGGCAGGGTGACGGAACGATTTATCGGGTTGATTCAACCTCCCGCCAGCGAGAATCTTACTGAGGTGTCCTTGAGCAAGACGTGCGACAGTGACCGTGATGTACCTGAGCTGCCCTCCGACCTCCTGCACGGGCGGCAACCAGCGATCGATGAGTGTCACGGCTTAATTTTACATTCCTTATAACAATAAACCAAAAGAAGGAGAAGTCTGGTGTGCGTACAGTCGGCTCACAGCACAAAAATAAACCTAAACCTACAGTCTGAATGTGTTCCCGTCGGCGGTTTACTCATACTTGTGTAAGAACACATCAGGAGGCTCGTGTGTTTCTTTCCGGGCGACGGGAAAAGCATTTTCAGTCCGCTGCGTTAAAGAGGATCTTCAGCAGACTGTTTCCTGAACGCAGTTGCCCGACAAATAAAAAGGAAATGTTCAGTTTGGATTTAGCTGAACACATTGTTCTCTCAGCAGAGCACGCTGCAACCAGACACACAGTTCCTGGGATTAAGACTTCATAATTACTAATAATTATCAGTGTGTGTGTCTTGTTAATAATTTGTTTGCAGCTCCTGACTGTGTGATGGCATTTGTGTTTCTGTGTGTGTTTCTGTGTGTTTGTGGTTCATCCAGCGTTCACATGCCGTCTCCTTTTTTTCCGCCGGGCTCCTAATTTAAACAGACATTTGCATGTGTGCATGTATTTCCTCCGTCCTCCTTCAAACCCCTCGTGGCTGACGCGGGACAAACCCCCCCGTTAAAAGAACCGGAGCGTGGTCACCTGAGAGCCCCCTGAACCACGAGCGTGACCTCTGGAAGGTTTTACAATCTGCAGCACTTACATTTTCATATTCACACCTCTATTTCTACTCGGAATGAACAGAGCAGCTATTTATGAACAGGAAAGGCGTTCTGACACATCTGAACACACGTCACCGCTCTGTTTCCCGATTTTCCATCCAGCTATGTCTCCCTCTACGATCGCTCGCTCGGCATACATATGGTCGCCATCTGGCCTGGCAGAGCCGAGCCGGAGCCCAGAGAGGGGCAGCACTACTGTGATCCATGTACAGTAACAACACGATTAACCCTTAACGCTGCACTGACAGTCTTTCTCTTCTGCTCTCTGGTGCCTCTGAACCTTTTCTTTCATTCTGTCACTCCGCCTGACCGTCACATCCTGCAGTCAGATCATTTATCAAAGCGGCTCCTTCAGTTCACCTGTTTGAGCGAAACATTCATGATTTGCTCGATCAGAGCGGGACTCTGCCGTCCGATCTGACGCCGGAGCTCCTGCAGAGCTGCAGTGTTGTTTAGGGAAGTGCGCTCGTCTGCTGTGCGTCCCCTCAGAAATAGATTTAAGTGCAGGGTAGGAGCCGCATCGAGGTCAGCATTCCTGCCCCACTGCTCCAGTCAACCCCGAGACGAGTCAGAGCGGATCTGAGCCTCTGACAGACGGAACCAGAGAGCGTTCTGCTCAGCTTAACGATGCCATTTCAGTTTTTTATACATGAAACAATCTTCAGATGATCTCGCTGCCAGGAGTCGGATTAAAGCAGTAGCTCATAGATGAACTGAAGTTAGATGAAAAGTTTGTTTCCTCTCTCATGTTCTGTACTTTCAAGTGTGAAATGTTCAGCCAGACACGGCAGGCGGTCGGCCGTGTTCAGGGGCTTACAAAGTCAAATAAATCCCCGGTATGTCGACTCTTTAACAGGAAGCTACATCGTTGGATGTTCAGTAGAAACATGCACAGGTGGTGTTAAGGGCTGGAAGTCACAGTGAGCCACCTGTGTTCGCTTTGACCTGCGACACAGTGACGACCATAATTTGGTCAGTTCGCAGCTACAAGGTTCAACTACAGACCTGGATAATTAAAGTGACAGAGCGGTCGTCCTCCGGCCTGCTGCACTGACAAACACCTGAGCAGATGTGCTAATGAACAGGAGCAGGAACACACAGGTGTGTGTTTGAAGTGTGTGTCGGTGAAGCTGTGACTCAGACTGTGTTTTACATGCCGAGCAGAGGAGCGTTGGCACGAACACCAACATGAAGCCGGAGCTCAGAGAACATCCAGCGAGCTTTGGAGTCAGTTTCACACCGAATATCCAGGAGAGAAAATCAGCTTTCTTTTAGCTTTTGAAGCAATTTGTTTACTGGTCACTACAAATATTAAGGAGAACATGATTTCCTTTTTTCCCCTCCACGCTCAAACCTCAAACTACTGCCAGCACCTCGTCGGCTTAGCACAGCACAAAGATTAGAAACTGGGGAAACAGTTTGCAAAAACCAAGATCGACCTTACGACAGCAATCATGAGACCTTGGGAAGTGACGGCACCCAGTAAAGCCTGAACATGTTGCTATTATCTGCATTTAAACATAATTTTAGACTGTAAACAGAGTCACTTGTGTCTGACAGAGTTCAAACTATCTTTAATTCAGGTGATAATGGCAGAACTCGAGCTCCTGGTGCGTGCTGAGTTCAGTCAAATCACAACTCACAAACCTCCATTCACCCGCTCGCTCCGTGTTAACCCAACCTAACTTGCTGCTTGTTTCCCCAAACTACTCCTTTTAAATAGTTAAAGAGCATCAGGGAGAAACACCAAAGTTGCATTTGGGGTTTTATTTTGTTGTTTATCTGGCGGCGAGTGTGTGTTTGCCGCTGAAGCTGCTGCCCATCACAGACTGTGACTAAGGTGCACCGAGTGACATCTTAATGGGAACTCTTCTGCTCGTTACTTCTCCTCCAGTGGCAGGGTCGTGCCTGGAGCGTCATCAGCCCCCTTTTTCTCCTCCGCGACGCTGACTAGCTGCCATCGGGCAAACAGGACCGGCCCACTTAAAAGCGCGGCAGGTGCTCGATACCGTCTCTCAGCGCTGTGCGTCGTAAACTGCAGCCAGCGCTCGTATCGTCATGATCACGGCCAGTAAAAGACTTAAAACATCTTGTCTGGCTGTAATGACATTTAAGACCTGAGAAGGTTTTTCTGTTGTCGTAACAATCGGGAGGATGGTGACGAGAGAGCGGCTGCAGTCGGTGGCATGCAAGAGCTCCATCAGTTCCCCCCTGAGGGAAGACAGCGCCTTGCATTAGGACACAGAGAGCCAGTGAGTCACCTTCCCTCAGTCCATCCTGAGAGCATTCAGCACTTCACTGTCAGCTTGCCCTGTTATTTCCCCGAGCCAAGGTTAAGGAGCTGGACAGTCAAAGCTCAAGTGTAACAGTAAGGTATTTTTATTCATGTTTTTCAGGGAGGACTTTTTCTTCTTTCAGATCTCCCTGACAACAGAGACTGTAATCACAGTGACACATTTTTAAATAAGACCCAGAGAGGGAGATAACAGGACGTTAGAATTTAGCCGATTATGAAAATGATGCCGCCTGCAGCGCAATATTCAGCTGACTCACACCTGAGGGGGGCCTTTTATTCTGTGGGCTTCAAAAGAGGCGGGTCGTGAATCCCGTGGCCGCGCTCCGAGGGGGCTGTTTACTTTAGCTTTTGTAATTGTTGGAGAAGGAAGTTGGCAGAGAAAGGTGCCCGGGTGGAGCCCCCCCGCCGCTTTAAGCGCTTTAAGATGAATTTCCTGGAGTTTGCACAACTGCTCGCCAAAGAGGGGAACATTGTGAGCAATAAAAGCAATAAATGAGGTGTTTCAGAGTCCCAGCAGCAACAGAAAGAAAACTCTCCTCACTTCATAATTGATCCTCTTGGCTCGTCTGGAGCCTCGGCTGAAGACCGCAGCTGTTCCGGACACCTGACCCGGGTGCAGCAGATGGCGATGTCTCCCGGTCTTTGTTCCAGAGTCGTGCAGGTTGTCAGTGGCTGTCTGGCCCGACCTGAACAAAGATGTAGATGAGGTGGAGACCCGCTGCTGCTCCGCTAGCAGCTGCTCTGAAAGGTTTATACGCCGGATTACTCAGATTTTATGACTGTTGAATAGCAAACACAAGAGTAGAGTTCAATCAGAAGCCTTCCTTTCAAAATCAGCACATTTGAAGAGCCGATCATTCGGGACTGTATGGAAATTATTAGACTGAGGAGGACGAGAACAATCTCAGCAAACTACCTACAACGTAAAACAGCACGTGACCTTTTCTGGCCTCGAGGGATGTAATTTAAATCAGTGTCAGTCGGGTCATTTAAGGAACGGCTCTCCAAAAATTATACCTCAGTCATTAACTTTAC
This sequence comes from Diplodus sargus, assembly GCA_903131615.1. NCBI lineage: Eukaryota > Metazoa > Chordata > Actinopteri > Spariformes > Sparidae > Diplodus > Diplodus sargus. The sequence goes on from CAEMYA010000499.1 coordinate 535,359, forward strand.
ACCCCTCCTGCTGATGGAACGTCAGGTGAAGTTTGAAATAAAACCACAAATTGAGACGTTATTTACACCTTTTTTAAGATGAAATCGTCGCTGCAGCCGCTAAGCTAACGGTGTTAGCATGCACCCCGTCTGAAGTGAGCGCACCAGCTCGACGCCAAGGGTGTAAATAAAGTTTTTTCAAATCTATCTGAGAACGGTGCAACCGCTGTGAACGAGTGTGAAACTTCACCCGCCTTTACCTGCACATAACACCTGCAAAAGTGTCGATTGTCGAGTTGTATTGTGGGTAATGTAGGCAGCTGGTGTTGCTAAGGAAGAAGAACGCAGTGAATTTCACACAGCTGCTCGATCACACATCGTAAGCTGAATCACAAAAGCGTGCACCAAACACAACCCTTCACCTTCGCTCACCCCCCTCCAGCACTCACTTTGGTTCGGTCCATTTCTAGCTACTGTCTCAAAGGCTCAAAGTTAAATGAACCTCCCTGAAAGCGACTCTCCGCTCTCACAAGATGAATGAAGAACGTCTGCTTCGCCACAGGCAGCATGTGCATTAAATTAGCAGCATATTATGAGAAAGGAGCCATTAAAGCCAGAGCTACTTTTTTCTTGCCACAGTGATTAAAGGGCTAAGTACGGAGTCACTGCTCTCAGCCATTTCATAAGTTGACACCCTGCAAGCAGCAGAGGAAGGGTGCAGCACGAAGCCGCACACGAGGAGGAAACTGTCGGCGAAGCGAAACGTGGAGCGCTCTGCCTCGTCACCCTCGGAGCGCGACGAAGACAAACTAACACAGCGAGCTGTGAATAATGAAAACACAGCTGAAATATTACACATTGTTACCTCGGGGAGAAGTTCTGACAGGTGCTACGAGGACGCATAATTACTTCCTTGCATGGTATCCATTATATTCTCATTCAGAGACTCACTGAAAATAATTACACATTAGTGTGACAAATATGTGAAGGAGGTATTACTGACATGTAAGAGGAGATACTAAGTTTTTTGGGGGTGCTTTATTGATGGGACGACATGCAACAGAGGGCTGCAGGTCGGACTCGAACCGCTGCAGTGACGCCGGCTTCACCTGAGCGACTGAGACACCACGTTTGTTATTCTGCATTGGATCTGTAAAGACAAATCACAAGTGTAATTGTGTAGACTGTCTGAATCATGACGTACATGACGTGACACCCCTCTCTCTTGTCTCCCTGTCTCTCTCAGGTGTGCTCAGTCTACCTGAGGGGTTGATTCTTCACAGGGACCAGCAGCAGCAGCAGCAGCAGCAGCAGCAGCGAGCGGGAAAGAGCGGCGAGGGAAACGCCTACAGCCAGACCGAGCTGCGCTCCGTGGAACAGTGTTTACTGGCCACACGAGTGGGCAGCATCTCAGAGCTCAGTGAGTGCCGTGTGTGTGTGTGTGTGTGTGTGTGTGTGTGTGTGTGTGTGTGTCAGTAAGGTAATAAACTGCCAGGGTCATGTGGTCACGATCAGTTAAACAATGTTGTGACGTCTTTACTTTTCTGTGTGTGTGAGAGTGAAGCAGGATGAACTTCAACCAGTCTACCCTTGAAAAATACATTGAGAAGTCTGCGTGAGTATTTGAGGGTTTGATCAATACGTCTGATCGCTGGTAGCAGTTTTAGTTTTTGTGGCTGCTGTTCAGGAGTCTCATACTGGAACTATTTTCATGCATGAAAGAAAACACCATGTTCACTACTCGGTGTTTCCCCCAGAATTTTGTTCCTGGACTGAAAATCCTTCACAGCTGATTTTATTCTGAGTGTTTCAGCAGATTGACTGAACACAAATAAACAGATTGTGTTTTTGTTTTTTTAGCCACGTTAGCGACGTGACTGACAGGGTTGGTATTATCTTTTGTTAGAGACTTTGGCAAAGCCTAAAAATGTCCCAACAACTATCGGATTGATGAGATAAACTAAATTTGACATTCATTGTTCTGCTAATTTGACTTCGTGTACCAACAGCAAGTCAAAAGTGTCACTTATTCTGTCAAATTCTGAACTGCGGCGTAGGTTTATTGGACAGTGACTCACTCTACTTTAGCGTTTGATGGATCTCAGTGTATTTAGTGCAAATATTCATGGTACCCAGAGGATGAATTACTCCTTCAGGTCAAAGTTTTTACCTTTACAATGAAATATCTGCAACATCTGCTGGAAGGATTGTTATAACATTTGGTACAGGTGATCTTGGTTCCCTGATCGTGACTTTGATTCAAAAGAAAACGGATTTACATGATTCAGTCAAGTAGTTGGATTTCTTTTCATGACATAAAACTCTTATTTTTGGTTGCAAAAAATGCAAACTAACGTTTTCCTTTCTGCGTGTTAGGCACTTGAGCAGAAAACATCTTCTGGCGTTTTAACAACATTCAGTGTCTTTTACATTTTTACGCATAAAGAAATGAAAGAAACTGGATTAACGCTACACATGTTCCAAATAAAAGGTAATATTCAGCTTGAATAATCTCCATAAATCAGATAACAATCAGTTTATTAGTGTTCATGTTAACATGCAACCAGAAGTCTCCTCCATATTCATGACAGGCAGATTATTGGCTGATATGATGTGATGTTTAATAAGACACAAATATTGTCTGACACTATCAGTAAATCATAATCCTGCTGTGTGCCTGTTAAAGTCTGAGTCAGCAGGAGCTGCACTGTCTGCGAGAGCATTTCTAATGAATTGCATCCATTTATTAAAGCTTATAAGTTTGGCAAGCCGTCCAAAAGTTAATTGAATGTGTTTCCAGTCCAAATGTTCTCATTGGTCAAAAGAATAATAGGCATCAGAATGCTTATAAAGTCGGTTTTATGTCATGATAATAGATTTTCTGCATCGTGTGAGAGATTTCACAACGATTACGTTTTGCTCATCCACACAACAAAAGTTGTTACACTTTCTAACAAACGTTCATAAAGCTGCAGTGGAAAGATGAACACAACTTTCATGTTTTCCCCGTTTGTTGCAATCAGATGTAATCACAGAATCGAGAGGCGATGAGATGTTTCGTTTCATGGATGCGTGCAACTCTGCAGCTGAATGCTGCAACGTCCTCCAACAGAAGAAGAACAAATTCAGTCGTTGCAGATTGTTTCCTATAAAAACATAAAAACCCTTTAAGCCAATAACGGGGAAGGGGTCTGTTTCTGTTTACATGGCAGCAGTACGTCCAGGCGGCGAGGCTGGAGAACTATTTTCTGTACATCCTGTGTAAACACGTATCATCAGAGCAAACAGCGAGCCAATCCTCCTCCCCGTATGTCCTCACAGGAGGGGAGGGGGTGCAGAGATAAATCTGCAGCCCTCTGTCCATGTTCTATTGATGAGGTCAAGCAAGGACTCGTTCTGTGATGTTGACCATGCAAACACGCTCCGAGACGAGAGAGAGCGGCCGATTGGACGATAGCAGAGCTCAGTCCGGCGCTAACGTTATCGACTCCAGGGAGGAATTTCTGTAAATAAGTGTAGGATTTGCAAACAGACGCACGGCTGAAGAGAGTAATTGAGAAAAGCGGAATAGCCGGCAGTGACACTGTGGAGTAAAACAGGAACATTTGCATCCTGTGCAGCGACGCTTTTTCTGCATCTGGCATTTAGAGTAAATTTTAGAGGTTCGCCACTGATTTACCTCTTTGTGTTCTCTCATTTCCTCTTCCGCCAAAATGCCAGATTAGCATATTTGAAATGACAGTCCCACAAACGCTGATTACTGGGACTCAGCCAGGCACGCCGGACCAGCTCCTGCCTCACATACGCTACCACAGCGTCGCCAACAAGACACGTTTAGTCGTCCTGTTTATACCTGTAAATCCACACAGGTGGGATGTGGAATAAAAACCACAAGGTGACTCGAGGTCGCAGATATATGTCCGACTCCACCACGTTTGGAGGCAATACGCACCGTTTCAGCTTGTTGCTGTTGGACCTTCATCAAGTTGACCTGTTACGTCACGTAAGAAACAAGTTAAGATCAGCAAACGCGACTTCCGGGTCAGTGCCTGGCGCTGGTACTGTGGTGCCTGAGGCCAGTTCTGGTCCGACTAAGACTTATACATGAAAGATTAAACAACTTCCAACCACGTTATCTGGGCGTGTTGGTCCGACTGTGAGAAAATCGATGTTTACATGGACTTTAAAAGTCAGACTTTCAGAATAGTCCGACTTCTTCTCACGTCATGTAAATGTAGTGATGCTCTTTATTACTTTAAAGACGTAATTCAACACTTGTCATCGTTCTTGTCGAGAGTTTGAGGAGAACATTTATCTCACGTTGATGTCTGGATGCTAAACATGACGCTGTTAAACCAAACTCCATTCTAAAAGCAGGTAATTTCAGTAAAAAACCGTAGTTACACCATCAGAAAGAGTCTTTTCTGATTCACTTCGATCTGCAGGAACAATCTGCACTATAATTTACACAGAAACATCTTTAACTAACCTTTAACACACGCTGGCAGCCGCCGCTCTCATCTATATTTACCGTACAGACATCAGCATGGTGTCAATTTCCTCACGTCCTTCTTGGCAAAAAAAAGAAAAGCAACATGTGCAACGTGATTCTCTTTCTGTTCTTTAAGAATAATATTTGAGTTTTACCGTATCAGAGACGACTCCTCTTCTTCATCCATCAAACAGTTCGGAGGTTTGAACTCCGTCACGTCTTCGACACCTGCAGCTGTAGATTTTGGCTTATTTGTCAGGTTCATCGTGACTCTTTAACATGTTTGAAGGTTTTATCACCTGGAACTACATTTATTGCTAATAATGCTGATTAAAAACTGCTCTTGAACGTCGTTATTCGTCATCACTGGACGCGTTCTGACTTTGGGAGCTCCAGAAATGATTTTTATGTCATTTCATTCTTCTTTTTTTTTTATGTTTTTGCTTTATTCTCAGGTGGAATCAGGGCTGTTAATCCTGTTCCTTCTAATGGCTGTCAGTACTCTCAGGAACACCTTTCACGGATCATTTTGTATTTGTTCTGAAGGAGACGTGTGTGATCACGGAAGCAGAAACTTAATAAGAGTGGAATTTTGTGATTTGGGTGCTTTGTGTTTGGAATAATGTCGTGAAACACTGAAGCTGAATCATCATCATCATCATTTCTCTCTGAGATCAAGCCCACAGCTTCAGTTTTGGACCATCTTCTGTGGTCGACTTCAGGTGGATCCTCAGAATAAATTCTTCAGTGTCTACGTGATATATTAGCCTCGATTCAACAGCAGCGGCCTTTAATTCGAACCCGTGTGGGATTAGTGTGATAATAATGTACATCACACCTCCTGTCGGCACACTTTCTTCACTAATGGAGCCGCAGGAGGCCTCGGACAGCCGGAGAGTCGGCACGTGATGCTACTCTGTGCGGCCAAACACCGTGTTCTGCTCCCTGAGCGAGACGTTGGGGCGGGCGGGTCAGAACCGGACTCCCACACAGATTACTGCAGGGACGCCGTGTGCTCGGTCCCATCACACTTTGTAACGTACGACTCCCTGGTGTTTTATAACGTGCAGCCAGTCTGGAAGTCGGAGTCGAGATGGGTAATGATGAGGAAAGACCTTCTTCCTGGATGTTCCACCACATTAAAAACAGAATATCTGTATTCAAAGGGAGTTCAGCCGCTCTCTGTCAAGCTGTCGCCTTTTTCTTTCGTCTCACTGAGTCTTCTCACATTATCCCGACTAGATTTTAGATGGAACGGCTCCGTACAGACAGTGTTTGTTCCCTCCGTGTAATCTGATATGCAATGGCTGTTTTCAAACGGAACAGAAGTAATAGCAGGAGGAATAGCTCAGCAGTCGGGATGTCCACGGGCGACCGGTAAATGTAATCACAGCCGCATAGCAGCAAATAATTGAAACAGAAGAAACTGTTGATGGCGGCGGCAGCTGCACGCCGCGAGGACGCGTCCGTCAGTGGTTCCTGTCTGTGATCACTTGCATGTAATCGTCTCTCATCACAAAATGAGAGTCAATGTCTACATTTTCCAAAACAGTGTTCTTTCTCCCTCACCATCGAACATTAAACGGCCTTCACACTCGCTGAAGTAATGAGCAGTTCGGGTTGTTATGTGGGAGCCGGCGTTGACCTCAGAGGTGCCAACTCTCGTGAAATCCCTCATAAATCAAAGCGGTGCCATCGTTCTCTGGAAAACTGACACATTTGTGCGAATTTTTTGTATTCCTTTACTCTTCTTGAGAAGCTGTGTAAACAGAAGCGAGCGCGCTCGGCTGTGTGAGTCCTCCAGCGCTCCTCCTCCTGTTAGCATAAAGAATTAATTACCCGGGCCGAGGAATCGATCGAAGGCCTGAATCTTATAATGAAAAGGATATTGACGTTTTAGCTTATTAGCCCGCTGTACTTCCATCCATCCTTCCTCTTTTTGTTTCTCCAAAACAAAGATTCCTCCCCGCGCGGCCCAAATCAACCATTTCTTCCCAGCAGATGTTCCCGCGCACACCTGCTGAAGGAGCGGCGCTCAGCTCACGTTAAGCTGCTGCTACTTCACTACCGCTGCACTCTCTCGCCGTCAGACATAATCCTCCCCCCTCAGCCCTGCCAGAGCTTCCTCTGCTAGAATAGGAAATGTCACAAGCCGGCATAAATAAGACATGAGAACCGGTTGTCGCTGACCACCTCGGCTCCCCTTACCGAGCTTAGCAGGGCACCGTTACAAGCTTATCTGTATTCCCGTTGGTGCGATTAAAGAGAAAAGACGCGGGAGGAGAAACAGATACGGAAGTGCAGTTTTTCACACGACGCGGTCGCAGTGTTTCCTGCGCGTTGCGTCAGGAGATGCTGTCCAGCACATTTTCTCTATCAGCGTTCCCAGAGGACGGTCGGTAGATTGACTGTTCCGTTGCATGAATGCTTTCCCCTCATTCATTCGGCCTCTCGCATTGTCCGAGCCAAATGGAATGTTGGCAAGCGCCAAATGGCCCAATTTTGATGCTAAGCAAACGCTTTTGTCTGACGGAAATGACTGTTTGTTCCCACTCTTGTATTGTACGTGCACTCATACGGTACCGCATGGCTCATTTGGACCGAGTGCCCTTGTGCTCTATTACTTTCCCTTTTTTTTTGCCTTGAATGGTATCAAATTGACCAGAACACTATGACACAGAGAGAGTTTTCTCTCAGATCGACCCGGCTTCAGAATTTCATTACATTCTCAGACAGGAAGGAGAAGCGGCAGAAACCTGACAGCATTCAGTGAAATGGGATTTGAGCCCGCTGTAATAATACAGGGCTGGTTTTCACACTCTGCCACTCAATAACAAAAGGTGCCACAAGTCACAATGATGTCTCGAGGCGGATGGTTGTCTCGGCTCTCCGGCCGGCTTTGGAAGACATTTTTCAAACTCATCGCTAGATTTCTTTTTCCTGCTCTTAAAGATCCGTCCCGTCCCTTCAGAATTAAAAGAAAAAATGGGCTGAACATGCTTTTTTTCCCAAGAAACTGTTTACTTTCTTTTAAAACCCGCCTAGAGAATATTCAAATTTTTATTAGCAGAGTCCTCCCCAGCTTTGATTTCTCGAGCCCAACTGGATGACCTTAAAGTACCGACAAATTATGCAGGAGAAATAGCTCGGAGTAGCGAATGTTTATCCATAAATATTCATTCTTCACACGGTGCAGTCCTGAGCATCTCCAGCTCTTTTCCTCTCTGTGAGCCGCACAGAAAGGACTGGGATGAACTCTGTCTCTTTCCAGACTGTGGCGCGTTGTGGAAACTCTGGATTCCCCCTGACAGAACGAGCTCCGAGGGAGCTGGAAGGAATGAGATGATTCCCCGGCGTCTTATTAAAGGCCATGTGCACAAAATATTCCTGTCTTTTCACCCTCGTGCCTGCACATGGATTTCTTTTCTCACAGCTCATGATCCTTCTGTGTTTCCCCCTGTATGATACATATATATGCGTGTGTGTGTGTGTGTGTGTGTGTAGGCGACCTGGTGTCCCGGGCCATGCACCACCTTCAGCCGCTGTATATGAAGAACCACAACAACGGGACGCCGGTCCACCAGAAGGGCAGCGTCATCCACTGGCAACCCGAGGCGATCTACACGCTGTGTTACTTCATGCACTGCCATCAGATGGAGTGGGAGAACCCCAACGTGGAGCCCTCCAAGGTCACCTTACAGACCGAGAGGTGAGACGCAAACCGTAACGAGAGGAGCTCCAGATCCCTCAACACTGAACGACACAACGTCATCCAAAATATCTCTGCAGTCCTAAAACGATTAGGCATCAAGAAATTCGATTTGTATTTGTAGATAAATGACGATGAGGACAAAATGTCGTGAAGTGCCATCAACTATAAATGTGTCACGACTTCCTCACCTCCCCTTCAGTCACTAAAATCAGCAGTGCTCAGCCTTCTTTTTGAAAATTAAACTGGATATTTGTTGCCCTTTATAAAATATTTACTGCTTCGTGGGGGAAACAGCTGGGAGACGAGAGCTGCAGACGAGTTAATCACAGAAGTGGAAATGCGTCTGAGCCAACGTTGGGTTTGGTGTCGTCTCGTTCAAGAAAAGACAAATAGAACAATGTCACCACAACACGTGGAAAATGTCTAATGTCTCAATAATATAGCGGCTGTAATTCAGCAGCAATGCGTTCTATGTGAAAAGGATTGTTTGTAATGATGAACCTGCAGATTATTAACAGAATCTGCAGCTTTGAACTGTTTCTGTTTCAGTTCATTCGCCATCAGCATTGAGTTCCGATAAAGTTCTTTAACGCAAAGTTAGCAACTAGCTCGTGAACGTAACGGAGCACAGAGCAACGAAAGAGCCGAATATTTGTGTTTATGAGTTGGTGGAGACCAAAAACAGAGCGTGCGTGTCAGATGGTGATAGATATGTCAATGTTGTGTTAAATAGAAAACCTGTCATCAAAATCTTTATTAAAAGCAGCTGCTGTTATGTAACAACGAGCACTAATGAATCTGTAATTATGGCTTTAATCAGCCTCCAGCAGGAGCTGAGCGGGCGGACATCAGCGCGTTTGTGACACTCGAATGTAAAAACAAGAGGAGCTGTGAGAGGAAAAGAAAGATCTCATGAAGAGGCAATACAGCACAACATCACTACGATAATAGAAACGATTCTTTATTTCACGTATCTGGGAGAGAAAACGCTGCCAGCAGCAGGATCGAGGCGCTTTCTTACAACCTGCTTCCTGTTTAAACCGGGAGATTTGTTCTGTGTTTCTGTACGGTGAAGCGCAGAACAAGGCGAGTAATAGAACCGTTTGTTAATCTATCGGACGCCTTCACCTCGATTTGTGGGGGAGAAACTCACACTCTGTCCTGCGTCTCACCTCGGTTCAAACTTTATCCAGCGCTCATTTTTTTCCCTGAACTGCAGAGATCGTCGTGCTGCAGCTGAACACCTCAGCAGGACTTTCGTTATGTTTCTGGGCTCCTCTGTGCTCGACCCTGAAATGGCACACCAGATGTTTTCCTCTGGAAGGAAAGTACAGTTTTTTATGTAAGCGAATTGTCAACTTGCTCGCTACTTGAGCGAGCCCTCTGGGTGACCCGGGCAGAAGCAGGAAGCGGGCCGTGAATGGACATGTGCTCAGTCAGTCTTTATAATTGGCTGCGCTGACACACTGGGACGTTATCAGCCGGCAGCTGCAGGACCGTGTTGGTGACTTACGCGTGAATGACAGAAGGATTAGACAAAGTTTCCGTGGTGTTTAATTCCCCCTGATCCTTCATCCTGGGCACTTCATCATTTCCCCCAACAAGTCAGAACAGTCACTGTAATTCCTGCTCATGAGACGCTTTTTTACTGTTTATGAGGTATTTTCTTTTTATTCTTTCACTCATAATATTCCACTGCAGCAGTTAAACCTCCGACCCGGTTCAGGTATTTCCCAACAGTTCTGGTGGAAATCCTGGTGAGCTTTAGTGGTCGAGGTGGGAAACAATGCTGACAGCTGATCCTGAGCAGACCTCCTCCTCTTCCTCCTCCTCCTCCTTCTCCTCCTCTTCCTCCTCCTCCTTCTCTTCCTCCTCCTCCTCTTCCTCCTCCTCCTC